>OX439050.1:61522525-62122525 GCA_949317995.1 Acholoe squamosa
CCAATTAACCCTGTTTACAAAAGCTGGTAATGTAATTAAATCTACACAACTCAGCATCAATGTGGAGATAACCATTAAAATGAGGGACTCCATCATACAGCGCTTGTTTTAACACTTTCAGATAATTGTCAAACTCTGTTCAAAATTATTTTCCAACTCTGTTCAAAATCTTGAACATCAGAATTACTATTCTATGGAATTTTGATAATATTTCAAAGTTTAACGGCATGCAACATTTACACATATTGGTAATAGTTGAAGTATTAAAATAAGGCCTACCCTCTTACCAGGGACTCACAAGAGCTTCACTAAATATATTTCATCATAAGTGCTAAAAGACACAGCGCATCATTAATCTATTACGTTACTCTTGAAGAATTGAGTTTCCTTTGTTCCGTTAGGTATTTACTGCACTGTGTCACATGTAGTATTGTACCACAGCTCTTTTAGAAAATTCATATTTCTTCGGTGTTATACTTTTCTGCCATTAAAATAGCATTTCCTTTAAAAGATTTCATGTTTGAAAGCAACCAAGGGCTTCTCTAGGTACTTCAAAGGATGGATTTCTTTTAATGAGCCAGGCCTCTGATGTTCTGATGCCATGGACTTGCTCTAGTGACTCTACGAAATAATGTAGTATATAAACATACATAGATTTCTCTGGAAAAATCAGCAAAACATGTAAAAAGCAGAGATTTTACCACATTCTAGACCCTTCTCACGGCAATTGAATATACCTTTTGTAAAAGGACATCTTGAATCAACTTGTTGACTCAGACAAAACCTGTTGTTCTGAGAGTGAATAATTACCAGTCTCTATGCAGACCTCCCACAGTCTCTCACAATGTGTAATGTGTGTGGGATAAGCAGTGTAGTTGTAAAATACCCAGTAGGAGGTCTTTTGGACTCATTTGAATATGTACCCACCTGTTACAACGTCTACATGCAGACCTCCCTCAGTAAGTCTCGGGACTTGGCTAAAAATATATACTATGGCCGTAAGCCTTAAAAGCAGGAACCCTTTCCTGCAGGGTTTGGCAGTATTATCTCTATTACTATTAAAGAAAGGTAACACTTCAGGGACTGCCCTTTACCTATTTTGTAATGTTTTGTAATTTGCATTTACTTTGGCAGCAATGAAAAACATACAATTCTTGTATTGGTTTGTCAGTCCAAACAAAAATATTATTCAACTCAACTCAGGTATGTGAATCAGGTTCCCCCTCTTTAGCAACTCACAGGGGCTGTTTTACTATTTTATCCTAATGGCTAAAAGACACAACACATTAAGCTATTGGGTTACCATTGAAAGAATGAGTATTTTGTTCAGTTAGATCTGTATAGCACTGTGCCACCTGGGATGCTGTACCACAACGCTTTCTGCCGGTTCATATTTCTTGTGTCTTCTACTTTTCTTCCATTCAAATGGTAATTCCTTTAAAAGATTTCTTGATCCTGAAGCTTCCCTTGGCACTTCAAATGATGATTTTCTCTCAATGGCTCTACATGTCTCTACAAGCATTCAAACATCAAAATTGGTTATTGTCCTGACACCATAGCAGGACTATCAGGGTCGGTAGTTTCTTCAATTAAGAGACAAGTCCTATAAACAGTTCAATATTGGCAGAGCAGATTACAGGTTATTGTGACATCTTACAGCATAACTTCCTTCCTTAAAAATTGATGCAAAATACCCATGAACTACTTTTTCCTACCTTGAGGTATGTGTTTACAGCAAATATGTCCCTTGATATGCAACAGATGACAAGTGCCTCAGAACAAATACATTATAAAGATGTTTGCAATGACTGATGATTTGAAGGAGGTATGCCAGCGGGTCTTCCTAGATGAAGCATTAACCATTCAGAATCAGCAACATCATTCGTTGTTATGGTTGATGATTACATTGCTTAAATATCTACTTCTCAGAGAGAAAACAATGCAGAATGTACTTTCTGTTCCTGACACACACCTTTAGATGGAAATCTGAATTCTTGTTATCATTTAAACGGAAAATATAATTCTTTGATGCAAATGAAAAAAAAGGTCTATACAGTGTCAATGGGGCACAGACGATTATAATTTCTTTCGTTTAGAAATATTCCCAAGCATCATTTGACTTGTGAATGGCCCCTTATAGAAGCAATTGAAATAGTTTATAGGCCTTGAATACATGCTAGCTAGAGAATCTTTACATGATTCTTCTACAGAATAGCTCCTGAAATCTAGCCTGAAAACACATGAAGCAGGTGAGAGGAATAGTGCTTCGCAATGAGTCTCTCCTAGGCCAGATGGCACTCAATGGTTGCCTCCCCAATGAGTCTTGTACAGTAAGGTCTACTAGTCAGTAGTGTTATCAAAGGTCTGGTGTGTGGGAGAGATAACCATGATGAACACCTGGAGGGGAAGTTTTATGTGATCAGCGTCGTCACTTAACCTTGCTGAGAGAGAGTTAAGTCACTCCCACTATAAAAAAGTAACTGTTGAATCTACCAGGGATCCTTGTAAAACTAAAGCGTAAACCACCAAAATTGTATAGGTCTATACTGTGTACATGTAACCAGAAGCCTTGGTTGACAGTATGGTACTCCCCTCGGGGCTGGCAAAGTGAGGTATTCCCTCTCAACCCAACAACGACCAGTTCTTATCCATGTACTTTATATTCAAACCAGATGATTTATCAAATCAATACATGATTCTTTGTGTCCTTTTATCGGCTTCTCATCTTACAAAACTGTATTATATACGGGCTGATTCAGAATTAAATGTATATCGGGCAAAGAACTGATTGATTAACAAACTCAGTATAACTTAATAATATTTAATTTTATTGAAAGCCCTATATCTTAGCACATCAGAAATGTTTATTCAAGTGCCAAACTCACAGGGGTTCATAGCCTGTGATATAAAACCTCCTGAAGAACCTTTATTGTTGGTCATGTTTTAACATCAAAACTAAGCAAAGTAATGTTTAAATTGTCATCAAATAAAGAATACAATAAAGAAGTTTGAGTGTACTCACAGTCAGAAACCAGAGATTAACACTTTTGGAATTACAGGTCTTGTGTTATATAGCATGAGGCGAAAAAAAAACAGTCCACAATTTTAACTTTACCCTTAGTTCATCAAAAGTGATCACATGCTCTGCAAATCACTCTGCTTTATGTACAGTATATCTATTATACCAAAAAAATGATCCTTCGCCATCTATAAATGACTTCAGCAGCATAGGGCAGCCTTCACTGAAGCCTTGGAAACCCCCAAAAACATGACCGGCACTAAAGCAGTGTCAACATCTTCATAAGACCTAGACATGGTCAATTCCATAGATTTTAATATGTTAGATCATATGTTGGGAAGGGGATTAGTGGGGATTTAATAGCTGTGACAAGGGCACTATAGAGGATATTTCCCAGTTATGTGAATCACTACTATTAAGAAATACACAGCAGAGGACGATGGCTGTCAGTAGTAGAAGGTGTTTGTTAACGGCAGACGGTGATGGGCGAGGAGAGGAACATAAGTGTAGCAGTAACCTGATCATTGACATGGCACATTGTATTCACTCCTCCTATGCATGGCTCAACATGTGTCTACACCTGTGTCTGCACATTATACAGGTGAAAGAACTACATTAATAACAAATGTACACTATGTGCATCCTGTGTATAGGCTGTACACCTTACAACGAAAGTTGCCAGAGCTGTTTTTCACAGAGATAATTCTAACAGAGATAATTCTAACAAAATTTCTTGATTACATAGAAATACTGAACTCATGGGAGGAACTCCTACAGAGGATAAATGCATCTTTTTCTTGTTCAGTATGTCACTATCCTGATCAGCTAATCCCTCCCCAAATGTAACGCATACTTTATGGTTGTTTGATAAGAAATTCACCATTAGGAACATATATATTGCCTTATATCTTAAATTTTATCATATTTATTACTTGTGTACACAGCAATAAATTGTGGTTTATCTTCTCTAGACCAATCCCTCAACAGCCTGAGTGCTGACACTTCAGGATAGTCAGACCTTGCTGTTTACCTCTCAAGGGACTACAATGCTGAAAAATCTAAGGTAAAAACATTGTTAGTTTTGCAGCTCTATTGCCACTCATTACCATTTTCAACTTAATTAGCATACCAGTGCAATCAAAAGAAATTCAAAGTGTTATTAGTAGTGAAGAGTTTAATTGAAGTGTATGACCCATAGTGGATAGTGCTGAACACTTCACCATCACCATTTGTATACAGAAATATTGGTTTACTAATAAGACCCATTTAGTAGTAAACAGAACTAATTACAGATGTATTTGCTCCTGACAGATATGCAAAGAAAATCTCATTACTTTTGCCATGTAATATCATGCAGTGGCATGTGAGAAAATTTTGAAACAAAAAAAAACACTTCACTCAAATGCTGCATCACATGCAACCTCACATGTGATGTCATTTTGTTCCTTGCATCAATCCCACTGGGCACATCAATGTTGATTCAGAATTGAAACAACGTTTGCAATGTTTGCATATCAACATTGATTTAGGGTTGAAATAGAGTTGAAATTGCAAGTTGAAACAACATACTCAAAATCAACTGTGATTCAACATCTAACCATCAGCGCTGATTCAATGTTTGTGTTTCTATGTTGACTCAACATTGTTTCAACAATGTTGAAACAACGTTGACAGTTGTTTTGTTGACATATCAATGTTGAATCAACATTGTATCAACATTGAAATCAATATTGTTGATTCAACATTGACAAATCAATGTTGAATCAACATTGAGTTGACAACAATATTTCAACATTGATATGTCAACTGTTGACTGGATGTTGAAATGGTGATGGTTGACAACGTTGAAATACAAATATTGAAAAAATGTTGAAAACAGGTTGATCAACACCATCAACATAACATCAACTGGTTGTCAATGTTGATGCAACATTGTGTGCCCACTGGGATATCTGTCACTCCATATCTAAAACGAAATTTCAACAATTTACCTAGTTTTATCAAATCCTTCCCACAACTTTGAACAATTCTATGTGATTTACATGACCTCATTTAACGATTCCATATATTCCCCCTTTAGGCAATTCAGGGTCGAAAGGATTGAAGAGTCCAGGAAGCTTTTCTTTAAGTGTCATTTTCTAAATTGGCTGCTGATCCGCAGGGTGCCCTAATGGATTTTACATGAAACTTAAAGGGCAAAGCATTTAAGCTATATAACTGCCATTTGTAAGGGAATAGCTAAATGCTGAATCTGTAAATCAAGCTGAGCAAACAGGGCACACTGGAGGGTGCACAGGAAGCTCCCTTGGAGGATGGACCAGGAGTAAAGGGAATCCAATTACATACCTTAGTAACCTTTACCTTTATGAACCAGTACAAGGATACCATTTCAAGCTATGTTAAGAGCAATGCAAGTCAATGCAAGCTATTCAAGTCATGTAAGATACACTAAGGAAAAATGCTTACACTACAGACGCTTTTTCAAACACCTCAAACATACTTTGACTTGTGAGTCAGCTTTTCGTGCTACGAGCCTAATTATGGGTAAGGAGAGTAAATAAAGTAGGTATTATGATAAAATGTGACCTACACTCATCCACTCTAAGATCAAGGGTTTCAGGTTGTACTGATTGTGTCTAGTCTTACCATCTGGAGAAATGCCCTCCAGAGCTAATTTGCATATAAGACCAAGCTAAAGTGCTTATAATAACTGTTGTATATCCCCTCATGTTTTTTTTATTGTTTTTCTTTTTATCATCTATATATATATATATATATATATATATATATATTTCCCTTTATTTACTGTAATTGTAACAATGCAATAACATCACATTCATGTTTAAATCATATTAATCCTTTATGGTGAGAGGGACAAGGGAATAACGCAGTGATGGACTTGGGCCAGTTTAAACAGAACTACCGGCCTATTTATTGAAAAACAAAAGAATAAAGAAATTTTTCTGAGCCGTGACCAGGCACCAGACCCACCAGCATGGGGGTTGGTAGCAGCAATGTAGGTCACCACCTGACAGGTAACACACCTGTATTGGATTAGCAGTGGCTCCACCTGAGTATCAATACCGGTAACAATATAATTGTTCCCTTACATTAATCCTTTACGGTGAGAGGGACAAGGAATTAACGCAGTGATGGACTTGGGCCAGTTTAAACAGAACTACTGGCAACTCCCAGCAAAGGAATATAACATAATTATAATTCAACATCATGAAAAAGAAAATTCATATTCTCAAACACATGGCAAATATACTATGCATTTTGATAGTCACATCCTAAATAGACAACTCTTTCCCCAAACAGCTTGACACTACCATGTCCGTCTCAATACATGTGTGATAGGGTTTAGTCAGGTACAATAAGGTGGCTATACTGGCCCAGTCCCCGGCCTGGCGTATGTCCTCCAATGTGAGCCCCATATGGTACATGTACAAAGCTCTCGCCCTCCTGAGGGAGTGCATACCAGCACGTTCTGAAGGCAAACCAGCTAGGATCATTAACCTCTTCAGAAATTTCAACAATTGACCGTATGTGACTGGTACCAGTTCTGAATCCTTGGGAAGTACAAAAACTGGAGCTGATGGGTCAGAACTGGGGAATTCATTCAAATGACGTCTGACTAGACTTGCAGCACATAGAGGAGATCCGGGGGCATACGTGATTGGCACCTTGTGTACTCTCTGGCCATGCTGAATAGTCTTAGAACTAGACATGGCCAGCTCCATGCCCCAGTCTGTGAAGCTAACTGCTCCACGCTTGAGATAATGAACCCCAACAGCTGCGATAGAATCTGGGACTATATTATATTTCCTGAGTAGTCCTCTAAAACTTAGTGCCAAGCAGGTCCATAGCACTCTGTCACGAGTTTGACTTATGTCAACAAACTTATACATATTGAGTATGTCATTCAATGTGAACGATGGGCGAACTGGTTCCGGATCACCTAAGACCCTGCAAACCCCGGCTAGAGTCATAATGAATTTAAAAGAAGAGCGGATAAACTTGACATCATAACCATAATACATATTCAATGAGATCACTCCACTGATGTAATTTTGGATAGTCGAGTATTTAAGACTTCTCGCCATGTCTACGACGTAACGACACATATGTTGAGTATCAGTGGGGAGTGCTGGTCTTAGGATCGAATTACTGAAGCTCATATATCGCTTCCACTGGGAATCCTTTGTCCTCCACATACCGGGGGCCCATGCCTTGGACCTATAATCGGCTGCTTCCAAGTCCAACTGACGCATCCGCTGATTAGCGTCTACATCACAGAAATACGGGCAAGTCTTTAGAGCATGTCACCCTTGAAATCCCATCTGCTAGAACATTCTGTACACCAGGGATATGAATTAAACATAACACATAACCAACAAATTTTCCTCAACAAAATCATTGAGGCGTCATTGTCAGTTCTACCCTTGTTGATGGCATGCATAGCTTGTGCATTGTCAGTAACACAATATATTTTGTGATCTCTCCAATATGGCCCCCAGCATTCTAAAGCTTCGTATATGGGATAGAGTTCCCTCACATTAATGTTGAAAGGTATCTCCATTGTTGGTACGTCCTGGCAGTGACCGTGAATGTCACTATCCATCACTAGCTTGTCACACCAGTGACCGCATAACCAGTCATTACCATGAACGGCACCATAACCTATACCAGAAGCGTCAGTGTACACAAGTGAGGTGAATTCCGGCGAAGTGATAATCTTCGCTGAGCCATTAAACCACGACGTGAAGTTGCCCCACCACTTCAAGTCCTCGTGAAAGGAATCCGACAATGTAATATAACGTTTCTTTGCACTAAACACACGTAACATCGCTATGACCCTGTGGGAGAACGTTCTTCCTCCCCGTACCAAAGTTGAACAGTGAATTAGAACACCACAAAGGTGTTGCAACTGGCGCTTTGTCGCCCCACGGCGACCAGGAAAAAAGCACAGCTCTAAGTGAAGCTTGTCCAACTTGTCTTGTGGTAAGCTGAGCGTCATATCAAGCGAGTTCAAGATCACACCCAAATAACGCTGCACCTGTGAGGGGGATCGAACTTTAGCATAAGATATATGGAAGCCTAGTGAGCGTATTGTAGCGTGGAGAAACAGTTGAGCCTTCCTACATTCCTAATAATTACTACCAAGCTCGATGAAATCATCTAAATAATTTCGGCATAAAAACCCATTGGCATTGACGTAACAAGCTATGGCATCGGATACACTGTTAAATATATAAGGGGCAGCTCTTGTGCCGAAGCTCATGAAATTATCTTTACCGTCAATATTCCAATATAACCCCTGATGGGTGCGGTCCGCTGGCCTAATTAACACTCTGCAATAAGCACTTTGTAAATCTGTCACTGCCATGAACCAATTCGGCTCAGAAGTGTCATCGACAGATTGGTTGCTAAATGGATGGAATGTGTCTTTCATGTAATTGTTTATGCTGCTGTACAATGGGCGGCTCACATCGGTAATTGGTCTATAACCACCACTGGAATTTCCTACTGTTCCCATAGCATGAACACAATTAGGCTGAGTGTCTACCACTGATAACTTGTCCATACTGGGTTCTTTCAGGATTAACTTGTTGATATAATCATAAGTGTCTACCTCTGCCGACGGATAATTTTTACAAAAGTAACCATCAATTGGGCCCAAAGTATCAACTAATTTGAATCCATGGCAGACCCCATCTAACAAGTAATGGGCATTACGGTCCCAGCCACCTTCGCCATAAACCTGTGTAGGGCCTCCTGAAAGCATTTTTCTCCAGCCACAAATATTAAATTTTGTCCTAATACCCGCAACATAGTGAGGGAGTGATGCATCCCAGAGTGGAGCATAACCAACATAGCAAGACAACAATTCTGTTATATTAGCTGAGCAATTTACAAAATCATAAGTGTTGAGCCACAAGTCTGACAAACAATCTGCATATGTGGAATTTATGCCTAAACCTATATAAGCATGATTGCCCAGTCACTGGCGCTGATTCTGATTTTGCTGGTTACCGTGCTGATGAGCGCCTTTATCTGATTGCTTGTCGTCATTATTACAGAATTTCTTCTTGTGTGAGCCTCCACAAGTGGCGCAGACATGTTTCCTGTAACAAGGATCATAATCGCATGCATTAGAGTTCCACTTCCAACATACGTCGGCGGGCCCATCCGATCCGGGCTGATTACCACCCCTCTGATGGTTGCGGCGATGTTTGTTGTTACCACGATTGGAACCCTGATCTTGTTTTGACATCAAGTTCTCCACTAAGGCCATGTGTTCCGCACTCAAATAAGCCTCTACGGCCAGGATATAACCGGAGACAAAATCCACTAATTTACCCTCAATAGCATCATCAACCACCTTATGATTGGATTTTGCTAGAGCCTTCAATGGAAAAGCTCCTCCTTGAGCTTTGAGAGAAACGAACCTCATGTGTGCCCGATAGCCATCCAAAGTGACACGGGGCAAACCAGCAGCTTTAATGAATTCAGCTACACAGTTTATACCATTGATCAACTCTTGAAGGCTCATGTCTTCAAATTTTTTGTCCGAGCCGTGACCAGGCACCAGACCCACCAGCATGGGGGTTGGTAGCAGCAATGTAGGTCACCACCTGACAGGTAACACACCTGTATTGGATTAGCAGTGGCTCCACCTGAGTATCAATACCGGAAACAATATAATTGTTCCCTTACAATATTCACAAGACTTTCTAACAGGTTCAGTAGTCAGTCATGAACAGAGACAAAGGCAGAACTAAATGACCATGGCATACATTCTTATCAATTCACTATGAGAGGGCTGTCTGGGTCGATGAAAATATATGCCAGGAAGTTTAGTTCTGTATTTCCTTACTCTTTACAAGGTATAAATAAATGAAAAATAAAATTATGTCAGTCGCTTTGGAGCTGCCAAAGTGGAAATTGTTAGGGACTAACCCTAAAGACATGTTATGCCTGTAAGGGAATGATGATGGGACGTCTAATGTCATCTGTTTGAGGTATCAAAAATAATGAAAACCTCTGTTCAACTTGAACCAGCTGTTCCACAAGAAACTTTTGAAGGAAATGAGCCACCTCTGGTGATTGCTTAATTAAGTGAATTAAGCCGTTCACCAGATTAACCTCTGTCAGAGAAGGATGATGTGATCCAATTAACCCTGTTAACAAAACACTGGTAATGTGAGACATGTACAGCACTTAACATTCATTTGGACTTTAAATCAGGAACCCTCTCCTGCAGTGTTTGTTTTATCACTTTCATTTCATTGTTTAACCATGTTAAAATCTCATGAAATATTTAATATCAGAATTTCTCTTCTACAAAGTTCTCCTTATCTGCATAAGCTGCAGAATTTATTGCTTATCTATAGGCATTGTCCTCATAACATTTGCTAAGGAAATGGAATCGGCAAAAATACCCTCTCTTAATGATAATACCAGTTGTCATGGAAGCTTGGGAATCAAAATTATCAAGTGATAACAATATCCCCACACCTATTATTATGAAAGTGAAAGTAGTTCAATCAATTTTGATTTAAAATTGTTTTCTATTTTGCTCTTATTATTGAAGACTGGTACTCATGTATCAATCAACAATGAGGATCACAGTTTGGCCAAGTTGCCTTACAATAACTTCTCTGGTGTAGGAGTTTCCAACTGTGAAACAGACTAAGAGGAGAAATGGAATTGATGCTGATAAATTCTTCAACACACTAGATTCAATCAACCTGAAGTCCCTAGACTTATTTATCAAAGATTAAGCAGTGAGTCTTGAATAAAGAGAACCCTTTGTGCAACTCAACTCTGCTGTGTCATGAGAAGCTACTTTAAGAAGTGAGACTGCCTAGTCTGGTAATCACTTAACCAATTGGATTATGCCTTTCACCAGATTAATCATTGTCAGAGAAGGATGGTGTGATCCAATTAGCCCTTTTTACAAAAGCTGGTAATCTACACAACTCAACATAAATGTGGACATAAGCATTAACATGAGGGACCCCTATCATACAGTGTTTGCTTCATCACTTTCAGATAATTGTCAAACTCTGTTCAAAACTATTATCCAACTCTCTTCAGAATCTTGAATATCAGAACTACTATTCTACAAAGATCTAACAATCTTTCAAAGTTTAACGGCATGCAACATTTGCACACATTGGTAACACAGTGCATCATTAAAGACACAGTGCTTCATTAAACTTTTACATTACTCTTGAAGAATTAAGTTCGCTTTGTTCCGTTAGGTCTTTACTGCACTGTGTCACATGTGGTATTGTACCACAGCTCTTTCTGGAGGTCTATACTTCTTTCGTGTTCTACTTTACTGCCACATGTATTAAAATAGATTTCATGTTTGAAAGCAACCAGGGGCTTCTCTAGGCACTTCAAAGGACAAATTTCTTTTAATGATCCATGCCTCTGATGTTCTGATGCCAGAATGCCAATTCAAGTATTTTATCATGACAATGGGGTATTGTTCTGACACCATAGATGGGGGCCATTATGCTGTGTAGTTCTTATGTGCCATTAAGTAATTAGTCCTATAAATAGTTTAGTATTGGCACAACAGATTAAGACTGAATGTAAGCTTCCAGACCTTGATGTCCATCCTAAAATATCAATCTGAATTTCCTCAGTCCTCTATCTTAAGATGTTCACAGCAAATATGTCACTTAATAAACAGTCATTTTACACCTAGCAACAGATGATCTATATGGTCCATTGATAACCTCGTAAAAAAAAAAAAGCTTTAAGTGAATTGATGACAGTAGATATATGTTGGCAAAGAGAATAGAGGGACTAAAAGGGCCGATGCCAGTGACCAGGGCACTATAGAGGGTATCTCATATTTATGCTAATCACCACTATTGAGGAATTCATAGCAGAGGTGAATGGATGTCAGTATTTGAGAGCATTTGTTAATGACAGATGGTGACAGGCAAGGAGAGGAACAGAAGTGCAGCAGTAACCTGAGTATTGACATGGCATATTATATTCACTCCTCTCACAAGGCTCTACTTAAATGTGTCTTCACCTCTGTCTGTACATCATACAGGTCACACAACTACAGCAATACCAACTGTATCTAATGTAAATCCTAGGTATGGAGTGTACACTGTAAAAATAATATGATGTCGTTGAAATAACAACAAAATCCTTGTTACCAGAACTCATTTCCACAAAGATAATTCTAACATCTCATATGATTCTTCAAAATGTCTTCATAAAAATACTGAACCTATAGGGGGAACTCATACATAGAGGATAGATGCATCTTTTTCATGTTCAGTATTGCACTATCCTGATCAGCTAATGAATAAATTCCTCCCTAAATGAGATGCATACTTTATGGTTGTTTGATAAGAAAACATCATTAGGAACATTTATAATGTCTATATCTAAAATCTTATCATGTTTACTACTTGCATTCACAGAGATAAAGGCCTTATTCAGTGAGGTTTATCTCCTCTAGACCAATCCTTCAGCAGCTATCTGAAGGTGCTGACACCTCAGGATGGTGGAAATGTGCTGTTAACCGCTCAAGGGACTACAATGCTGAAAAATCTAAGGTAGAAACATTGTTAGTTTGACAGCTCTATTGCCATTCATTACCATTTTCAACTTAATTAGCATACCAGTGCGATCAAAAGAAATTCAAAGTGTTTTTAGTAGTTAGTAGTTTAATTGAAGTGTATGACCCATAGTGGATATTACCAGACACTTCAACACCATCACCATCTGTATACAGAAATATTGGTTTACTAATTAGACCCATTTGGTAGTAAACAGAACTAATTACAGATGTACGTGTTCCTGACAGATATGCATAGAAAAACTCATTACTCGTGTCATGTATTATCACGCAGTGGCAATGCAGTGCCATGTGAGAAGATTTTGAAACAATTGAAATTCATGTGTTGTCAGCAGGCTGATGGGTGATTCTTCTGTGTTATAATGGGATGTAGAGAAGGACTTTTCTATTTTTTTGTATATTTCAAGAACCCTATCAAGGTATGTCTGAACCAGTTAATGGCCATTAACTTGTTTACTGCTATGTTACACTTGCTGAGGTGTGCACTACACTGCTATAATGCATTCAAAGCCACTTCTCTTTTGTGTGAGGAAGGTAAGATGGCGTACTATATTAAAGCAGCAGTAAGATTAAGAAATATGGAGAAGGTGTCCTAATTTGTGTATGATGAAATGTCTATTGAGAATTATACCATGGTTATCGAATTTCGGCACTGATTTGAGTTCCTAAAGTGGATAATATGAGTTCTCATATATTGGGATACAAGAACTCTAGTTGACATTAATTGAAAACAATAGTGTATTATTTTGTCAAATATCTCAAGAAGTATCTAAAATAGAGGTTTGCCGGTTGAATGAATTATAGATAACAAAAAGTTTTACCTTCTAACTGAGTTATTGAACCCATTCCTCTTCATATTTCACTGTATTATTCCACAATCTAATCGAATCGGTGTGTCAATACATCGCCATTTTGGTTACTTTCAAAGAAGCCGGATGGGCGTACATAAGAATATAGTGAGATACAAAAAGTTTGGTTGGGAAATAGGTCTGCGGACACGATCTGCGCACCATCTGACGGCATTTATCAAAGGGAGCGGTTATTATTTTTTGCTTCAGAACTTGTTTCCCGCCTGGATGTTTTAACTATATTATAGAATAACCTGTAAAAAGAATCACATAAATGTCATATGAAAAATTAGACTTGATTTGTCCTTGAACACAAAGGAATGTGATATGGGAATACATAGTCACTGTGAGTAGAAAAAGTCTTAGTAATGAGTCTTTGCAATGTTTTTTTTTTGTGAGTCTTCACTTGTTTACATTCACATTTATTGTGCAGTTCTCGAAGGAGACATTCGAGAAGATCGATCCAGTGTTATGGGCTGACTGGAGATTCATGACATTCGTCTGAGATATCGCAATATCATTGCTTTTGGGAGCTGTGACAGATTTTGTGAGGGCTCCAACAGATGTTTTGGGGAATCCAGCTAGCATTCGGGACATGTCCTCCCAAACATGATCTCAGCACGATGTCCGGTGACAGCCTTGATGTCCTTAGATGGGACACCTTGCTTCCTCAACTTTGTGATACAAGTCGCTCTTATACAATGGTTTGTATCGATCCTGCTTAGTTGAGCCTCCAAACTCAATAAGCCATTCTGTAAATAAAAAAAAAATTTAAAATGTTATTCACTAAATGTATTCCAATATAGCTGGATAAAGGCACTGAAATTATTAAAAAATGTATCGTATTTTTTACACTTCTTCTTCTCAATGTTAAACTCCATAGAAGGTGATGCCACCTGGCAGATATCAACTATAATCCTGGCGCTCGATTAAAATAATATCAGCTCCCTATGTATATAGTGCACAGACTACTTTCTAGCTGTGAGGCAATGACAACAATGATATGTAAACAAACACAAGCTTACCGCGGAATTTTTTATTCCCCAGCGGGTCTGATCTACGGTTCTCTTTGCCTTTGCTGATGTTTCAATAGCAACCACATCTTCTTCAAGTAAATTTGCATACCTTTTAGGCTTTGGAGCTTCTGTGGGGATGGATGCATGTGATGGACCGGCTTCTGGCTCAGGCTGTGGAGGTGTCAATATGATTTCTTCAAACAATTCATCAACTGTCAAATTCTGGACTACATCATCAGATTTCTTCATGTTCCTTGCCACTTCTCTCACTTCTGTACCATCAGACAGTTCTTAAGAGTTATATCATACTCATTCCATCCTTTAAATATCACCTTGGTGACAACGCAACTTTTGATTAGGAGGCAAGCCTCAAACTTGCACATAGTAAGGGAATATTCAAAGGCTAAAGGGTTTGAAGTAAGTTCGTTTTTCAACTACTAGATTGTGATGAATATAATTCTCTTAGCAGAAAGCCAAATCAAATACAGTGTCCATGAAAAATAATTTCAGTGCCCTATAGAAGAAGAAATTTCTCAAGATGGTATTTCTTAAGATGGTATGACTGAAAACAGTCACTACGATTTTGAAATGCTTGAATTTAAAGTAGGTGATCGTATGTAATGCACTACGACCACCCTGTACGATCAGCTCTTATCATAGTAAATACAAAGGAGTTTGGGAGGGCAGTTGTACCAGTGTCGTCATTAGTGACCAATTACTTGCAGAACTATAATGGCATTATAGGGAGTGATCCCACTATGAGTTGAAGGGTCCAGTCGTACCATCTTGAAAAATGCCTTCATCAGACAAATATCTATATGAGCAAGAAATGAAACATTGCAGGATAAAAATACTCAATAGCCTAATGAAAATACCAGTTGTCTAAGAAGCCCAGAAATCAATATCTGCCAAGAAATAAAACATTGCAGGATAAAAATACCCAATAGCCTAATGAAAATACCAGTTGTCTAAGTAGCCCAGAATTTGCCATCTGCCAGCCCAGCAAGTGATAACAATATCCCTGCATTTACTATCTTAAAAGTGAAAGTTCAATGAAATCTCCCATTTTTCTCTCATGACTGAAGAGCAGGAATCAGTTATCAGTCAATGGTGAGGTAGACAATAGGCCAAGGTTTCAGACAGTGCTTCAAAAACTACATCTGCTCTGATATGATGTGAAATAACTGTGAGCGTCAGACTATTGAACAGACTAACAGGAGAGAAATGTCAATGCTGATGGATTCCTCAACAACCTTGATCCAAACAACCAGAGACTCCAGTAATGGATGTGTGTGCATAATGTTTTGTATGATATGACTTAAATGTTTGCCATATCCATAGTGCCTTTCTGTGAAAAGGTTCCCATGTTATGTGATCATGTTTAGGCAAACACAACTAATTTGCATATGGGACCAAGCTAAAGTACATAAAAAACTGTTGTATATCCCCTCATGGATTTTTTTTTGTTATTGTTTTTCTTTTCACCATATATAAAAAAAAATTATATCAGTCAACTTGAGCTGCCAGAATGGCAATTGGCAGGGACTTGCCTCCAAGACATGTTATGCCACTAGAGGAATTGTGATTGGTAGTGTAATGTTATCTGTTTGAGGTATTGTTATTCCCAATAAAATAAAAACCTCTGTCGAACTCAAACCAGCTGTTCCACAAAAACTTGAGAAGTAAATTAGCCTCCTCTGTTGATTGCTTATTTAAGTGAATTAAGTCGTTCACCAGATTAACAGCTGTCAGAGAAGGATGGTGTGATCCAATTAACACTGTTAACAAAACATTGGTAATGTGAAAAAATCCCCACTATTCAACGGCCATGTGGATTAAATCATTATAATCAGGGACCCCACTGATTAAAGTATTTCCATTTTCTGTCACTTTCAGTTGATGTTGTAGGTTGTATCCAACTAACCCTGTTAACAGAACATTAGTAATGTGAGCATTCAAAGCATTCAACGTTCATTTGGACAATAAAATCAGGAACCCTCTCCCACAGTGTTTGTTTTATCACCTTTATTTTATTGTTTAACTATGTGAAAAACTGGCAAAATATTTAATATCAGAATTTCTCTTCTACAAAGGTCTCCTACAAAGGCTACAGAATGTATTGTTTATCTATAGGTCATGTCCTCATAACATTTGATTAAGAAATTAAATGGACAAAAATACCCTCTCTTAATGATGATACCAGTTGTCACAAAGCCCAGAAATCAATATTATCAAGTGATAACAATATCCCCACATCTATTATTATGAAATTGAAAGTTCAGTCAATTCTGATTTGAAATTGTTTCCTTTTTTTGCTCTTATTATTGAAGACTGGTACTCAGATATCAGTCAATGACGAGGAGCACTGTTTGGTCAAGTTGCTTTAGAACAACTTCTCTGGAGGCCATTTCTCAAGGCTCTATGACTACACACCACCACTACGATTTTGAGTTTCCAAGGAACTAGTGCAGGTGATCGTAGGGACTGCTGTATGACTGCTCTGTACAATTAGCACCTAGGGAGAAATTACATCAGGTTTGGTGGAGCAATTGTACTGGTGCAGGCATCAATAACCACTCGTTTATAATACTGTGATGGCATTATTGTAAGGTTACTCACCACAATTTGAAAGACAGCAGTCATAGTGTATTAAGAAATGGCCTTCTTGTGTAGGGGTTTCCAACTGTGAAACAGACTAAGAGGAGAAATGGAATTGGTGATGTTGAATTTTTCAACACACTAGCTTCAACCAACCTGAGGTCCCTAGACTTATTTATCAAAGATTAAGCAGTGAGTCTTGAATAAAGAGAACCCTTTGTGCAACTCAACTCTGCTGTGTCATGAGAAGCTACTTTAAGAAGTGAGACTGTTTACAAAAGCAGGTAATGTAATTAAATCTACACAACTCAACATCAATGTGGACATAAGCATTATCATACAGTGTTTTATCACCTTTATTTCATTGTTTAACTATGTTAAAAACTGGCAAAATATTTATTATCAGAATTTCTCTTCTACAAAGGTCTCCTACAAAGGCTACAGAATGTATTGTTTATCTATAGGTCATGTCCTCATAACATTTGATTAAGAAATTAAATGGACAAAAATACCCTCTCTTAATGATGATACCAGTTGTCACAAAGCCCAGAAATCAATATTATCAAGTGATAACAATATCCCCACATCTATTATTATGAAATTGAAAGTTCAGTCAATTCTGATTTGAAATTGTTTCCTTTTTTTGCTCTTATTATTGAAGACTGGTACTCAGATATCAGTCAATGACGAGGAGCACTGTTTGGTCAAGTTGCTTTAGAACAACTTCTCTGGAGGCCATTTCTCAAGGCTCTATGACTACACACCACCACTACGATTTTGAGTTTCCAAGGAACTAGTGCAGGTGATCGTAGGGACTGCTGTATGACTGCTCTGTACAATTAGCACCTAGGGAGAAATTACATCAGGTTTGGTGGAGCAATTGTACTGGTGCAGGCATCAATAACCACTCGTTTATAATACTGTGATGGCATTATTGTAAGGTTACTCACCACAATTTGAAAGACAGCAGTCATAGTGTATTAAGAAATGGCCTTCTTGTGTAGGGGTTTCCAACTGTGAAACAGACTAAGAGGAGAAATGGAATTGGTGATGTTGAATTTTTCAACACACTAGCTTCAACCAACCTGAGGTCCCTAGACTTATTTATCAAAGATTAAGCAGTGAGTCTTGAATAAAGAGAACCCTTTGTGCAACTCAACTCTGCTGTGTCATGAGAAGCTACTTTAAGAAGTGAGACTGTTTACAAAAGCAGGTAATGTAATTAAATCTACACAACTCAACATCAATGTGGACATAAGCATTATCATACAGTGTTTTATCACCTTTATTTCATTGTTTAACTATGTTAAAAACTGGCAAACTATTTATTATCAGAATTTCTCTTCTACAAAGGTCTCCTACAAAGGCTACAGAATGTATTGTTTATCTATAGGTCATGTCCTCATAACATTTGATTAAGAAATTAAATGGACAAAAATACCCTCTCTTAATGATGATACCATTTGTCACAAAGCCCAGAAATCAATATTATCAAGTGATAACAATATCCCCACATCTATTATTATGAAATTGAAAGTTCAGTCAATTCTGATTTGAAATTGTTTCCTTTTTTGCTCTTATTATTTAAGACTGATACTCAGATATCAATCAATGACGAGGAGCACAGTTTGGTCAAGTTGCCTTAGAATAACTTCTCTGGAGGCCATTTCTTAAAGCTCTACGACTACACACCACCACTACATTTTGAGTTTCCAAGGAACACAATTTGAAAGACAGCAGTCATAGTGTGTTAAGTAATGGCCTACTGGTGTAGGGGTTTCCAACTGTGAAACAGGCTAAGAGGAGAAATGGAATTGATGATGATGAATTTTTTTATTTATCAAAGATTAAGCAGTGAGTCATAAATAAAGAGAACCCTTTGCGCAACTCAATCCTGCTGTGTCACGAGAAGCTACTTTAAGAAGTGAGACTGCCTGGTAATCACTTAACCAATTGGATTATGCCTTTCACCAGATTAATCTCTGTCAGAGAAGGATGCTGTGATCCAATTAACCCTGTTTACAAAAGCTGGTAATGTAATTAAATCTACACAACTCAACATCAATGTGGACATAAGCATTAAAATGAGGGACCCTATCATACAGTATTTGTGTCATCACTTTCAGATAATTGTGAAACTCTGTTCAAAACTATTTTCCAACTCTGTTCAAAATCTTGAACATCAGAATTACTATTCTACGAAATTCTGATAATCTTTTAAAGCATTTACACATATTGCTAACACTTGAATTATTAAAATAAGGCCTACCCTCTTATTAGGGACTCAAAAGAGCTTCACTAATATATCATCATAAGTGCTAAAAGACACAGCGCATCATTAATCTATTACGTTACTCTTGAAGAATTAAATTTCCTTTGTTCCGTTAGGTCTTTACTGCACTGTGTCACATGTGGTATTGTACCACAACTCTTTTGGAAGGTCTATACTTCTTTGATGTTCTACTTTACTGCTTCATGTATCAAAATAGCATTTCATGTTTGAAAGCAACCAGGGGCTTCTCTAGGCACTTCAAAGGATGACTTTCTTTTAATGATCCATGCCTCTGATGTTCTGATGCCAGAATGCCTATTCAAGTATTTTATCATGACAATGGGGTATTATTCTGACACCATAGATGGGGGCCATTATGCTGTGTAGTTCTTATGTGCCATTAAGTAATTAGTCCTATAAATAGTTTAGTATTATTTGCACAACAGATTAAGAGTGACTGTAAGTTTCTTGACCTCGATTTCCATCCCAAAATGTCAATCTCCTCAGTCCTCTATCTTAAGATGTTCACAGCAAATATGTCACTTAATAAACAGTCATTTTACACCTAGCAACAGATGAAAAGTGCCTCAGGATTTGAAATGACAATTTTCCTTATTTGAATAAAAGTACATATACATGTGTGAAATGAGGAGGTGTTCCTGCGATGCTTCTTAAATGACTTTTCAGAATCAGCACAGTGCACTTTCCTGAGCAGGTGCAGGGAATTGCGAGTCAAAAGGCGTCTGTCCAGAGCCAGATGGCACACAACGGTTGCCTCCCAAGTGAGTCTTCTACAGTAAGGTTTACTGGTTATCGGTGTTATTAAATGTCAGGTGTGAGAGGGAGACCAGACGACTGTACATAAATCCATGACAAGTGCCTGGAGGGGAAATTCTATATAACCATTGTGGTCACTACTGAGATCAGCATAAGTCACCTTTAGATGCAGACTAGAGAGTGATTTATACGTGAAGGATTAGGGGATGCTATAAGGTTTGTAAAAGATCCAGTTGGTAACCAAAAAAGGCAAATGGCCAGTTTGATATGATATTCACATTATTACACATACTCTGAGGTATTTTCATTTCAAATGAGAGAATAATTTTGAGTATGAACCGATTATGTCATCCTCATTGGTTGAATGGAGAAATACTATTTCAATTATATGAAGCAGCCAGATAGAACCAGTGATGGTGAGTAAGATGTACAGTACTGTGATTTATAACATTCACCATTATTAGGTATAAGCTTTGTTTGGAATGAACAGGTTTGTGAGACAAGCACAGAAAAGTAAAAATTGATCACAAACACTTGAAGAGCAGCTAAGGGGGATAGCAGCATGTCTGTTGGCTCTCATGTGTCAATGGACCATTCTGGGTATTATTATTATTTTTCATATTTACTAATTTCTTCGCCATATAAAACCCAAGCTCTGCTCACGATCCATACTCAACAATGTCCTGCATTCCTCAACAGGAACCAGGATCCTTTAGTCACCATAAACACATTTCCTCCATGAGGCTCTGTGACATAATGTAGACGGATGTAATAACATTCCAATCATATCTACACCCACACAGCCCCGCTGGAGGATGTGGGGTCCACCTGTGATGCCATATTTGGAATGAGAGAATATTTCACAATCTCCTCTCAATCCTCATCAATATGATTAACACACAGGTGGCAATCTCTCCCTATGACACGTGTCCCTATTTCATTGAGCCACGTGTATAGAATATTTCACAACACTGCAAGCTGCTCAAGTCCTTCATATAAAAGGCAGCTTGAGCAGCTCCCAATCATCTCTCCCAACTTACACCTTACACCTATACCTAGAACCTATGACAGGTTGAGCTATAGGATCGGAGGCAGAGCTTAGATCTTGGCGAGTGTTATCATTGTTACCACCTTTATGAAACACTCATGTCAGCTATGCAATAAAAGGATCAACTGAACTTCCCTGGATTCCGTGTACATTCACTTCACCACATGTAACCGTCCGTTGACACATGAAACACCAACAAAGTATAATCAGACCATAAAAGGGTTTAGGGTTCATGCATTTGTTACAGTGAAATATTGAAGAAGGAACCTTTGAGGAAACCCCATTTTTAGAGTGAGAACCCTCTGTGCTTGACGACAGATAGCAACATGCAATTTCCACCGAACAAGACACAGAAAATAAAAGGATTTGATGCCTAAAAGTAGGCTACTATGTGTTTCATGGCCTGCTTTAGGAATGTGTTCCCTCTCTATCCAACATATTTACATAGGCTATCTATATGGTCTATTGATAATCTCGTAAAAAATAAGCTTTAAGTGAATTGATGACAGTAGATATATGTTGGCAAAGGGATTAGAGGGACTAAAGGGCCGATGCCAGTGACCAGGGCACTATAGAGGGTATCTCATATGTATGCTAATCACCACTATTGAGGAATTCATAGCAGAGGTGAATGGATGTCAGTATTTTGAGAGCATTTGTTAATGACAGACGGTGACAGGCAAGGAGAGGAACAGAAGTGCAGCAGTAACCTGAGTATTGACATGGCGTATTGTATTCACTCCTCTCACAAGGCTCAACCTAAATGTGTCTTCACCTCTGTCTGTACATCATACAGGTCACACAACTACAGCAATACCAACTGTATCTCATGTAAATCCTAGGTATAGATTGTACACTGAAAAAATAATATAATGTCGTTGAAATAACGACAAAATCCTTGTTCCAAAGTTAACAGAACTCATTTTCACAGAGATAATTCTAACATCTCATATGATTCTTCAAAATGTCTTCATAAAAATACTGGACCTATAGGGGGAACTCATACATAGAGGATAGATGCATCTTTTTCATGTTCCGTATTGCACTATCCTGATCAGCTAATGAATAAATTCCTCCCTAAATGAGATGCATACTTTATGGTTGTTTGATAAGAAAACATCATTAGGAACATTTATAATGTCTTTATCTAAAATCTTATCATGTTTACTACTTGCATTCACAGAGATAAAGGCCTTATTCAGTGAGGTTTTTCTCCTCTAGACCAATCCTTCAGCAGCTATCTGAAGGTGCTGACACCTCAGGATGGTGGAAATGTGCTGTTAACCACTCAAGGGACTACAATGCTGAAAAATCTAAGGTAGAAACATTGTGTTGCAGCTCCATCGCCAATCATTACCATTTTCAACTTAATAAGCATACCAGTGCGATCAAAAGAAATTCAAAGTGTTTTTAGTAGTTAGTAGTTTAATTGAAGTGTATGACCCATAGTGGATATTACTGAACACTTCTCCATCATCACCATCTGTATACAGAAATATTGGTTTACTAATAAGACCCATTTGGTAGTAAACAGAACTAATTACAGATGTACGTGTTCCTGACAGATATGCATAGAAAAACTCATTACTAGTGTCATGTAATATCATGCAGTGGCAATGTAGTGCCATATGAGAAGATTTTGAAACAATTGAAATTCATGTGTTGTCAGCCGGCTGATGGGTGATTCTTCTGTGTTATAATGGGATGTGGAGAAGGACTTTTCTGTTTTTTGTACATTTGATTCCAAACAATCAAGAATCCTATCAAGGTAAGTCTGAACCAGTTAATGGCCATTAACTTGTTTACTGCTATGTTACACTTGCTGAGGTGTGCACTACACTGCTATAATGCATTCAAAGCCACTTCTCTTTTGTGTGAGGAAGGTAAGATGGCGTACCATATTAAAGCAGCAGTGAGATTAAGAAATATGGAGAAGGTGTCCTACTTTGTGTTTGATGAAATGTCTATTGAGAATTATACCACGGTTATCGAATTTTGGCACTGATTTGAGTTCCTAAACTGGATAATATGAGTTCTCATATATCGGGATACAAGAACTCTAGTTGACATTAATTGAAAACAACAGTGTATTATTTTGTCAAATATCCCAAAAAGTATCTAAAATAGAGGTTTGCCAGTTGAATGAATTATAGATAACAACAAGTTTTACCTTCTAACTGAGTTATTGAACCCATTCCTCTTCGTATTTCGCTGTACTATTCCACAATCTAATCGAATTGGTGTGTAAATATGTCGCCATTTTGGTTACTTTCAAAGAAGCCGGATGGGCGTACATAAGAATATAGTGAGATACAAAAAGTTCGGTTGGAAAATAGGTCTGCGGACACGATCTGCGCACCATCTGACGGCATTTATCAAAGGGAGCGGTTATTATTTTTTGCTTCAGAACTCATTTCCCGCCTGGATGTTTTAATTATATTATATAGAGAATAACCTGTAAAAAGAATCACATAAATGTCATATGAAAAATTAGACTTGATTTGTCCTTGAACACAAAGAAATGTGACATGGGAATACATAGTCACTGTGAGTAGAAAAAGTCTTAGTAATGAGTCTTTGCAATTTTTTTTTTTTTGTGAGTCTTCACTTGTTTAAATTCCCATTTATTGTGCAGTTCTCGAAGGAGACATTCGAGAAGATCGATCCAGTATTATGGGCTGACTGGAGATTCATGACATTCTTCTGAGATATCGCAATATCATTGCTTTTGGGAGCTGTGACAGATTTTCTGAGGGCTCCAACAGATTTTTTGGGGAATCCAGCATGATGTCCGGTGACAGCCTTGATGTCCTTAGATGGGACACCTTGCTTCCTCAACTTTGTGATACAAGTCGCTCTTATACAATGGTTTGTATCGATCCTGCTTAGTTAAGCCTCCAACCTCAATAAGACATTCTGTAAATAAAAAAAAACAACTTTTTAAAATGTTATTCACTAAATGTATTCTAATATAGCTGGATAAAGGCACTGAAATTATTGAAAAATATATCGTATTTTTTACACTTCTTCTTCTCAATGTTAAACTCCATAGAAGGTGCTGCCACCTGGCAGATATCAACTACAATCCTGGCACTCAATTAAAATAATATCAGCTCCCTATGTATATAGCACACAGACTACTTTCTAGCTGTGAGGTAATGACAACAATGATATGTAAACAAACACAAGCTTACCGCGGAATTTTTTATTCCCCAGCGGGTCTGATCTACGGTTCTCTTTGCCTTTGCTGATGTTTCAATAACAGCCACATCTTCTTCAAGTAAATTTGCATACCTTTTAGGCTTTGGAGCTTCTGTGGGGATGGATGCATGTGATGGACCGGCCTCTGCCTCAGGCTGTGGAGGTGTCAATATGATTTCTTCAAACGATTCATCAACTGTCAAATTCTAGACCACATCATCAGATTTCTTCATGTTCCTTGCCACTTCTCTCACTTCTGTACCATCAGACAGTTCTTAAGAGTTATATCATACTCATTCCATCCTTTAGATATCACCTTGGTGACAACGCAACATTTGATTAGGAGGCAAGCCTCAAACTTGCACATAATAAGGGAATATTCGAAGGCCAAGGGTTTGAAGTAAGTTCGTTTTTCAACTACTAGATTGTGATGAATATAATTCTCTTAGCAGAAAGCCAAATCAAATACAGTGTCCATGAAAAATAATTTCAGTGCCCTATAGAAGAAGAAATTTCTCAAGATGGTATTTCTCAAGATGGTATGACTGAAAACAGCCACTACGATTTTGAAATGCTTGAATTTAAAGTAGGTGATCGTAGGTAATGCACTATGACTGCCCTGTACGATCAGCTCTTATCACAGTAAATACAAAGGGGTTTGGTAGGGCAGTTGTACCAGTGTCGTCATTAGTGACCAATTACTTGCAGAACTATAATGGCATTATAGGGAGTGATCCCACTATGAGTTGACAGGGTCTAGTCGTACCATCTTGAAAAATGCCTTCATCAGACAAATATCTATATGAGCAAGAAATTGCAGGATAAAAATACTCAATAGCCTAATGAAAATACCAGTTGTCTAAGAAGCCCAGAAATCAATATCTGCCATCTGCCAGCCCAGCAAGTGATGACAATATCCCTGCATTTACTATCTTAAAAGTGAAAGTTCAATGAATCTCCCATTTTTCTCTCATGACTGAAGAGCAGGAATCAGATATCAGTCAATGGTGGGGTAGACAATAGGCCAAGGTTTCAGACAGTGCTTCAAAAACTACATCTGCTCTGATATGATGTGAAATAACTGTGAGCGTCAGACTATTGAACAGACTAACAGGGGAGAAATGTCAATGCTGATGGATTCCTCAACAACCTTGATCCAAACAACCAGAGACTCCAGTAATGGATGTGTGTGCCTAATGTTTTGTATGATATGACTTAAATGTTTGCCATATCCATAGTGCCTTTCTGTGAAAAGGTTCCCATGTTATGTGATCATGTTTAGGCAAACACAACTAATTTGCATATGGGGCCAAGCTAAAGTACATGAAAAACTGTTGTATATCCCCTGATGGATTTTTTTTGTTATTGTTTTTCTTTTCACCATATATATATATATATATATATATATATATATATATAAATTATATCAGTCAATTTGAGCTGCCAGAATGGCAATTGGCAGGGACTTGCCTCCAAGACATGTTATGCCACTAGAGGAATTGTGATTGGTAGTGTAATGTTATCTGTATGAGGTATTGTTATTCCCAATAAAATAAAAACCTCTGTCCAACTCGATCCAGCTGTTCGACAAAAAACTTGAGAAGTAAATTAGCCTCCTCTGTTGATTGCTTATTTAAGTGAATTAAGTCGTTCACCAGATTAACATCTGTCAGAGAAGGATGGTGTGATCCAATTAACACTGTTAACAAAACATTGGTAATGTGAAAAAATCCACACTATTAAACGGCCATGTGGATTAAATCATTATAATCAGGGACCCCACTGATTAAAGTATTTCCATTTTCTGTCACTTTCAGTTGATGTTGTAGGTTGTATCCAACTAACCCTGTTAACAGAACATTAGTAATGTGAGACATCTAAAGCATTCAACGTTCATTTGGACAATAAATCAGGAACCCTCTCCCACAGTGTTTGTTTTATCACCTTTATTTCATTGTTTAACTATGTTAAAAACTGGCAAAATATTTAATATCAGAATTTCTCTTCTACAAAGGTCTCCTACAAAGGCTACAGAATGTATTGTTTATCTATAGGTCATGTCCTCATAACATTTGATTAAGAAATTAAATGGACAAAAATACCCTCTATTAATGATGATACCAGTTGTCACAAAGCCACAAAATCAATATTATCAAGTGATAACAATATCCCCACATCTATTATTATGAAATTGAAAGTTCAGTCAATTCTGATTTGAAATTGTTTCCTTTTTTGCTCTTATTATTGAAGACTGGTACTCAGATATCAATCAACGACGAGGAGCACAGTTTGGTCAAGTTGCTTAAGAACAACTTCTCTGGAGGCCATTTCTTAAGGCTCTAAGACTACACACCACCACTATGATTTGAGTTTCCAAGGAACTAGTGCAGGTGATCATTGGGACTGCAGTATGACTGCTCTGTACAATTAGCACCTAGAGAGAAATTAAATCAGGTTTGGTAGAGCAATTGTACTGGTGCAGGCATTAATAACCACTCGTTTATAATACTGTGATGGCATTATTTTAAGGTTACTCACCACAATTTGAAAAACAGCAGTCATAGTTTGTTAAGAAATGGACTCCTGGTGTAGGGATTTCCAACTGTGAAACAGACTAAGAGGAATTGATGCTGATAAAGTCTTCAACACACTAGATTCAATCAACCTGAAGCCCCTAGACTTATTTATCAAAGATCAAGCAGTGAGTCTTGAATAAAGAGAACCCTTTGTGCAACTCAATCCTGCTGTGTCACGAGAAGCTACTTTAAGAAGTGAGACTGCCTCCTCTGGTATCCACTTAACCAATTGGATTATGCCTTTCACCAGATTAATCCCTGTCAGAGAAGGATGGTGTGATCCAATGAACCCTGTTTACAAAAGCAGGTAATGTAAGAAAATCTACACAACTCAGCATCAATGTGGACATAAGCATTAAAATGAGGGACCCCTATCATACAGTGTTTGTTTCATCACTTTCAGATACACATATTACTAACACTTGAATTATTAAAATAAGGCCTACCCTCTTACCATGGACTCACAAGCGCTTCACTAATATTTCATCATAAGTGCAAAAAGACATGGTGCATCATTAATCTATTACGTTACTCTTGAAGAATTAAATTTCCTTTGTTCCGTTAGGTCTTTACTGCACTGTGTCACATGTGGTATTGTACCACATCTCTTTTGGAAGGTCTATACTTCTTTGGTGTTCTACTTTACTGCTTCATGTATCAAAATAGCATTTCATGTTTGAAAGCAACCATGGGCTTCTCTAGGCACTTCAAAGGACAAATTTCTTTTAATGATCCATGCCTCTGATGTTCCGATGCCAGAATGCCTATTCAAGTATTTTATCATGACAATGGGGTATTGTTCTGACACCATAGATGGGGGCCATTATGCTGTGTAGTTCTTATGTGCCATTACGTAATTAGTCCTATAAATAGTTTAGTATTGGCACAGCAGATTAAGAGTGAATGTAAGCTTCCAGACCTTGATGTCCATCCTAAAATGTTAATCTGAATTTCCTCAGTCCTCTATCTTAAGATGTTCACATCAAATATGTCACTTAAAAAACAGTCATTTTACACCTAGCAACAGATGATCTATATGGTCTATTGATAACCTCGTAAAAAAATGCTTTAAATGAATTGATGACGGTAGATATATGTTGGCAAAGGGATTAGAGGGACTAAAGGGCGGATGCCAGTGACCAGGGCACTATAGAGGGTATCTCATATTTATGCTAATCACCACTATTGAGGAATTCATAGCAGAGGTGAATGGATGTCAGTATTTTGAGAGCATTTGTTAATGACAGACGGTGACAGGCAAGGAGAGGAACAGAAGTGCAGCAGTAACCTGAGTATTGACATGGCATATTATATTCACTCCTCTCACAAGGCTCAACCTAAATGTGTCTTCACCTCTGTCTGTACATCATACAGGTCACACAACTACAGTAATACCAACTGTATCTCATGTAAACCCTAGGTATAGATTGTACACTGTAAAAATGATATGATGTCAAAATAACAACGAAATCCATGTCCCAAAGTTACCAGAACTCATTTCCACAAAGATAATTCTAACATCTCATATGATTCTTCAAAATGTCTTCATAAAAATCCCGAACTTATAGGATGAACTCATATATAGAGGATAGATGCATCTTTTTCATGTTCCGTATTCCACTATCCTGATCAGCTAATGAATAAATTCATCCCTAAATGAGATGCATACTTTATAGTTGTTTGATGAGAAAACATCGTTAGGAACATATATATTGCCTTATATCTAAAATTTTATCATGTTTACTACTTGCGTTCACAGCGATAAAGGACTTATTCATTGTGGTTTATCTCCTCTAGACCGATCCTTCAGCAGCTATCTGAAGGTGCTGACACCTCAGGATGGTGGAAATGTGCTGTTAACCGCTCAAGTGACTACAATGCTGAAAAATCTAAGGTAGAAACATTGTTAGTTTTGCAGCTCTATTGCCATTTATTACCATTTTCAACTTAATAAGCATACCAGTGCAATCAAAAAAATTCAAAGTGTTTTTAGTAATTGAAGTGTATGACCCATAGTGGATACCGAACACTTCACCACCATCACCATCTGTATACAGAAATATTCGTGTTCCTGACAGATATGCATAGAAAAACTCATTACTGGTGCCATGTAATGTCACGCAGTGGCAATACAGTGCCATGTGAGAAGATTTCGAAAAAAGGAAACCCTTCACTCAAAAGCTGCATCACGTGCAACCTCACATGTGATCTGTCACTCAATATCTAAAACAAAAACCAAACTCTTCTTGAATCACCCACTTCCCAGTTTGACAGCACAGGTTCATACTTTTAATAAAAGAATCAATCTGAAATTGCAACAATTTACCTAGTTTTACCAAATCCTCTCTAAAACTTTGAACAATTCTCTGTCGTTTACATGACCTCATTTAACAATACAATATATTCCCCCTTTAGCCATTTCAGGGTCTATAAGATTAAAAAGTCCAGAAAGCTTTTCTTTAAGTGCCGTTTTCTAGATTGGCTTCTGATCTGCAGGGTGTCCCAATGGATTTTACATGAAACCTTAAAGGTAGAGGATTTAAGCTATAAGATTTCCACTTGTAAGGGAACAGCTAAATCCAATTACATACCTTAGTAACCTTGACCCTCTCTATATCTTCAAGTGCAAAAGAAAAACATGAATTCCATTGGTAGCCTCATTGGCTATACTGATTGTTACTGTCATACATGGTAAAACATTGTTATCCCTTGTTTTTACCTTTACTATTTACTTTATTTTCCTTCTCATTAAAAACTAGAGTTTTTTTAAAATAATATGTTGTCTTTTCCCTCTAGAACAATAACTAGAATAATACAGCTCCATCGAAAGCAGTTAATGCGATGTGGGAAACTGACACATTCATACGGGTGAATGATATACATAGACCCATTCACATAGAAAATAAGAACCAACAAAATAATAAAATTCAACGTCATGATTGTAAACTTGTCATATATCAATGTCAATGACTGAGCAGGTCCAGCTTCATACGCAAGGCTAGTTACAAAAATAATCAACATGGCTAATTACACAGCATTCAATCATACATGTTGTTATATGATTTGAATACAATGGCAGTGAGGGAACCTTAAGGAGATTCCATGATTAGTCCTTAATGATTAGGTCGTGTTTGTCAAGACGAGCAGTATTCAAACTGTAACAAGTACGTAAAGGAAAAGTAATAATAGGAGGGGGGGGGCACCAGTGGGCATCCCATACTCAATCCTTTTATACTGCATTTATACTAACACTCATTCAATCAAATCATGCACTCGGTGCCTGTAGTCAGGATTTGTAGTGGTGTGGCTGGTGTAGGATATCATGGGAAGGGGGTAGGTAGGGGTGACTAACACAAGTCCACACCTGGATAAGAGGCACGGTTATACGACAATCATGACAAAAGTCTCAGGTATGCAGAGTAAAAAGCAACATGCTGGAGAAGTGTGTGCTGGGATGGGTAGCTTATGGAGGGCCTTGATAGCTTTGATTTTGAATTTAAAAGTGGAGGTTTTTTCAGAGTTTGAATTTCCGCAGGTAGTTGATCCCATACCTTAACACCTCTACACTATGGGTTTTTATCTGTGCTAGCACACTGCGCTCATATTAAAATACATTACTGCCAAGTGTGTAAAGCATGATACATCAATGAAGGTATATTTTATGATGATGTCTTGTCGGATAGGGCTGATTCATATCTGCCCATATGGAGTTGAAAAGTTACATTCAGAGAATGTTAGTGATTCAAAATGGTACTACCGCTCTGATTCCTTTTGAGTATTATTTCAATTGAAGGTACCATTGTGAAAGATCTCAGCACAACCTAGATCTCTTCTACACTCTATAAAATGCCTGCTGAATCTACCAGTGATCCTAGTAAAACTGAAGAATGAACCACTATAATTGCATTCCAGTGAACCAGTGTGGTTTCTGCAATAAAGCAGTACAGTACACACTGTGGTACAAGGAATCTCTGTGAATATGGGTCTCTGGCAGCTTTGAGGCAAAGATTTCACCGTTATCTCAACAAGATAGTTTTTCAGTGTTTGACATCATCTGTCTGGTAGGGCTATGTCAGTGTAAACATGTTATACATTACTGTTAATTTGTATAAGTGGTGAAGTGTTTTTCAACATCATAAAATCATGCACACATGGCTATAACAGTGTGAGGTAATACTCTTATAGGAGCATTAGATATCTACTTCTGTAGCGCCATAGCATGGTAATGCTGTATGTTGTCTCATAGAGTCAGTTGACATTTATGAGTGTGAATCTGAAAGATTTTAATGCACATGAAGTGTTGTTCACTGTATCACACAGCACCCAAGCATATTTCTGTTCTGCTATACTGGCCACGGAAGGAAAAGTTGTACTTGTAAAGCTCTGTTGCTTACGTAAGGAAAGCCTAGATCACAAGCACCGCTAATTTCAACATGGTCAACACAGCCACTGCATCAGGTTGACAACCTTCAGACAGGATTACACAAGATGGAAGGCATGTTATCTGTGCACACACATTCTCCCATACTATTACTATGAAACATATCTATCAGATCTGCTGCCCTCAGATTTCTTCCACCCATTATTTACAACACCACATTGCATTTTGAAAGTCTTGCTCCTCCGTTTAGAAATTCATTAGTCTCATTACTTGTCCGAATTCGGATGAGTGGATAATAATAGATTTAATGATGTCTTTGATAAAATCTCGGACTGTGACGCTAGACTTGGTTTTGCACAATGGTCCCTTAGATCAGAGCAGCCTTCTAATAGTTCCATTAGGACAGGGTGTTTTTTATTCAGGGGATTGTCTTATGAGGAAAGTACAGAAGCAGTACCAGGATACCATTTCTAGCTATGTCAAGAGCAATTCAAGGCATGTAAAATACACTAAGGAAAAATGCATACACTACGTCAAAACTTTTTCAAGCTTTTCCAAACACCTCAAACATCCTTTGCTTTGTGAGTCAGCTTTTCATGCTTGGATATCCAAGGTAGTAGACATGATAAGAACAGACAGGCAGGTTACAGTAATGTGGTCGAGGCAATAGACGTTGTCACACCAGTTTTGTATCTTGAAATTTGAGGATGTATGTGTCCTAAACATGGACATTTAACAACCAATCGGAATGTAAAGTCATAGTGCATTATCCATAATGCTGCGTTCTGATTGGCTGATTCACTGTGCATTATCTAGATGGATAATGCACTCTGGGTACAGGAGGTTAACTTCACAATTGATATTCATGTGTGGTCAGCTGGCTGATGGGTGACTCTTCTGTGTTATAACGGGATGTGGAGGAGGACTTTTATATTTTTTGTACATTTCATTCCAAACAATCAAGAACCCTATTAAGGTATGTCTGAACCAGTTAATGACTATTTACTTGTTTACTGCTATGCTACACTTGCTGCGATAATGCATTAAAGCAGCAGTAAGATTAAGAAATATGGAGAAATTGTCCTACGTTGTGTTTGATGAAATGTCTATTGAGAATTATTTGGTGACACCTAATACATTTAGGTAGTAGGGAGCAAAGAGATAAGATAAATAAAAACAAATTACAGGCAACACCCGCGAGAAAATAGAATACCTTAATCTCGATAACTTTTACTCAAATAAAATCATCTCTGGGATTCCTTATAATGTTCCACATGTCGTTGCAAGCATTACGGTAATACAAGTCGTAATGCTCCAAAATTTCAAGAATAACTTTTAACCATGTCTCTGCTCACCTAACTGCCATGATTAGGGTGTCTAGGAAAGGGCAAAAGACATCCTCTGTGCAACCCATTATTGTTTTTCTTTTCACCATATATATAAAAAAAGTATATCAGTCAAATTGAGCTGCCAGAGTAGCAATTGGCAGGGACTTGCCTCCAAGACATGTTATGCCACTAGAGGAATTGTGATTGGCAGTGTAATGTTATCTGTATGAGGTATTGTTATTCCCAATAAAATAAAAACCTCTGTCCAACTCGATCCAGCTGTTCGACAAAAAACTTGAGAAGTAAATTAGCCTCCTCTGTTGATTGCTTATTTAAGTGAATTAAGTCGTTCACCAGATTAACATCTGTCAGAGAAGGATGGTGTGATCCAATTAACACTGTTAACAAAACATTGGTAATGTGAAAAAATCCCCACTATTCAACGGCCATGTGGATTAAATCATTATAATCAGGGAGCCCACTGATTAAAGTATTTCTATTTTCTGTCACTTTCAGTTGATGTTGTAGGTTGTATCCAACTAACCCTGTTAACAGAAGATTAGTAATGTGACCATTCAAAGCATTCAACGTTCATTTGGACAATAAAATCAGGAACCTTCTCCCACAGTGTTTGTTTTATCACCTTTATTTCATTGTTTAACTATGTTAAAAACTGGCAAAATATTTAATATCAGAATTTCTCTTCTACAAAGGTTTCCTACAAAGGCTACAGAATGTATTCTTTATCTATAGGTCATGTCCTCATAACATTTGATTAAGAAATTAAATGGACAAAAATACCCTCTCTTAATGATGATACCAGTTCTCATAAAGCCCCTGAAATCAATATTATCAACAATATCCCCACATCTATTATTATGAAATTGAAAGTTCAGTCAATTCTGATTTGAAATTGTTTCCTTTTTTGCCCTTATTATTGAAGACTGGTACTCAGATATCAATCAATAACGAGGAGCACTGTTTGGTCAAGTTGCTTTAGAACAACTTCTCTGGAGGCCATTTCTCAAGGCTCTATGACTACACACCACCACTACGATTTTGAGTTTCCAAGGAACTAGTGCAGGTGATCGTAGGGACTGCCGTATGACTGCTCTGTACAATTAGCACCTAGGGAGAAATTACATCAGGTTTGGTGGAGCAATTGTACTGGTGCAGGCAATAGTAACCACTCGTTTATAATACTGTGATGGCATTATTGTAAGGTTAATCATCACAATTTGAAAGACAGCAGTCATAGTGTGTTAAGTAATGGCCTCCTGGTGTAGGGGTTTCCAAATGTAAAACAGACTAAGAGGAGAAATGGAATTGATGATGATGAATTCTTCAACACACTAGCTTTAACCAACCTGAAGTACCTAGACTTATTTATCAAAGATTAAGCAGTGAGTCTTGAATAAAGAGAACCCTTTGTGCAACTCAACTCTGCTGTGTCATGAGAAGCTACTTTAAGAAGTGAGACTGTTTACAAAAGCAGGTAATGTAATTAAATCTACACAACTCAACATCAATGTGGACATAAGCATTATCATACAGTGTTTTATCACCTTTATTTCATTGTTTAACTATGTTAAAAACTGGCAAAATATTTATTATCAGAATTTCTCTTCTACAAAGGTCTCCTACAAAGGCTTCAGAATGTATTGTTTATCTATAGGTCATGTCCTCATAACATTTGATTAAGAAATTAAATGGACAAAAATACCCTCTCTTAATGATGATACCATTTGTCACAAAGCCCAGAAATCAATATTATCAAGTGATAACAATATCTCTACATCTATTATTATGAAATTGAAAGTTCAGTCAATTCTGATTTGAAATTGTTTCCTTTTTTGCTCTTATTATTTAAGACTGATACTCACATATAATCAATGACGAGGAGCACAGTTTGGTCAAGTTGCCTTAGAACAACTTCTCTGGAGGCCATTTCTTAAAGCTCTATGATTACGCACCACCACTACGATTTGAGTTTCCAGCAGTCATAGTGTGTTAAGTAATGGCCTACTGGTGTAGGGGTTTCCAACTTTGAAACAGGCTAAGAGGAGAAATGGAATTGATGATGATGAATTTTTTTATTGATCCAGTGAGTCATAAATAAAGAGAACCCTTTATGCAACTCAATCCTGCTGTGTCACGAGAAGCTACTTTAAGAAGTAAGACTGCCTCGTCTGGTAATCCCTTAACCAATTGGATTATGCCTTTCACCAGATTAATCTCTGTCAGAGAGGGATGGTGTGATCCAATTTACAAAAGCTGATAATGTAATTAAATCTACACAACTCAACATAAATGTGGACATAAGCATTAAAATGAGGGACCCCATCATACAGTATTTGTTTCGTCACTTTCAGATATATGTCAAACTCTGTTCAAAACTATTTTCCAACTCTGTTCAAAATCTTGAACATCAGAATTACTATTCTATGAAATTCTCATAATCTTTCAAAGTTTAATGGCATGCAACATTTACACACATTGGTAACACTTGAAGTATTTAAATATTAAGGCCTACCCTTTTTCCAGGGACTCAAAGGAGCTGCATTAATATTTCATCATAAAAGACACAGTGCTTCATTAATCTATTACGTTACTCTTGAAGAATTAAGTTTTCTTTGTTCCGTTAGATCTTTACTGCACTGTGTTACATGTGGTATTGTACCACAGCTCATATTTCAGCTTAAGGTTCATATTTCTTTGGTGGTCTACTTTCCGCTATCAAAATAGTATTTCCTTTAAAAGATTTCTTATTTGAAAGCAACCAGAGGCATCTCTGGGCACTTCAAAGGATGGATTTCTTTTAATGAGCCATGCCTCTGATGTTCTGATGCCATGGACTTGCTCTAACGACTATACGAAATAATGTAGTATATAAACATACATAGATTTCTCTGGAAAAATCAGCAAAACATGTAAAAAGCAGAGATTTTACCACATTCTAGACCCTTCTCACGGCAATTGAATATACCTTTTGTAAAAGGACATCTTGAATCAACTTGTTGACTCAGACAAAACCTGTTGTTCTGAGAGTGAATAATTAGCAGTCTCTATGCAGACCTCCCACAGTCTCTCACAATGTGTAATGTGTGTGGGATAAGCAGTGTAGTTGTAAAATACCCAGTAGGAGGTCTTTTGGACTCATTTGAATATGTACCCACCTGTTACAACGTCTACATGCAGACCTCCCTCAGTAAGTCTCGGGACTTGGCTAAAAATATATACTATGGCCGTAAGCCTTAAAAGCAGGAACCCTTTCCTGCAGGGTTTGGCAGTATTATCTCTATTACTATTAAAGAAAGGTAACACTTCAGGGACTGTCCTTTACCTATTTTGTAATGTTTTGTAATTTGCATTTACTTTGGCAGCAATGAAAAACATACAATTCTTGTATTGGTTTGTCAGTCCAAACAAAAATATTATTCAACTCAACTCGGGTATGTGTATCAGGCCTCACCCCTCTTTAGCAGCTAACAGGGGCTGTTTTACTATTTTATCCTAATGGCTAAAAGACACAACACATTAAGCTATTGGGTTACCATTGAAAGAATGAGTATTTTGTTCAGTTAGATCTGTATAGCACTGTGCCACCTGGGATGCTGTACCACATCGCTTTCAGCCGGTTCATATTTCTTGTGTCTTCTACTTTTCTTCCATTAAAATAGTAATTCCTTTAAAATATTTCTAGATCTGGAGGCTTCCCTAGGCACTTCAAAGGATAAACTTCTTTCAATGACTCGTGCATGCCTCTGATGCAAGTATGTCTCTACAAGCATTTAAACATCAAAATTGGCTATTGTACTGACACCATAGCAGGTCTATCAGGGTCGGTAGTTTGTTCAATTAAGAGATTAGTCCTATAAACAGTTTAGTACTGGTAGAGCAGAATACACGTTATTGTGACATCTTACAGCATAACTTCTTTCCTTAAAGATTGATGTAAAGTACCCATGAACTATTTTTTTCTACCTTGAGGTATGTGTTTACAGCAAATATGTCCCTTGATATGCCTTGCAACAGATGACAAGTGCCTCGGAACAAATACATAATATGATACTTTTGAGTACAGGGAATTTTTAAAGTTTGAGTCTACTTCTCAGCCTCGGCTCAGACCTGGTCATTGCAAACATCTTTATATTATAAAGATGTTTGCAATGACCAGATGATTTGTAGTGAGGTATACCAGCGGGTCTTCTTAGATGAGGCATTAACTGTTCAGAATCAGCAACATCATTGGCTTTTATGGTTGATGATTACATTGCTTAAATATCTATTTCTCAGACAGAAAACAATGCAAAATTGCTGACACACACCATGGAAATCTAAATTGATGTAATCATTTAAATGAAAAATGTAATTCTTTGAAAAAAAAGTCTACACAGTGTCAAGAGGGCACAAACAATATTTTTCTTTTGCATAGAAATATACCCAAGCATCATTTGACTTGTGAATTGTTCCTTATTGAAGCAATTGAAATAGTTTATATGCCTTGAATACATGCTAGCTAGAGAATCTTCACATGATTCTTCTACAAAATAGCTCCTGAAATCTAGCCTGAAAACACACCAAGCAGGGGAGAGGGATAGTGTGTCGCAATGAGTCTCTCCTAGGCCAGATGGCACTCAATGGTTGCCTCCCAAATGAGTCTTGTACCGGCAGACCTGTACAGGAAACCATGAAGAGCACCTGGAGGGGAAGATTTATGTGATCAGTGTGGTCACTAAACCAGGGATCCTTGTAAAACTGAAGCATAAACCACCATAATTGTATAGGTATTTACTGTGTACATGTAACCAGAAGCCTTGGTTGGCAGTATGGTACTCCCCTCAGGGCTGGCAAAGTGAGGTATTCCCTCTCGGCCCAACAACAACCAGTTCTTATCCATGTACTTTATATTCAAACCAAATGGTTTATCAAATCAATACATGATTCTTTGTTTCCTTTTATCGGCTTCTCATATTACAAAACTGTATTATATATGGGCTGATTTAGAATTAGATGTATATCAGGCTCAGAACTGATTGATTAAAAAACTCTGTATAACTTAATAACATTTTATTTTATTGAAAGCCCTGTATCTTGGCATATCAGAAATGTTTATTCAAGTGACAAACTCCCAGGTGTTCAGTTTTTATAGCCTGTGATATAAACCTTTTGAAGTGCCTTTAGAAATCAGAGATTAAAACTTTTGGAATTACAGGTCTTGTGTTATATAGCATGAGGCGAAAAAAAAGAGTCCACAATTTTAACTTTACCCTCAGTTCATCAAAAGTGATTGCATGCTCTGAAAATCACTCTGCTTTATGTACAGTTTATCTATTATACCAAAAAAATGATCCTTAGCCATCTATAAGTGACTTCAGCAGCATAGGGCAGCCTTCACAGAACTCTTGGGAACCCCTGAAAACATGGCCAGTGCTAAAGCAGTGTCAACATCTTCATAAGACCTAGACATGGTCAATTCCATAGATTTTAATATGTTAGATCATATGTTGGGAAGGGGATTAGTGGGGATTTAATAGCTGTGACAAGGGCACTATAGAGGATATTTCCCAGTTATGTGAATCACTACTATTAAGAAATACACAGCAGAGGACGATGGCTGTCAGTAGAAGAAGGTGTTTGTTAACGGCAGACGGTGATGGGCGAGGAGAGGAACATAAGTGTAGCAGTAACCTGATCATTGACATGGCACATTGTATTCACTCCTCCTATGCATGGCTCAACATGTGTCTACACCTGTGTCTGCACATTATACAGGTGAAAGAACTACATTAATAACAAATGTACACTATGTGCATCCTGTGTATAGGCTGTACACCTTACAACGAAAGTTGCCAGAGCTGTTTTTCACAGAGATAATTCTAACAGAGATAATTCTAACAAAATTTCTTGATTACATAGAAATACTGAACTCATGGGAGGAACTCCTACAGAGGATAAATGCATCTTTTTCTCGTTCAGTATGTCACTATCCTGATCAGCTAATCCCTCCCCAAATGTAACGCATACTTTATGGTTGTTTGATAAGAAATTCACCATAAGGAACATATATATTGCCTTATTTCTTAAATTTTATCATATGTGACATGTACTGGGAAAACAGGTCTTAGAACCCCCTGCACTAAACCTCCTTTTCGCAGATCCTGTCACATATTTATTACTTGCGTACACAGCGATAAAGTGTGGTTTATCTTCTCTAAACCAATCCCTCAGCAGCCTGAGTGCTGACACTTCAGGATAGTCAGACTTTGCTGTTTACTGCTCAAGGAACTACAATGCTAAAAAATCTAAGGAAGAAACATTGTTAGTTTTGCAGCTCTATTGCTAATTATTACCATTTTCAACTTAATTAGCATACCAGTGCAATCAAAAGAAAAGTGTTTTTAGTAGTAAAGAGTTTAATTGAAGTGTATGACTCATAGTGGATATTACTGAACACTTCACCACCATCACCATCTGTATACAGAAATATTGGTTTACTAATAAGACCCATTTGGTAGTAAACAGAACTATTTACAGATGCACGTGTTCCTGACAGATATGCATAGAAAAACTCATTACTGGTGCCATGTAATGTCACGCAGTGGCAATGCAGTGCCATGTGAGAAGATTTCGAAACAAGGAAACCCTTCACTCAAAAGCTGCATCACGTGCAACCTCACATGTGATCTGTCACTCAATATCTAAAACAAAAACCAAGCTCTTCTTGAATCACCCACTTCCCAGTTTGACAGCACAGTTTCATACTTTTAATGAAAGAATCAATCTGAAATCACAACAATTTACCTCATTTTACCAAATCCTCTCTAAAACTTTGAACAATTCTTTGTCGTTTACATGACCTCATTTAACAATACAATATATTCCCCCTTTAGCCATTTCAGTTCTATAAGATTAAAAAGTCCAGAAAGCTTTTCTTTAAGTGTCGTTTTCTAGATTGGCTTCTGATCTGCAGGGTGTCCCAATGAATTTTACATGAAACCTAAAAGACAGAGCATTTAAGCTATAAGTTTTCCACTTCTAAGGGAACAGCTAAATGCTACATCTGTAAATCAAGCTGAGCAAACAGGGCACACAGGAGGGTGCACAGGAAGCTCCCTTGGAGGATCGACCAGGAGTAAAGGGAATCCAATTACAAACCATAGTAACGTTTACATCTTTATATCTTCAAGTGCAAAAAAAACACATGAATTCCATTGGTAGCCTCATTGGCTATACGGATTGTTACTGTCATACATAGTAAAACATTGTCATTCCTTGTTTTTACCTTTACTATTTACTTTATTTTCCTTCTCATTAAAAACTAGAGTTTTTTTAAATCACGTGCAACCTCACATGTGATCTGTCGCTCAATATCTAAAACAAAAACCAAACTCTTCTTGAATCACCCACTTCCCAGTTTGACAGCACAGTTTCATACTTGTAATAAAAGAATCTATCTGAATTTGCAACAATTTACCCAGTTTTACCAAATCCTCTCTAAAACTTTCAGATATCAATCAATGACGAGGAGCACAGTTTGGTCAAGTTGCTTTAGAATAACTTCTCTGGAGGCCATTTCTTAAGGCTCTACAACTACACACCACCACTATCATTTGAGTGTCCAAGGAACTAGTGCAGGTGATCATAGGGACTGCAGTATGACTGCTCTGTACAATTAGCACCTAGGGAGAAATTACATCAGGTTTGTAGAGCAATTGTACTGGTGCAGGCATTAGTAACCACTCGTTTATGATACTGTGATGGCATTATTGTAAGGTTACTCACCACAATTTGAAAGACAGCAGTCATAGTATGTTAAGAAATGGCCCCCTGGTGTAGGGATTTCCAACTGTGAAACAGACTAAGAGGAGAAATGGAATTGATGCTGATGAATTCTTCAACACACTAGATTCAATCAACCTAAAGTCCCTAGACTTATTTATTAAAGATTAAGCAGTGAATCATGAATAAAGAGAACTCTTTGTGCAACTCAATCCTGCTGTGTCACGAGAAGCTACTTAAAGAAGTGAGACTGCCTCATCTGGTAATCACTTAACCAATTGGATTATGCCTTTCACCAGATTAATCTCTGTCAGAGAAGGATGGTGTGATCCAATTAACCCTGTTTACAAAAGCTGGTAATGTAATTAAATCTACACAACTCAACATCAATGTGGACATAAGCATTAAAATGAGGGACCCCTATCATACAGTATTTGTGTTGTCACTTTCAGATAATTGTCAAACTCTGTTCAAAACTATTTTCCAACTCTGTTCAAAATCTTGAACATCAGAATTACTATTCTACGAAATTCTGATAATCTTTCAAAGTTTAACGGCTTGCAACATTTACACATATTAAATTATTAAAATAAGGCCTACCCTCTTACCAGTGACTCACATGAGCTTCGCTAATATTTCATCATAAGTGCTAAAAGACACAGCGCATCATTGATCTGTGGCGTTACTCTTGAAAAAATTGAGTTTCCTTTGTTCCGTTAGGTCTTTACTGCACTGTGTCACATGTAGTATTGTACCACGGCTCTTTCAGAAAATGTTATACTTTTCTGCCATTAAAATAGCATTTCCTTTAAAAGATTTCATGTTTAAAAGCAACCAGGGTCTTCTCTAGGCAATTTAAAGGATGGATTGCTTTTAATGATCCATGCCTCTGATGTTATGATGCCATGGACTTGCTCTAATGACTATACCAAATAATGTAGTATATAAACGTACATAGATTTCTCTGGAAAAATCAGCAACATATGGTAAAAAGCAGCGGTTTTAACCCTTTCTAGACCCTTCTCATGGCAATTGAATGTACCTTTTGTAAATGCAATCTTTGACTAAAAGGACACCTTGAATCAACTTCTTGAGGCCAAATAAAAAAAAAGGTTTGTTTCCAGTAACCAGACCGACCCTAGCAAAACAGGGGCAAAAAAAACTTTTTTTTGTGATTTTGAAGAATTTTGTAAGCTACTTATATGCGCATAGTGGTGATAAATGGGCAGTAGCAGTTCCTAATGTATTAATAGATGACACCACTTCCATTCAGGTGTTATGTAACAGGTTCCTTCACTGGTGGCCCTTGTAGTTGGCCATATTGCCTAGCCCCAGGAAGGACCACCGGTCTCACTGTTGTTCTGAGAGTGAATAATTAGCAGTCTCTATGCAGACCTCCCACAGTGTCTCACAATGTGTAATGTGTGTCGGATAAGCCATGTAGGTGTAAAATACCCAGTAGGAGGTCTTGTGGACTCATTTAAATATGTACCCACACGTTATAATGTCTACATGCAGACCTCGCCCATTCAGTCTCGGGACTTGGGTATGAATATATAATATATATACTATGGCCATAAGCCTTTGAAGCAAGAACCCTTTCCTGCAGGGTTTGCAGTATTATCTCAATTACTATTAAATGAAGGTGTAGAGGTCAGCGAAAAAATACTTGGAAACACCGGGTTTCAAACCCAGGACCTCTCAAGTTGCAAGTGAGTGTTCTACCACTGAGCTACAAACCCAGACCTGACGTTCTCTACCTTCCACCTACCTCTGGATCGGTATGACACAAGGGGGCAGTGTTCCCTGGCTGACCAGCCCCTGGGGGCTTATGCAACGGGAATGGGGACAGATAGCATATCGCCATGGACTCACAGCTAGAGCTGGCCCCTACAAAAGTGAACCTTTAGGGACTGTCCTTTACCTAATTTGTTATGTTTCGTAATTTGAATTTACTTTGGCAGCAATGAAAAACTTACAATTCTTGTATCGGTTTGTCAGTCCAAACAAAAATATTATTCAACTCAACTCGGGTATGTGTATCAGGTCTTCCCCCTCTTTAGCAGCTAACAGGGGCTGTTTTACTACTTTATCCTAATGGCTAAAAGACACAACACATTAAGCTATTGGGTTACCATTGAAAGAATGAGTATTTTGTTCAGTTAGATCTGTATAGCACTGTGCCACCTGGGATGCTGTACCACAACGCTTTCTGCAAGTTCATATTTCTTGTGTCTTCTACTTTTCTTCCATTCAAATGGTAATTCCTTTAAAAGATTTCTTGATCCAGAGGCTTCCGTATGCACTTTAAATGATGACTTTCTTTCAATGACTCGTGCATGCCTCTGATGCTAGAATGTCTCTACAAGCATTCAAACATCAAAATTGGTGATTGTCCTGACACCATAGCAGGACTATCTGGGTCGGTAGTTTCTTCAACTAAGAGACAAGTCCTATAAACAGTTCAATATTGGCAGAGCAGAATACAGGTCATTGTGACATCTTACATCATTTAACTTCTTTCCTTAAAGATCGATGCAAAATACCAATGAACTAGTTTTTCCTACCTTGAGGTATGTGTTTACAGCAAATATGTCCCTTGATATGCCTTGCAACAGATGACAAGTGCCTCAGAACAAATACATTATGAAGATGTTTGAAATGACTGATGATTTGAAGGAGGTATGCCAGCGGGTCTCCTTAGATGAAGCATTAACCGTTCAGAATCAGCAACATCATTCGCTGTTATGGTTGATGATTACATTGCTTAAATATCTACTTCTCAGGGAGAATACAATGCAAAATGTACATTCTGTTGCTTACACACACCATGGAAATCTAAATTGTTGTAATCATTTAAATGAAAAATATAATTATTTGATGGAAATAAAAAAAAAGGTCTATACAGTGTCAATGGGACACAGATGATTATAATTTCTTTTGTTAAGAAATATACCCAAGCATCATTTGACTTGTGAATTGCCCCTTATAGAAGCAATTGAAATAGTTTATAGCTTGGTACTGGCGTAGATGTTACAAGAAGCCTTAGTTGGCAGTATGGTACTCCCCTTGGACCCCCTTATTGGGACCTCTCGAGGGGGGCTGGTAAAGTGAGGTATTCCCTCTCTGCCCACACAGAAACCAGTTCCAGTACTTTATATTCAAATTTAAAAGAAAAATGTGGATAAAATGGATTTTACACAACTGTACCTTAATACAATGCATCATTCTTTATATCAATAAGGGACAATCTAATTATGTGACAATCTCTCTCTTCAGCTTCTATACAATCTAATAAAATACACAACTGGGAAACTAGAGTATGGCCTCCCCATAAACCTCTAACTCTGAAAATGTGCTTTCTCATATGATGGAACCCTACTACAGCTAGCAGATATCCATCTTCAATCAGTTATACGTTATCTCCACCCCGTATGAAGCAGTGGGGACAGGAGGCTAAGTCACTTGTAAGTCACTATGAGAACACACATTCACTACGATTTCAGACTCCCAGGAATATGGCAGATGATCGTAGGTACTGCCCTACAACTTGACTGAATGATTAGCAATAACGATACAAGGTTTAGGATCGGAGTCGTACTGGTACTGGCAGTGCACACTAGTTTATAATAGTGTAATTGCAATATGGTGAGGCTTCTTACTGTGATTTTATGGACAGCAGTCGTTTTGTGTTAAGAAATGGCCTCCAGAGTGAATCTATGGACCTTTCCATTAGGCACAAAACCTATTGAAGGCCCACTCCACTCACTAACCCTCCCCCTCACCCACCCCTTCAAAAGTTTCACTGATGCGATCTAACCAGTGTGTTTATCTCATTAGTTGGGACTGGCTGTGGTGACCTGATATGACCCTCCAGTGTGTAGGTGGAAAGTGGATATATGAGGCTGAGGGTTGTTTTCTGGGACACCAGGGTTCGATTCCCCAAACCTCCAAAGACATTTTCCGCCGACACTTACACTACAATTGTCATGAATTGTCTAAAGAAGCAAGTCAAGTTAGTTAACAGTCATGCTCTTATATGACCTTTAGCACGTTAAGAGAAGCAAATGAAGGGTGTGTACATTGGCTAGCATCATACACAACATATTGTAAGGACACCCTACGGGTTTAGGATTAAAGCACTTGTTAACAGTGAGAGAAGGAACGTCCAAGGAAATATCCATGGGGGGTAAGGCCTTTGTGCTCGATGACAGATAGAACCACGCAACTCCATGCAAACATGTGTTTACAGCAAATCTATCCCTTGGCACCTTGACACAGATAAAAAGTGCCTCGGATCAAATACACTTGAATATGTGTGGATCAACATGGTGAAAGGTATGCCCGCGCAGCCCCTACCAGGCGTACCTTTTACTGTGTTGATCCATATGTGTGAAATGATTTGTCTCAGTGGAAGAGGCATGCCTGCGTGTCTTCTTAGATGAAGCATCAACCTTTCAGAATCCGTATAGCTGTGAGACATCCACTAATCAGAGTGCAAAAAATGCATCATGTACCATCTGTTGCTGGCACTGTGTTGTTAGTATGATACCTTTTACATTGAAATCTTAATTGTTGTAATGATTTAAAAGGGAAAATCTATTTTTTTTATAGAGATGGAAAAAATGAATACTGTGAATGGGCCAGAGACGATCATTTGTATTTTTTGTACAATATTATACACAAGCATCGTGTAACTAGACTCTCTCAAAGAAGGACCTGAAAAAAACTCTGGGCCTTGTATACATGTTGGCTAGAGAACTGTGACTTGAGACTTAAGATTATTTCACAAAATAGCTCCTGAAATATGGTTTGTAAGCACCCGGAGAGAACTTGAATGAATAACATCCGAAGCAGGTGCAAGGAATTGCGAGTTGTAAAGAGGCTGTCCTGAGCCAGTTGTAGTGCTGAGCCTCATGATGCATTAATGGATTATGCCTATTGGTCATCATGATACTCAAATGCAGCCCTGGCAAGTAACCTGCCATGGTTAAATTCATGCATCATGCCGACCGGGACTGACACCCTCCTAGAGGGGTCACTGCTGAGTCTGCTTACCATTCACTGGTACCATTCATTACGACCTATGGGCATGATGCACTCCTGCATAAGTGGCCCGTAAGGGGTATGCGGAGACTTTACGCAACAAAATTGCTGGTACAGGAAACCATGAGTGAGGTAAAGACTTCCCAGCCAAGACGTCAAGAGTGATGCATGCCCCACAACAGATAAGCTTTTCTTTCCGGGAACCTCCGCATGCACATGCCCTTTCATGTTTCCCTGTGCAATTGGTTATTGACAGCAGACAACAACCTTTCAGCAATTGTCCATACCTAGTTCCACAGGCAAGTGAAGTCCTTTAGTGCCTGTCTTCACCTTTTACAGGCAAAGCACACAAGGAGAACACAAAGAGAAGTGAACAGGAAGCTTAATCCTTTAAATTTTGGTTATGTCAGAGTGCATCATGCCTGTTGTTCCTCATAATGCACCAATGAATAACAGACAATCTATTCCTCTCATGGTACAGTTGATGGCCAACTTTTAGGTTGGCTAGAATTAGACACACTGTATTGGTGCAAAGTATGTCTTCACTTGTTTGCTTGCACACTTCACAGTACATACTTAATTCAATGACACTAGAGCGTATTTTAGTTTAGCTTGAATATAATACAGCTGGCTACAACATAGCTTCATTGTATTATTTTATGTGAATAACTTCTTCCCATAGAGATAGCATTGCAGGGCTGATCCGCACACCCCCAGTGGCGTAACGTGTGCCGATCCATCACAGCAATCCAGTACCATAGCCTCGTTCTGGGTGCATGTAAACATTCAAAATGGCGGACCGGTGCTCATACGGAGAACTACGGTACCGGATTTTAAAAAATTTTCCTTATTTAAACCCTCTAAAAACATAAAATAAATATAGAACTAAACTCCCCTGGAGTATATAGAACTAAACTCGTATGGTGTGGTATGGGGTCGTATGGTGTGGTATGAGGGTCGTATGGTGTGGTATGGGGGTCGTATGGTGTGGTATGGGGTCGTATGGTGTGGTATGGGGGTCGTATATATGGTGTGGTATGGGGCCGTATGGTGTGGTATGGGGTCATATGGTGTGGTATGGGGGTCGTATGGTGTGGTATGGGGGTCGTATGGTGTGGTATGGGGGTCGTATGGTGTGGTATGGGGTTGTATGGTGTGGTATGGGGGTTGTATGGTGTGGTAGGGGGTCGTATGGTGTGGTATGGGGTCGTATGGTGTGGTATGGGGTCGTATGGTGTGGTATGGGGGTCGTATGGTGTGGTATGGGGGTCGTATGGTGTGGTATGGGGGTCGTATTTTGTGGTATGGGGTTGTATGGTGTGGTATGGGGGTTGTATGGTGTGGTATGGGGTCGTATGGTGTGGTATGGGGGTCGTATGGTGTGGTATGGGGGTCGTATGGTGTGGTATGGGGTCGTATGGTGTGGTATGGGAGTCATATGGTGTAGTATGGGGGTTGTATGGTGTGGTATGGGGGTCTTATGGTACAGATACAAGACAAAAAAGAAATTTCGGCCATCTGTCTTTTCGGCCATCTGTCTTTTCGGCCACTTCTTTTTCGGCCATATGACGTGGGGCTATAAGACTTAAGGCCATTTGTCTTATAGGCCATGTGCCTGGATACCATGGGCATGATGCACTCCTGCATAAGTGGCCCGTAAGGGGTATGCGGAGACTTTACGCAACAAAATTGCTGGTACAGGAAACCATGAGTGAGGTAAAGACTTCCCAGCCAAGACGTCAAGAGTGATGCATGCCCCACAACAGATAAGCTTTTCTTTCCGGGAACCTCCGCATGCACATGCCCTTTCATGTTTCCCTGTGCAATTGGTTATTGACAGCAGACAACAACCTTTCAGCAATTGTCCATACCTAGTTCCACAGGCAAGTGAAGTCCTTTGGTGCCTGTCTTCACCTTTTACAGGCAAAGCACACAAGGAGAATACAAAGAGAAGTGAACAGGAAGCTTAATCCTTTAAATTTTGGTGATGTCAGAGTGCATCATGCCTGTTGTTCCTCATAATGCACCAATGAATAACAGACAATCTATTCCTCTCATGGTACAGTTGATTGCCAACTTTTAGGGTGGCTAGAATTAGACACACTGTATTGGTGCAAAGTATGTCTTCACTTGTTTGCTTGCACACTTCACAGTACATACTTAATTCAATGACACTAGAGCGTATTTTAGTTTAGCTTGAATATAATACAGCTGGCTACAACATAGCTTCATTGTATTATTTTATGTGAATAACTTCTTCCCATAGAGATAGCATTGCAGGGCTGATCCGCACACCCCCAGTGGCGTAACGTGTGCCGATCCATCACAGCAATCCAGTACCATAGCCTCGTTCTGGGTGCATGTAAACATTCAAAATGGCGGACCGGTGCTCATACGGGGAACTACGGTACCGGATTTTTTAAAAATTTTTCCTTATTTAAACCCTCTAAAAACATAAAATAAATATAGAACTAAACTCCCCTGGTGTCCTCTGTGGCCAATCCACCCCTCGTGGTAGATCGGCCACCTCATACACCACGGTCGTTTAGTTCTATCTATATATGTAAGGAGTTTCCTAGGCTTTGTATGCAGGTATTGATATTTAGTAGTGTTTAGCAGACATGGATTCTAACCAAGGAGTAAAACAATTTCATGTGGTTTATCAACCAGAATAGAAGAAATCGGATAGTTTTCACTGTATAATCTGACGCATAAACTCAGTGAACTCAATCCACATTGCATTAATATTGTATGCTAGCCCACAAACAGCAAAAGTTAGGAGGCAACTGTATGAAATCAATGTTTTTCTCTCTCTTTTATTTTCTTATAAAAGGTTTGGCAAGGGCTAATCCTGAAGTGTGAGATGTGCCTTATAAATGTATGTATGTGAAGTCTATATATCACCAGACTGGAGATTAATTCAACAGTCTCTGCCATCTCTACCTATGCGATGTTAGCATAGGACACATCTCTTACCATCTCATAAGACCTAGTGTTACTACACTAAAATAGCTAGTGGTGTTAGGCCAGTCAGTAATAGGAAGTACTATGCAGTGCGTCACGATTCTACTTCCAGTACTAACACCACCCCTTATTTTATTCTGAGAAACGATAGTGGTTTCCCCTGAGTGCAAGAGCACCTGTGAGGGGGGACATTCCTCATCATAAAAGTGAATGCACCTGCTGACAGTCCGTGTGGGCTATTGAGGCTACTCATGAGTTAAGAGCACTTGAATGGATTTTCTCATAGTCCTTTAGGGCTCTTGTGTCTACTCATGCATTAAGGGCATAGTAACATCATGCTTCCCTTCTCTCTTTCAGTTGGTGACATACTTGAAGACATTTCAGGGTCAAGTGCACCCGACAGGGTACATTTAATTAGCAGAACCACAGTGTAGCCACTCTTGAGAGAAATGGCAGATCCTTTTGAATTAACCTCCTAGTCCACTATATGAATACCCCAGTGAGGCTCAGTAACCATGTAAAGGATCTCATTAAATGTACACCTGCCTCTTCGCCAAGTGCTGCAGCTGTCGTGTAGGGATATTCAATAAATGTTTATACTCTAAGTAACCAGGATGGATATCATATGTAAGTAAGTACAGAAGCCGACGTGGGCCACCATGTACACATGCCTATGTCCCTTAGTGATTCTGCACATATACCTTATACCACGATTTCGGCACTTCCGGTGGGTTTATATGCAGTTTAGCCGTGCATTATTCTGCATATACCACCCTTGTGCATTTTTTGAAATTTTTGGTATATACTTTTTCGGTGTCAAGTTGGAAATGTGTGGCGGACATAGAAATTTTCTCTCGCCATTGTTTCAATGTGAAAAATAGTCCCAACTCGTATGAGGATTGAACCCCGGCCGCAGTGGTGGTAGGCGAAGGCCTTAGCCATAGCGCCACACTGAACGGTGATGAAATCCAATGCGAAGGTAAATAAGTTCTAACCTGTTTCCAGTCAGTTTTCGTATGGAATCAAACCATCACATGTTATAATATTGAAATCCCAAGAAGTTTTCGATCCATAGATGAGGAATGCGTGCTAATTTTCTCCATTTTCTTCAATATAAATAAGAATCCATTGATTTTTCCATCGTACGCCCGTGGCCGCTCTGCGCGAAGCCATTGTTTTTGTTCCTTGCCGGGAGAGGTACCGCCATGTTCACACTCACTTTTCGTATTGAATCCAACCATGACACGTCTTCAAATTAATACATACACATCCTTAGATAGTCTAGATGATCCCTCCATACGTATTATGTCCAATATATTCAAAATAAATAAGAATCCATTGATTTTCCAAAACGGTCCGAAATTTTCGGCGTCTTCCTCATACAGCGAGCGGATGACCTATATCTACATCCGGGCCACTGACACACTTTCGCCGGACAAGGAGGTGGGTGGGAATGGCCGTTCCGCGACTCGCTGACGATGAAAAAATCAATGGATTCTCCTTTATTTTAAATATATCGGACATAATACGTATGGAGGGATCATCTAGACTATCTAAGGATATGTATGTTTTATTTTGAAGACGTGTCATGGCTGGATTCCATACGAAAAGTGAGTGTGAACACGGCGGTACCTCTTCCGGCAAGGAACAAAAACAATGGCTTCGTGCAGGGCGGCCACGGGCCGTGTCGCTAGCACTTACAAAATGTCTTCGCCTGGCTATATTCTTTGGATTTCAGGTAAGAAATTGATACAAAATGGAGGAAATGGTGGTATAAACCTATTAGGTGATGCATATCGGGGCCCCACGGGCTGTATATGCTGTATATACAGCCCTAGGGCCCCGATATGCATCATCTATTAGCTTAATATATAGTAGTATAGAGACCACTTAGTTGTATGTGGTTTCAGCTGTCAAGTGTAAAAATCTGCTGTCAGTCTGTCAATTACTGTATTCTAGTTTGCTGTCAAGGGAAAGAAATCAGCTGTCTGTCTGTCAACTTCCTTATTGATGCTTGTGACAGGTATCCTTTAAGCCTGGAAGCATTGAAGGCAGGAATATTGGTAGGGAGGAGGTGAGGGACAGAGAGGGAAGGAGGGGGTAGGAGGAAGAAAGGGAGGGAATGAGTGGAAGGAATGAGAGGAGGGAAGGAGTGGAGGGAAGGATTGGAGGGAAGGACTAAAGAGAAGGAGTGGAAATGGATGAATGAATGAGTGAGTTGAAGGTGAGTGAGTTGAAGGCAGTGATATTAAGAGGGAGGGAGGGAGTGAGGGAGGGGGAGAGGGAAGGAGGGGGTAGGTGGAAGGAGTGGAGGTAATGAGTGGAAGGAATGAGAGGAGGGATGGAGTGGAGGAGAGGAGTGGAGGGAATGAGTGGAGGGAGGGAGGAAATGGGTGAATGAATGAGTGAGTGAGTGAGTGAGTGAGTGAGTGAAGGGAGGGAGGGAGGGCGTGTGGGAATGAAGGAAGGGAGGCAGAAGTGAATGAGTGAGGGGAGGGCAAGAAGGAATAAAGAACTGAGGGAGTGAGTGAAGGAGAGGAAGGGAGGGAGGGAGTGAGTCAGGGATGACAACTAGGGTGCAGGGAGGGAGGGGGTGAGTAATGAGTGGCAAGGGTAGAAGGGAGGGAGTCAGGTAGATCCAACTTGGGTAAATTTGGTCAAAATGAGTCAATATTGATCAATTGGCACAGGTTTGGACGAAATAAAGTCAAACAGACTTCACATGGATTAATTAGGTGAAAATGGGTAAAAGTTGTCCAAATTTGGTAAATTAGGTCAAAACACGTTAATCTAGGTCAAAATGGGCAAAAGTGACGCAATGTTGTAGTAATACGACAAAACCTTTTCATATTTAGATTGTGTGTACATCTGTGTCTTTCATATGATTCACAATCATCAATAGAATTCTGTCTTCGAGCACAGAATGACTTATCTGCAATATTAATCATACATTGCTATGCAACAGTTGACTTTAATAATGAGTTTTATCGAGTACAGCACCTTTGTAAATCAATCGGGATGATGCAGAGTCATCTATCATATTGTCCTTATCGGGCAGTGCAGGCATATAATGTGCTGGGACGTAATCAAGAAGTTTAGATACTATAGGAGAGGTCACTGGGAGCATAGTCTATGGGTAGACTATGTCCATATATCTTCTCTGGTCTTAGTTTCCTATAGTTTACCTATCCTCAATCTGCCTATCATTCATTTTACCTATCCCTCATGGTGACTATCCCTCAGACCATCACATTTAAACTGCATTGTTTATCTGTTTATTTAGGCCCTAACCCAGGAAATTGTCGTTATATGTCGCCATGAATGGTCATCAATGATGACTCCTTTTTTGAGTGATAACTCACTGCGTCATCTTTCACCACTGTGTGTCAGTCTCACATGGCATGGCGATTTATCACAACAGTCGCCAACATGATCTCACTCACTGCATGAGTATGTGCCACCCCTTGTCTTCCCTCACAAAGCATGGTGACTTATCACCATCATCGCCAACATGGATCGAACTCACTGCGTGAGTATGTGCCACTGCCTGTCAACTCTCACTCAGAATGGCGGCTTATCACAACCATCGCCAACATGGATCTGACTCACTGTGTGATTATGTGCCACTCCCAGTCAGTTCTCACTCAGAATGGTGACTTATCACCAACATCGCTAATATGGATCTCACTCCCTGCATGAGTATGCGCCACTCCCAGTCAACTCTCACTCAGAATGGCAGCTTATCACCACCATCACCAACATGGATCTCACTCACTCTGTCAATATGTGCCACTGTCTGTCAACTCTCACTCAAAATGATGACTTTTCACGTGCATTGCCACATGGCTCTCACTGCGTGAGTTTTTGTCACTCCTAGTCAATCTTCTCTCAAAATGGCGACTTATCACCACCATCGCTGATGTGGATGTCACTCGCTCTTTGAGTGTGTGCCACTGTCATAAACTCTTACACAAAATGGCGACTTATCACCACCATTGCCAACATTGGTCTCACTCAATATGTGAATTTGTGTCACTCCAAGGCAATGCTCTCTGAGGATAGCATCATCTGTCACCCAATCTCACTCAGAATGTCAACATATCACCACCATTGCCAAAGTTGTTGAGACAGCACCACTGTTCAACATGTAGCCTATCTAGGAAGTGTGGGCATGAAGTATAAGTCCCATACATAACAAATGTGCTTTGTTTCACACTGATTTCCATGTAATACTTCAGAGTTGAATCAAACAAGATTATATAGAGAAAATATCAATTGAATTTATATAGAGGTATCTCTAAAATGAAAGTAACTATCCATAAACACCTTTTCTCTGGTTACAGGAAAATACATAGGGAAATATCTACACAAACACCTTGTCTGTGGTTAGAGGGAAGAGACATATGGCAATACCATCTCTGGCAAAACATACTTTGATCTGGCAGATGTGAGGCTGCATGATGACCAATGTCGATGATCATGAGCTTTTCATCTAACAAGGTGAGTGGTCACCAGCTCCGCCATCACTGATGAGTCTGAGTGATCACTCTTGCCATCCATGGTGAACCTGCACTATGACATGGTGAATGTTTAATCTAGCGAGGTGAGTGATCAACCGCCTTGCCGTCCCTGGTAAGTGTGAGTCATCAAGATCCTTGCCAACCATGGCGAACATGCGCTATGGCATGGTGTGCATTTCATCTAGCAAGGTGAGTGATCACTCATGTTGCCATCCCTGGTGAGTGTGGGTCATCAAAATGCGTACCCGTGCTATCACGAGGTACGCATTTTGTCTAGCTAGGCGAGTGATCACCCGAGTGACAATCCCCGGTGAGTGTGAGTGATCACAATCCTTGCCATCCGTGGTTAACGTGCATTTTGGCATGGTGTGAGTCTCATCTAGCGAAGTGAGTGATCACTCATGTCGCCATCCCTGGTGAGGATGAGTGATCACTCATGTTGCCATCTCTGGTGAGGATGAGTGATCACTCATGTCACCATCCCTGGTGAGGATGAGTGATCACTCATGCTGCCATCCCTGGTGAGGATGAGTGATCACTCATGTCACCATCCCTGGTGAGGATGAGTGATCACTCATGCTGCCATCCCTGGTGAGGATGAGTGATCACTCATGCTGCCATCCCTGGTGAGGATGAGTGATCACTCATGTCGCCATCCCTGGTGAGGATGAGTGATCACTCATGTTGCCATCCCTGGTGAGGATGAGTGATCACTCATGCTGCCATCCCTGGTGAGGATGAGTGATCACCATCCTCACCATCCCTGGTGAGGCCATGTGATCACCACCATTGCGATTCCTGGTAATTTTGTGCTATAGCGACGTCGTGTTCCATCAAGCGACATGTGTGAGCCACTTCGCACAGGTTGACGAGAAGTCACGACAATTTGCTGGGAATGGTTATCAGTACATTGCTTATCATATCTACCATTTTGATCCTACCTATCCTTAATGATGCCTATTATAAAGCCTACCTATCCTTCATTATACCTATCCCCTAACTCTGCATATCCCTCATATTTGACTTGAACATCTGTCTCTACATTGAGTGATGGGTAGGCTTCATGATACGCATTATTAGGTATAGGTAAAATTGAAATAGTAGACATGGTAAGGAATGTACTAACCAATAAGGCTTATATAGCAGGCACAGATTAAACATGAGGGTCTGATGGATAGTCACCACGAGGGATTGGTAAAATGAGTGATTCGGAGATTGAGGATAGGTAGACTAAAGGAAAGAAGGAACAAATGAGATAAGGTAAGGTGAAGGGTAAGGGTAAGTTAATCTTTTAAGAGATATCCAGATTTAACTATAGATGTTTTGGATTTAACTAGGCAGGATGAGTGATAGGTACACAATTTATATGCTGTATGTGAGATAGGCACAGCAATGCACAGGCACCAGACTTGTCTGACTGAGAGATAGTCAGACATTTGGGTATGTCAATTGAGATATCAACCATTTCCAATCATTTTCCATATCATTTTTGTATATTTTCAAAATATTTCCCTCATCAAACATCATTTTTTGCATCATTTTTATGGTCAGATTCTGGGGTGTAGAGGGTGGTTGGCCTTCACTATAGGACTGTATGGAGTAACCTATCCTATACTGTACAATCCTTGACGTACTTGTCCTCCTTTTTTTTTTTTCTTTTTGTTCAGGTTTTCAGTTTTATCCACTTTAATAACTCATATCACTTCAAATCAATTTGTAAACAGGAGAGTTAGTGACTCCTCCCTCAGAGTACAACTGTATAGTGTTTGAAAAACATCCTATAGATGAACAAAATGCCTTTTATGGCCTTTATGAGGGCAGATCCACTGAGCGATGTTTGGGCTTATCTTAGCTTTTTTTTTTTACCTTTGGGGAGCTACAGTAAAAGAATATAGACCACTATTCTTCATTATTCTAGTCACATTTGATAGAAAACATCTTGAGCCTTAAGCAGATGGCAAATCCATGTATAGAGACCTATAATTTGACGAGTTATGGAGGCTTGAAGTTGGAGAATACATAAAAATGTCCTTTTTCGTCCAATTTTACATCATTCCCGCCTATATATTGGTACGCTAGGCAGCACTAGAGTGCTAACCACCTTTTTCCTATGGAGAGGGGTCATATCCATCTATTAAAAACGCTTTTACCATCACACTACCTCAACTCTCTTTCACACACATAATATAATATCGAGCTGCAAGGAACCTCACATACGTAACACTTTTTTGAGGCCTTAAACTTCCATGTTATTATCTGTGCACAAGGTCCCCAGCTGGGTTTAGATGGTAAATAAATGAAAGTGCTGGTTTGCTGCAGATATGAGGTGGATCTCATAAACCAAAATTCAACTCCCGACTCTGTTACGTATGTGAGGTACGTTTTTTATATGTCTGTAGGCTATCTAATTAAATAATTCTTTATTTCTAGTCTATTCTAGTTTAGTATGTATATAAAATGAATGCTTATAATGGGTCAGGTCGTCAGAAAGTGTAAGATTTTGCCCTTGAAGGCCCATAAAAATTAATTTTCTAACTACTTTATATAACCCTAACAAATTTATGAAGGGACATCCCCTCAGCTCAGAAAACCAAAAAAATACAGACTTAGGACATCCGGTTCCATTTCTATTGCTTGTTTTGTGTCATGTAACGTCCGGTACCAAAATGATGAAATATGAAGGTAATTAAAGTTGCTGTCAGTAATAGAGAATGTCCCATTATTCATAGCAAACACATGCAATAGCAAGGCCAATATGTCTTTTATTGACTTCAATTACAAAATGGAACAAAATTTGAGTTATGCATGCACAGTAGACTGCCTCGTACATGATGTTAAAAGTACCGGACGTTACGTAACGTCCGGTACTTTTATCAGAATTATTTCACATAAGCTGCTCTCACATGGAGACAAATGCTAATAGACACACAATTTCTTCACCAAAGTAGGGGATAATAGGTACCTTTATATAGGTAATAACAAGAATGGTGAAGCTTTATTTTTTCTATGTAATATAACTGGTTTAGATTTAGGTACCGGACGTTACAAATTACAGATTTCCATTTTCAAAGACACATGATGAAAAATTCTCATTCAGTAACATGTCCAAACCTCATGGAAATGATACCTATAATCATAAACAATATAAAAATTAACTTTGGGATACTCCAGATGTTCTTTTTTTTCAATACAGGACACTTGTAAAAAATACAAAAAGTCAAAAAAGAACAAATTTGGCCATTTTGCTACAAGTCTGAGAGTTTTTGATGCATGACCAGAAGTTAACATTTTTCTGATAGCCCTAAGTGTCTTCTATCAAATGAGTCTATGTAAGACAAGATTGGTTCACAAATTCTTTCTCCAGAGCCATAAGAGTCCAAAATAACCCAAAAAACACTAAATCTACTGCTTTCTGGCGACCTGACCCTTAAAATAGAAATCATGGCTCAAGTCGTTGTAAAAAATTCAAAACCTTTTGATTTATCTGATAGTAGAATCTGTTTGGAGGCATGGAAACAGCCAGCATTATTGGTTAAAGTGGTGGTAGGCTGAGCTCGGTATAGAATCGCATTGATCTTTCAGTGTATCAATTTATCTGTGCTTGCATGACTCTTACTATGGCTAATGGACAATTACAGAGATGTTAACAAAATAAGCAGCAATCATGAGGCCCTGAAAGAGATCAGTTCATATCACATTTTCGAAGAACAGATTTTCGAACAATAAGGATTCAGATCATTCGAGAGAAACTGATTTTAATAAAGGTTCATATGAACACCATATTTTCTGGCATGAAAATCTCATTTCATATTTAACACTGATCACAACATATGACAATGTGTGAGTTCCGATGATGTTCCTTAGTCGACAGGAAGATCATAATTATGGGTAGCCTTTGAAACTGCTAATCTATGAGTATGAAAAGAAAATATATAAAGATGTCATTGCTCTATCAAGGGTAATAGATGATGTGATAATGTATACGGTCAGGTCTTGATATGCCAGTCTTCAAAAGTCTGTTGATTCAATTATAAGCCACCTATTCCAACCAACAGATTTGATAACAGCCATTGAATTATATAGTAATTATGATTTAGAGTACCAGTCAATACAGGAATCAGCCAAATTCTATCTAAAACAGAGGTGGTTTATAGACATGACTGCAGTATAATTTATAAACCATTGAAGTGTATAATTATCAGTAGATTTCAAGCGGGTGTTTTTTTTTTTGTTTTTTTTGGGGGGGGAGGGGCCTTAATATCTACTATGTGTTATTAAAACAATAATTTATGAAATATGCATTTTCTACCGAACACACTACTTATAGGAGCAGCAGAAATCTGTGCTGCTAAACTTGTACTAAACTGCTAGTTAAGTGCCAGATGCACCCTACGGGACTCCCTAACGTTTGGGGCCCCTTATAGAGATGTGCCTTTCTTACAAGGTACTTTTCTTCCATATCCACAGTCAAACAGTAAGTGACTTTGGGATCCCCCATGTGCTCTTTCCGTTGGCTGATTGTCGCAAATTGATGCTGGTCAGAGTTTATGATGGAATGACCTTTCATGACAACAAGCATGGTATTTGAGGTGGCCAATTTAAAAGCTTTTCTTTTCCCTTTAGGATAATCCTCCCTTGGTGACCTAAAAATCTGACCTTGAGAAATGTAACTGTAGTCATTGTGTTCTGGGCCATTGTTGATACCCAACCCATATTGCATTAATCTTAGGTGCTCACCAAGAAACAGCAGAAAAAGCATCGACATGAATCAATGCCGATCTATTCATTTTTGTCAGAAGATTTTAAGTTACACCCAGCCAGTTCCTGTGATGCCAGTTTTGATTTGCCCTGACTTTCTACACACCCTATAACACTCTGACAAACACACAGCCAATGCATATAGTTGTATTATCTTGTTTTCTCTATGCAGTCATTTATTTTGAATGACCATCAAAAAACTCCAACCGGTATGTTTGGCCGACGATATCAAAGGTTACCTCGTTTTATTTCTCAGAACAGGTTTACCAAAGCCTCATCCTGAAATCTAAGATGTGCCTTTCATCAAGAAGCTTCAATAGATAGGAGGTGAAACTCAGAGCTTTACCTATGGACACAGTGTAACAGCCCCCCCCCCCTCTACCCCCCCCCCTTCAAAGTAGGCTCCCTTTTGTGTTCAGTATTGAGTCCTATGTAGGATAAGGGGGTTTATAGAGATGTCAGGAATCTTTATCAGAGTGATATCAAATGGAAACAAGGGGCCACCTATACCAGAAAATCCTGCTGAATCCAGAATTTGTGATCTTGATTCTCAAAATTTGACCAAAGGTACCTAAAAAGGAGGTTTGATGATGAGAATATTTTAAAAATGTACAAAAGTTATATTGAAAATGATTGGAACTATTTATAGATGCAACATGCTAATCAAAGTCAATACCTGAATCTACATATCCTAATGTGTGCCTATCTCAACCTGACAGGTACTCTACCTGTGTATGGCTCTGCCTCTCCCACATACTGCCTATCCCTTAGTCTACCTATCACTCATACTACCTATCCCTTGAAACATCTAGAGTTTAATTAGGTTTTCTCTCAAATGGCTTAAAGGATTAAAGTTTACCCTTCACCCTTGTACCTAATCTTCTCTGTACATTCTTACCATTAGTCTATCTATCCTCAATCTGCCTATCATTCACTTTACCTATCCCTAATGGTGACTATCCCCCAAATCTGCACATCCCTCATATTTGACTGGCACATCTGTGATATTACCTAGCACCAATGTATCTTTTGAATATGCTCACCTTACAAGGTACCCTCTGTACCTATCTCTTAAACTGTTTATTACCTATCCTCCTTGCTACCCATCCTCTTCAATACCTATCCCTCAAGCTCACTTTATAGCTTTCCTACCTATCACAGCTTGATCAGCTGGGATAGCTCACAACCAACCTTCATTTTGATCTCTTAGTCAACCTATCCCCTAAGGAACAAATTTAACAGTCTACCTCACACATACATCTACCTATCGCTCATGCTATATATTATTGAGGTTACCTATCCTTCAGGCTGCCTATCCTTCATGGTATATAGCCCTCAGTTTTTTAACTTGTCAAGTGGGATAGCATGAACGATATGCAGCATGAAGGATAGGAAGAGGGGAATAAACAACATACATGTAGGATAGGAAGTTAGCTAGTCTAACGATAGCCATGGTGAGGCATTTTAGAAAAGCATGATAATTCAATGGCCTGAGGGATATGTAAGGTAAACATGAGTGATATGCAGACTTGAGGATAGGTACAATGACCGATAGGTATATTTCACAAGGCATAGACTGTAAGAGCTACTATAAAGGTAGAATGAATAGCATACAAGGTGAGAGATACATAGATAGCTGGTTAGGTTGGCAGAGGGCTATATACCATTAAGGATAGGCAGCCTGAAGGATAGGTAACCTCAAGGATATATAGCATGAGTGATCAGTAGATGTATGCTTGAGGTAGACTGTTGGATTTGTTCTTTAGGGGATAGGTTGACTAAGAGATCATAACAAAGGTTGGATGTGAGCTATCCCAGCTGATCAAGCTGTGATAGGCAGGAAAGCTATAAAGTGAGCTTGAGGGATAGGTATTGAAGAGGATGGGTAGCAAGGAGGATCGGTAATAAACAGTTTAAGAGATAGGTACAGAGGGTACCTTGTAAGGTGAGCATATTCAAAAGATACATTGGTGCTAGGTAATATCACAGATGTGCCAGTCAAATATGAGGGATGTGCAGATTTGGGGGATAGTCACCATGAGGGATAGGTAAAGTGAATGATAGGCAGATTGAGGATAGGTAGACTAATGGTAAGAATGTACAGAGAAAATTAGGTACAAAGGTGAGGGGTAAACTTTAATCCTTTAAGCCATGTGAGGGAAAACCTAATTAAACTCTAGATGTTTCAGGGGATAGGTAGTATGAGTGATAGGCAGACTAAGGGATAGGCAGTATGTGGGAGAGGCAGAGCCATACACAGGTAGAATACTTGTCAGGTTCGGATAGGCAAACATTGGGATATGTAGATTGAGGTACTGACTTTGATTAGCATGTTGCATCTATAAAAACTTCCAATCATTTTCAATATAACTTTTGTACATTTTTAAAATATTCTCATCATCAAACCTCATTTTTAGGTACCTTTGGCCAAATTTTGAGAATCAAGACCACAAATTTTGGATTCAGCAGGATTTTCTGGTATAGGTGGCCTCTTGTTTCCATTTGATATCACTCTGATAAAGATTCCTGACATCTCTATAAACCCCTTTATCCTACATAGGACTCAATACTGAACACAAAAGGGAGCCTACTTTGAAGGGGGGGTAGAGGGGGGTGGCTTGCACTATAGGACTCTATGGAGTAACATATCCTAGGGAACCTATACTATTCTTGCTTTCATTACAGGAGGTATTAGGGAGGTTTAGCAAAGACAACGTACGTCACTCAAATCTGATTTAACACAGACGTAGCAGTGCTGTAAGTATGCTGCACGTCTGTGTTATATTGCTTACATAGTGGTTGCTAAACCTGCCTATTATGGTAAGTGCATTATTATTGTAGTGCTTCCTTTAGCCAATAAACAGTGTTAAAACTTCAAACTTCATTATATACCACAAAACTCGCATCTATACAACTGGTCCAATATAGATACCTAACTAACCAACCAGACAATTGGTTAAAACATACACTTACTTCTTCATGTGCTGAGTACTGGGCCCTAATTCTGGACACCCTGGCTCGAGCAGTGATTAGGGCAATCAATAATTGACGGATTGCAAATCAAATAGTGTTATACCACACATGTACTGTCTTCACCTAGCAACTTCCGAAATTACAACTTTTCCCCTGATAACATGGGTAAAAGTGTGATTACCCTGTGCTGAGATTCAGGTGAGTGGATAAAGTGGTGGTCACTAACCACCCAGCTAAGCCTGGACTCTTTGTTATATTGAATGGTATGGTGTCTAAAATGCTGTTTTAGTTCAAACCATCAGTATGAATGCATCCATATGAACCATAACTTGAGTACTCTGGCGGATTTTTGATATCATAGTTAATATTGTTACATTTCATGAATGCCTTTACAATTGGACCATCCGACAATTAAGGGGCCCTAATTCCAGACACCATGTATTCTATAGATATAATTTTTACTTGATTTTGCTGTACTGCTAGTATGTTCGTTATAGTATGCCTGCCTATCATATGACTACAATTCTATATTTATAAGTAACATCTATGATTAATTCATGAATGACCAATACTGCATGGATAGCAATATGCTACTCACCAGATCCTAAATACTTGTGTTGAAGCCCCTAACACCCATTGATATTTCCCAGAAATGATGAATCCAAGTATAGTGATCGTTCATATGATCTTGTGGGATGATACTCTTGCCATTCTCCATTTTATCTCATGGATAACTTCACTGTCCGGAATTAGGGGTCTGTGTCTGGAATTAGGGAACATTGTGACATATGTAGAGACTCATAATTCACAATGAGATATCGTACCTATGGGGAAACCATTCTAGTACATTTTAGACCATGTAGGTACACTTAACATGTCAAAGGATGGGGATAATCAGGCATTCAGTCTGGTAGAAATCAACAGACAATCGCTAACTGTCCGAAAATTGGGTCTTTTACCCTTGAGGTGACATGTTGTATTTGAGGAAAGAGTGATTATCCTTTTCTTGGAAAGGGCCAAGGATGAAAATAAATAAAAAAAAAAAACCTAATGAAAAAGAGAACCCCAGGGAGACGCTCAGGCTTCTCTCTGACATGCAAACCTGAAATTATAACCCCCACAGGGAGTGCAATGTCCTTACTGAAGGCCTACCGTATTGGTCCATTCAAACGCTGGGGTCTCAAATAAGCGCCAGAGGTAGAGGGGTACTGAAATCAATCTTAACCACTGAAACCAGTATTCATATATTTCAACTTCAGCACCATGTATACTATATATAGTAATGTAAAGAATAATTCCTGCTAAAACTCGCAAGTGATCCTTGGGAAGGGTGTGCTAGAGACATCCCAGCAACACCTAGTCAGAAAAAAAAGACTAAAAACAAAACAAAGAAAAACGAGAGTATTGATCACATTCATTTTGGCAACATGAGGACCTTATCTTTTTCCTGCCCTGCTATGGATCACCTTTTTACCTGCCATCTTGATACCTTAAATGGATGGGCCATTTTACCTCTCCCACTTAAGGACCCCGTGTTTTTGTGACTGGTTTCCACAAGTTACCATCACAGGTATTTCCCCTTTAGAATGCCAAAAAACCTAAATGTGTTTTTTTTTTATAAGACTGCTAGTTGGAAACATGTTTCCCTTGTATATAGAACATACATTGGATTTATCTGTTTACCATATGCCCATTATTCCAATTCAAAGCCAAAGGCCTCTTCAATTGAAGATTAATCTGAATACTTCCATTAAAATAATTAAATCAAATCAGGGAAGGCTCCATGTAATGTCCTAAATAGTGAACTTATTCACATTGTCATGAAACGTAGGGCTGGGTGAGTAGGAAATGCCCCACACTATTTTCCTGCCTCATAAAAAAACAACAACAACCAAATCTATGCCAAGAAATATAAAAGAAAAAGTTGTCAGACATCACAAATAGCTGAAGACTCCCATTTACTAAAGAACAGTTCCGCCCGTCCTTGGTTAAGTGTGAACTCATCATAGTACAGGGAATTGTTGAGTACACACAAAACATAGTGCAGGGATTTTTTTTAGTGTACACTCATCAAAGTGCAGGGAATTGTTAAGTGACCACTCATCATAGTGCAGGAATTTTTTAGCTCACATTAATCATAGTGCAGGGAATTGTTTAGTGCACACTCATCATAGTGCAGGGAATTGTTTAGTACACACAAAATATAGTGCAGGGATTTTTTTAGTGACCACTCATCATAGTGCAGGGAATTGTTTAGTGAACATTCATTATATTGCAGGGAATTGTTCAGTATACACTCATCATAGTGCAGGGAATTATTCAGTGCACACTCATCATAGTGCAGAAAATTGTTCAGTGTACACTCATCATAGTGCAGGGAATTGTTTAGTGTACACTCATCATAGTGCAGGGAATTGTTAAGCTCACACTTATCATAGTGCAGGGAATTGTTAAGCTCACACTTATCATAGTGCAGGGAATTGTTTAGTGTACACTCATCATAGTGCAGGGAATTGTTTAGTGTAAACTCATCATAGTGCAGGGAATTGTTCAGTGTACACTCATCATATTGCAGGGAATTGTTTAGTGCACACTCATCATAGTGCAGGAATTGTTCAGTGTAAACTCGTCATAGTGCAGGAATTGGTCAGTACACACTCATCATAGTGCAGGGAATTGTTCAGTTTACACTCATCATATTGCAGGGAATTGTTTAGTACACACTCATCATAGTGCAGGAATTGTTCAGTACACACTCATCATAGTGCAGGGAATTGTTCAGTGTACATTCATTATAGTGCAGGGAATTGTTCAGTACACACTCATCATAGTGGAGGAATTGTTCAGTTTGCACTCATCATAGTGCAGGGAATTGTTTAGTGTACACTTATCATAGTGCAGGAATTGTTCAGTACACACTCATCATAGTGCAGGAATTGTTCAGTACACACTCATCATAGTGCATGGAATTGTTTAGTGTACACTCATCATAGTGCAGGAAATCGTTTAGTGCACACTCATCATAGTGCAGAGAATTGTTCAGTGTACATTCATTATAGTGCAGGGAATTGTTTAGTACACACCCATCATAGTGCAGGAATTGTTCAGTACACACTCTTTATAATGCAGGAATTGTTCATTTTACACTCATCATAGTGCAGGGAATTGTTTATTCTACACTCATCATAGTGCAGGGAATTGTTTAGTGCACATTCATCATAGTGCAGGGAATTGTTCAGTACACACTCATCATAGTGCAGGAATTGTTCAGTGTAAACTCGTCATAGTGCAGGGAATTGTTTAGTACACACTCATCATAGTGCAGGGAATTGTTTAGTGCACACTCATCATAGTGCAGGGAATTGTTCAGTACAAATTCATCATAGTGCAGAGAATTGTTCAGTACAAATTCATCATAGTGCAGGGAATTGTTTAGGGCAGGGAGTCGTTCAGTGCACACTTGTAATAGTGTTTGGAATTGTTAAGTATACACTCATAGTGCAGGGAGTTTTAAATGAATTTACTCTTATGTCCTGCATCTGCTCATTTGCTTGTCCCGCTTCTGTCCATTTATGGAGCAGCTCAACAGTTTTCAGCCTATTACAACCACAGTTTCCTTATCTATGGCGTATACATGGTCTCAAGGAATTCCACAGAACCATATATGTCCCATATGTTTAAAATATGTGGTCATCATAGGTAAATAATGGAAAAATATCTGTCCCTTGTCTGCTCATCCCGTGTCTGCTCGTCCCGCATTTGCTCACTTCAGACCTGCACCACTTTCACTGGACCTGGTCTTAAAAGGTTTTGGACTTCCACCATTTAGCTGTAACTTCGTGGGCAGTCCTCTGGGGGAGTATCCTTTCTAATTTTATACCTCTTTTATTTCTGCTCTCCACACAGGATACAAATAAAGTGGTTTGCTCCTCGAAGCTTTTAAGTTAATTGAATAGCCCAAGATATCAAGGTCAAAGAGCTGAAGGTACAGCCAAATGGAAGGCAGTAACGTGGATAAAATCTGTAATAGAAATAGCCAAGGGTCACACTTTTGCCCAACTAGTGGGATCCTTACATAATATATAGCATGACTGATTTGGCAATTCAGTGAAGTATGATGTACCGCATTTGACTTAAAAAGCACCAATCCTCCCTTCATATATTAAAAGTGCCATGAATATAATTGTTTAAGTGCCCTTTGTGCTTGTTATACAGTAACAAGAAAACTTTCTAAGTGAAAAAAAGCTAGTTGGCATATATAAATATATGGTGTACAATATTATCCTTGATAATATTGGCATATATTTACGAGAACACACCTACCGCCACTTTCCACGACTAGGGGGACTCAGCTATATAATCACTACACAGGTAGAATACCGCCATATTGCTTTGTTACCGCCATTGACGCTCAAACTGTTTTTTTCTTTTTTCACTTATCTAATAAAGTGCACCTCAGTCGATTGGTCTGGGGCAAATGTATCTATTGTGTCATGTTTCTATTATGTTTATTATTTAGGTACTCGAGTAAATATATGTTTTCGCATCATACGAAGGCTGCAGAGAAGGCTGATGTTATTAGCATATCACTTAGCATCTTAATCAAATCTCAATGTTACCGTCCTTATATCATTTCAAGGAAGCATTTGATATGTCACAATTCCCAATGGGATGGATGTGCCATTCGATTTCAGAATTCTAGATGGGTCTCCATTATAAACGTCATGACAAATTGGAATCAATGTTTGACCAACTTACACCTAGTTTGGAAGACGTGTTTTTTTCTGTTTCCCAAAGTTTGTTTTGAATGAGAGAAAACACGAAAAAAAAAACAAGAAAATAAAATAATCTACTATAAGTAGTGGAACAAACACTTCATCAAGTAGCTATAAAGAGCCAATCTTTTACCAAACCAAGGTGATGAATAGAAACTCATGGGGATCCTTCAACGTAAAAACCGTGTGAAACCCTACTAGTACTAGCAATTGATTAAATACTGATGTATGCCTTTGAGCATTTTTTCTTCATATTTCAGTGTTGATTTAAAAAAGATATAATGATAATTCTGGTAAAGGTGAAGTGGGTCAAGGTAAACTGTTTTTTTTTTTTATATTCAAATGTAAGTAGTAGGCATGTTAAGATATGTGTTTGGGCATTGTATTTTCTTTTGATGAATGTTAAATGTATTTAATATAGTGAATGTGTTTGGGAAATTAGCTAGTCTTGGCAGTGTCAGCCAACAGACGACTCAAAAAAAAAAAAAAAAAACAATCATCCAATCCGATCCGATCCCAAATCAAAAACATGCTTATTGTAAAACTAAATTGAAATTCATAAAACATGTAGTTTTTCCATTGGTCCTTTTTCAATCTAGAAAGGCAAAAATATCATACTTCTTCACTCTATGACCAAAATACAGTATTCACCTTTTAGACAAATCATAGAATGAGGATACAAAGAGAGGTACACCCGAAGATTAGACCTTTATAGGTAATTGATGCTGCAATTTATGACTATTTGTTTCATGAATTACTTCCTTTCATTAATGCATCAGCAGCGCCCAAAGAGTAGAAGCCTTTTCAGCTCTTTTTTAAAGGTTATGTACGAGATATGTGGTCAACATGGTAAAATGACGCCTAGTAGGGGGTGCGCGGGCAAACCTTTTACCGTGTTGATCCACAATTATACTCCCTGGGTGCCGAAAGGCAATATCATGTATTGGAGGCAAGGGTGAAGCCCGCAGCTCCAATACATGATATTGACTTGAGGCAACTGGAGTATATCTGACATACATCCCGCTTTCATAGACTGAATTTGTACAGTAAGCTTATTACAATCTTATTTTTCTTATAATGCCCAATGTATGTTATTTGGTATAACCACCTAAGAGGTGATATGATCAACAAACAGATTCCTTGTGTCCTGTCATAGAAAAAGAACAACTCTTAAATCTGCTTGCACAACACACAGCTGAGAGACAATGGCCACTAAGTGTCTAGTGCTTCTGGTTCATATTCCTGTACAATGGGGATGAATCCTGTACCCGGCAGCTGTAATTTTTAAGTTTTCACTAGAGTCAATGTTCTATGTGAAATGCTCGCTTTTGTTGGATTTCATACAAAACACATGCCAGTCATTAGGTCATTTGATTTGTGTCTGGCATGAATGAGTTATAGGTTAAGGGAAAACCAAACTAAAATTGTTCTATAGGATTATATGCCCACATTCTGTAAAATTGTAAGGCCATACTTTGTGGGATTTTGTCATAAATTTAATGTTCCACTTCCCACACTAATCAAGATTTGGCTAATATGCCATGTCTATTCATTAGCCTAGCCAAACAAATACTAACCAACTATTAACCTGAGATCAGCATGTGTCACTCCTACTGTGGTGCTAAAGTATATGGTATTTCTCATTTGACTTGTGGTAACTTGGGCTCGAATCCGCTGGGGATTTTACATTTCTGTCCCTCATTTAGTACTAAAAGTCAGATGTAGTACTTAAGCCATTCAATGATTATTATAATTGCATGGGTCCCGATGGCTTGGGCAGCAAAGTGTTGGGCTAAAGGTTCTCAGCATGTGGGTTTGAACCCTGTGAAAGGCACAGGGGAACTTGGAGAAAAATGAATCCTGTGATATATAACCAGGAAGTCATTTCTCAAACGCTACGTTTATGGTCGTCCCAAATCGTACTGCTCTGGCCTGGATTGAAGGGAATTCTTGAGTATACAGGGTCAATCACTACGACTGGTGCATATATAGAGGGAAAGGGCATGCCCCTGTATAGGCAATCATAGGAATTACAGGGTCACCCACTCTCACTTACTACGATCTGACAAGATCGTATACGGGGGGGGGGGCAGTACGTAATGGGGAGGCCCAGATCGTAGCGTTTGAGAAATACCCTGCAGGTCCTAGGGGCGTACGAAGAAGTAGATAGCTGCCATGGATACAGAGATGTACTTAGCTGTCATCTATCACACAGTTCTATCCTCATTGTTCATCATCCTGGTACAAACATGGCAGCACTAGTTTAACACCTTGAGGACAACCCGTTTTAAAATTTGATATCTGTCTATCTGCTATCATCAATGGCAACAGTTGGTTTGGAAAATATATAACACCGCCTCTGCCCATCTGGATAAAAGTACACTATGCACATTGAACTGGACTGCTGGAAAACAATCTACAGTAGGGAAGATAAAATTGATTCCGTTGCTTCGTGTTGTGAGGCTAGTGTCATGTGGGATAGTGCCAGCTTTTATGAATATTTCACTTCCGTTTCATTATGCAAGAATTGCCACTGAATAAACAGTTGCCCCATTGGGTCATCTGGAGGCTATTGCGAAAAGAATCGGAAACGGATTCTCACTGTTGTAACTCACATTCCAGTTCCTGGCTGGTCTGCTGTTTAGAACCAACTTCTCACCCTACACTCAGAATCATTCCCCTTTGTGTGAATAATACTGGGAAGCATTCCCCAATTCATGGAAACTTAAGAATCAATTCTATAACCTATTACCTTGCTGTAAAACAGGGGAGAAGTCATCACCTAAGGGTAGTCAGTTCCCATATGGAAATAGCACCTCCGACAGAATTGAATTCCTGTCCTTTCGCAACACCCTCCAGAATGCAGGAGGTATTGTATGATTTGATGGTTGAGTCTGTGTGAGAGTTCAGTCTGTAAATGCCTCACATTACTTGTGTTAAAGAAACAATGGTATTTGAAACACACCTTCATAAAAGGACAGAGGGTAAATGTTAAGCTGAAATGATTACCAATGTTTAGATCAAGTTTCTTGATTAACAGTTAGGAATCTGCATTATCACGCTTGGAAAAAGGAAGAATCAGTCCTACAGATAGTTGGAGGAAAATGTACACTGCAAAAATAGTGTTTATATCCTAAACACAATTTTAAACGTATTCTTGCAACGTTTTTGTAATCACATTAATTTCCTACACATGTTTATCCAAACAATGTGCTTAGCTCAAGTGTTTAGAAATCTAGGTGTTTAGGTTTAAACTTTGTGTTTAGATATCTATGAATTTTTGTGTTTAGATGTTTATGAATTTTTGTGTTTAGATGTCTAAATGCTTTGATGGAGAGTTAGGGTGTGCAGACATGTATACATTAAAAAAATATGTCTTTTGTTTGTTTTCTCATTTAATGGGAGGGGGGTATTTACATGTCAAAGTCTCAAAAGATGTCAGCCACACCTATTTATGTGTGCATGTATGTACACACTGCATCAGAATGAGAGACTGGAGAAAGTACAACAGCTTGGCAGGAAGGAAATGACTTTGTCTAGTCCAGAATAACATAAAATAGGTGTCAGTCATTGAGCTTATTGATTAATTCATGCTAATGATGATGGTGTTAGGTGAATCTAGTCAACTTTCTATTGCCCTTTCTATTCTCATGATATTTAATGAATAGAAACTATAATAAACATGGGGTTTGGGTACATTTGTCACAAAAGCTGATTACAATTGTGTAAAGATAGTCCATTCAAAGGTAGTGCTGCTACCTAGTGTGGATTCAACATCCATATATCTAAACATAATGATGTTTAAATCTAAACGCCTATTATTCAACTGTTTAAACTCTAAACATCTAAACATGTTTAGCAAAAATGTTTATGTAGTTAGAATAAAAGTGTTCATTTCCTAAATGTGAAGTCGATGAGACACCTAACTGACCTATATGTTTAGGTTTTAAACATGTTTAGACCTAAACATGTTTAAAATCTAAACACCATGTTTGCAGTGTATCCCCAGTAATAAAGAGGCCCTGTCCACTGTTGGGCAATTCCCCACTGTTGGAGACTCGCCATCAGTGAGTTACTCTTATGTCCTGGTTGCCATATCAAAGCTGATAAAAGATTACAAAGCAGGTGTTTAGCCAGCCCCCAACAGTAGGAGTGGGAAGCTGGGTAGGGGTACTGAATGGACGGAAAATTCATTATTAAACACTTAATCCAAACTCAAAACGTTCCCTGTTAGTCACCTAGAGAGCCTACTCTTTAAGGAAATGAGTTTAAACTGAAATATTGGTTGAGTGTGGTATTAATATTACCTTGTGAAATAGTCTCCTGCTTAGTACTTAATAGCTCAAGAGCACTAGTTCAATGGTTCTAAATGGGAACCATTGCACTAAGCTGCTGTAAAAGTGGGATAAATAATTCTTGAGTTGCCTCTGTTGGCTCTCTTGATGCTCCTTTACCAATTATACTTAATCTACACTCCAGCCTTTCTCAACTTGTTCTCTAGACATTCTAGACTTTAAGGAAATGAGGTTGACAGTGTGAAACCGGGAACTGAGAAAACCTCAAAGTGCCTTTTAAGTAAAGGAGACTGCGAACTAAGCTCTTCTCCTGCCACAAATAATTTGAGTGCACTGTTAGGTACTTAAAGAGAATGATAATGCTGATATATAAATGCTTGAGATTGCTAAAGAGTATTCATTTGAAGCACATGGTTGGTCTATATCGACAACATATAAACGAAGCACTTCAGTATTCTAGTATGGTCGACAGGAAATAATTCCGGTGACACTGGAGGCATTATGTCTTCCTTAAAGTTTACTTTGTCGTTTGATCTGAGGTAATGGGCAGGCACTTGCCTAGATGACATGGTAATGTGGCCATAAGGCACTTTAAAACATGACATCCTTAAAACAAACAAAGAGATGGTCTGTGAGACAGTTTTAAGAGATCACATTTTGATTTACAAGAAATGAATAAGTGCTAGGAGGCATGAAATTACTGTATCAATGCAGTACACTGTCTCTCTACTTTGTTCAATGCCATATTGTTGATCAGTTAGTGACTCAATTCCTCTTGAAAGTGATGCATAGTTTAGTGCTTTTTGATAAGAAACACATATTTATTGCCTTATCACTCGACTCTTATAATATTTACTAACGCATCCACATCAATAAAAGCTTTGTGCAGAGTAATTTATTCCTCTAGACTCATCTCTCAGCAGCTATCTGAAAGTACTGACATCTCGTATCAATGGGACGGTAACCCTTTAGGAGTGTTATAATGTGGCTAGGGGTAAGTAAGAGGCACTGTTGGTTTTGCAGCTTTATTATCAGTTGTTATTTAGAATATATAATTGTTTGTAATGGAAATACCATGAATACTCTACTTTCCGTACTGTTGTAAGTTGACCAAAGAGTGTGATGTATACCTCATATTCCCTACCACCAATGATTTAAAGGAGGCCATTTCTTAACACACTACGACTGCTGTCCTTAAAATCGTAGTGAGAACCCAATAATTTGGCCTTAACAGTACCATGACCTGGTAGTCCCTAATGTCTGCACCAGTACGACTGCCCTACTAAACCTTATGTAATTACTGCATAGGGTAGAGGCACCCTGAGTCGGACAGACACCTAAAGTCAGACACCCTTTACATTGAATTACATAATAGATATGAGGAATTCAGCTATCATTTGAATTAGACATGAAAACTCAGGTATCATACTCTCTAAAAAATGAGGAATAAAATGTAAAACTCCTGTCATACATGGTTTTATAAGATTGCAAACACTGTTTTTTTTTTGTTATATTCTGAGGATGAAGAATGGTGAGTGAATGGAGATCCTGGTTTGATTTGTCAATTTGTCATGTCTTAACCTTCATTTTTATAGGATTTCTAAACATGACAATGGGAATATACACATTTTTGCCTATGATTTGATTTGACAAACCTTTGTACATCACTCATGTTACATTATGAAAGTTATTCATCAAGGACCTTCAAATTACACCTACAGTCAGACACCAATTACACCCCACGTGGACACAATTACATCATGATTTCAATACTTTTACAATGGACATTTTATTACAAACAGAATCCTTCATGATATACCTGTACTCCCAGATAGGGATATTTAATCTGTGTTTGGTTTACCTACTATCTAATACATAAACCTAATCACTACTCCATCTGCCCATAGACGTCATGCTCATGACGTCTATGCATACCTGTTCCAGGTATGCAAAATTAAACACCTGAGTGTCCTGGAGAGGAGTATTGTATTAGTTCGGATTCCTTAGTGTTATATGCTTTATGCCTATATAGCATATTTCAGATACCATGACCCATTGTGTCTCTATCAATTAGATAACATGGTGTCTGACTCTAGGGTCATCTCTGGCATGAGCTGTCTGACTTTAGATGCAATTTGATGTTTTAGAGACTATTTATGTACAGCATATTTATTCATTAGTACTGGAGAGTTTCATCAAAACGTCTTCATGGATCTTGGGAGTAAAGTATCATAAATCAACTGGTGCAATGGAAAATAGAATTCACCCCATTTAAAGGTACAAGATTGGAGCACCAAATATGGCCACCTCCTGTGTGGTCAGGAGCGTCCGAAATGGGTATCTCTACCCTAGCTGCTAATGGTAGTGAGCAGTCGTAGGGCAGTTCCTACGATAGCCTGGCTTATTCTTGCCATTTTTAAATTGTAGTGGCTGTGTGCAGTCGTAGTACATTGAGAAATGGCCTCCAGACATATTTGTTTACTGATGAGGCTCATATTGGTTGAAAAAAAGAAACTAATTATTATGTTGAGGTGAATACTGATGCTCCATTGACAATGCACTAAGCCCCCGTATTGCACCCTGGTGTTGAATAACCAGCACCAATTCTGCACAATGGTGTAATAAAGCTTCTGTGCATTCTCAACTTTGGTAAAATGTAAACAAATAAAATGGCGGTGAATGAGAGTGAGTACTTTTTTGACATAACAACTTGACATGGCACCTTGACATAAGTGTAAAGATGAACTCTGATCAGTCTCCTCATAAAGAAACCGTCGCCAAAGACTAATCATTGTTCACCTTTACCATTAGCCTGTAATGTGAGAATGATAATTATTAATGCATGAAAATCTCATTACTGAAGAAATTCAGTCACATGCAGAATAAAGTGTGCTCTGACATGTGGCGTCACTTTGATCCTTTAATCAATATGTGACATGCAACATTAGATTTTAAATCACACACTTCTCAAATCAACAACATAGTTTCAGAATTTCAGTAAAAACAAACAACAGTTTACCTAGTTTCATCAAACAATTTTCACACCTTTTGTAATTCTATATGGTTTATATGACTATCTTATTTTACAATTTCAGTATTCTACCTTTCGTTAATATGGGTTCTAAAGGGGTGCATCCACTGCGAAGGATGGACCATCTGTCTCATTTCATCCCTATTTTTCTCCATAGAAATCAATGATAAATGAAACGGACGAAACCAAAGGATGGACCATCCGTCGGCAGTGGATGCATCCCTTAAAGTGTTAACAAGGTCAGAAAAGCTTTTCTGTGAGTATCATCTTAATTTGTTGCAGATCCCCGAGACGACCCCATCCTTTTCTTTTTTGGCTCCTTTTACTTTGAACAGCATTATGGGATAGAAGTAAGATATGCTCACCAGATCTGATAACGGAAACTGAAACTTGAAGTCAATATCTGGAGACCTTTTTTTCCTCTTGTTGATATTCCAATTATTAAGGTCTCATAGTTGCATAGTTCATAAAAATGCTTATTTTCCTCTATTTCCGCCCATTTTCCCTTAAAAGTTATAACTTTTTAAGAACTTTGAACAGCTCTGTAGACCTTAATAATTGGAATTTCTACAAAAGAAAAAAAAGGTCTCCAAATATTGACTCCAATTTTCATTCCCAATCATCGGATTCAGAAATTATGTTCAAAGTAAATGGAGGCAAAAGAGAATGTTTTTCTCTAAACAAACCTATCTAGAGCCCTTTAACTACACGACTACCACTTGTAAGGGAATAGCTAAATGTAAAACTGTAAATCAAGCTGAGCAAGCCAGGCACAGAGGTAGGTGAACAGGAACCTCCATAAGAGGACCGACCTGGACTAAATGGCTTCCAGATAAAATGGCTCAAATCTGAGGCCATTACCTGTTCTACGTCTTGATATCCATTGGTAGCCCCATGAGAGACTCAGATGCATTCTAAGAAATAGAGTTCTGCTTGATCCATTAGGCTATCCTCATAAAACTAAAGAGTGAACCACCATTTTTGTATTTCAATAAAGCCGCATAGTTTCTACAATGAATTTGAAGCTCACATGGCAATACAGTTATGCACAGTAAACTTTCGACAAATATCTGACAATTTTTAATCAACGAGTTCACCATTATTTGACATCATCATCTTTACAGTGTATAAAAGCTGTTCAAATTTTATCATTGCATCGGGAAAATGAGTTAATCTAGGAAAATTGATTTCGATCAAAGAGTACTTCTTCTGAACCACTATAGATTATATATGCCTGCACTTATACTGAAATATGTCACTGCAAAGAATGAAAAGCATGATGTATATGAAGGCATATTCCATAACAATGTCTTAGAGTGCTGATTAATGTGTACCCCTATGTAGTTGAACAGTTACTTTCGGATAATGTCTTCTGTGCAAAATGGTACCACAGTTCAATCAATTTTACAATACAAAATATCCCATCACAACCTAGATCTCTTTGAAGCTCGAGTTGTGTGCGACTCTCTTAAAGTAAATGTGGTTAAAATAACAGCAGAATCCTAGTTCCAAGCATGCCACATATCTGTTCATACAGATTGCTTCTACCACTGTACTGCCAACATAGACCCTTATTCGAAAGAAGTGTCAATGGACCATTCTCGGTATTATTAATATTTTTCACATTTACTAGTTTCTTCGCCATATAAAGCCTAAGCTCTGCTCACGATCCACACTCAACAATCTCCTGTATTCCCCAACAGGAACCAGGATCCATGAGTTATCACGAACCCACTTCCTCCATTAGACTCTGTGACATAAGGTATACGGATGTAATAACATTCCAATCATATCTACACCCACACAGCCCCGCTGGAGGATGTGGGATCCACCTGTGCCATATTTGGAATGAGAGGATATTTCACAATCTCCTCTCAATCCTCATTAACATGATTAACCCACAGGTGGCAATCTCTCTCTCTATGACACGTGTCAGTAGTATATACATGCAAACTGAGCACAATGGATTAGCTACTAACTACTTCACCACTTGTAACGGTCCGTTGACACAAGCACTTAATTGAATATAATTTATTTGTACTGAAGATAACCCTGTACCACTGGTATTTATTGAGGATGAGTAATTCCTTGAGACCCCGGCACTTAAATCGGTCATTACTGTAAGTTGTATAAGTGTTGATTTATAACTAACAACATTATAACTAACAACATTGTATATATATATATATATATATATATATATATATATATACATATATAATTATATATATGTATATGTATATATATATATATATATATATATATATATATATATATATATATATATAATAAAACCGTGCCTAGGTTGCTTTAAAATTGTATAGTGTTACCATGAAATATTGTTATAGGGGCTTTAGATAAGAGGAAAGATAAACGCTAAAAAAAGATGAAATAGAGGCAGGGATCTAATATAGTAGCCCATACATAAAGCAGTCAATGCTCTTCATCGGATGAAATAATTCTCCTTAATTGTAAACTGCTGTACATTGGCTTATAATCTAGGTTTATACGTAAAAAGGCAGGAGCTGGTTCTGGTGATATGCACTGATTAAAACTGATATTAAAGATGGAGCTAGTATGTCTTTGGAGGTGGGTGTTACCTAAGGTACGGTACACCATGGTAATCTTATGGGAATGAGCTCAAGCAGCACAAATTCTTGAACCTGGGGTTTGGGTCTAGATTCATGAACAAGGTGTAGAAAGTGCAGTTGGAACTCTGTACATTTGTTTGGGATTAATTAACTGGTACATGCAAACTTATGATGAGAAAAGATTTCAGGAAACACTACTGCAGAAACCTTCTGCCTGTTGTACAAGTACAGCAACGCTTACATCACTGTGATAGAAGTTCTTGTCCCCTTTAGAAGTTGCAACCTCCCTGTGACAAAAAAAACACTGCTCTTCTAAAGGCGATAGGGAAGGAACATAAATAAGCAGATAGGTTGGCTTAAATAGCGGGCCACCTTCCTTGATTATGGTCTACATTCCAACATGCAAAGCAACCTCTTTCCTACCTTGTTAAACCTAAAGCAGCCTCTATACATTGTACATCCTGTGTTATCACTCTGAGCCCTGCTGATGACAGATGCTACAGTCCACAGTAGTCTCAAAATGTTTTAGATATTTTTCTCTAATTTTTCGTTCACAGTCTTTCTTTCATCAACAATGTTTCTGAAGAAAATAATACAGTTCAGGGAGAAATGTTTGACACAATCTGTGAAAAGGCATTAGAATACAGGGGGGCACTAAGACCCCTTTCCCATTACACCTCATCATGTTTATGGGTGGGTTTCATTCATGAGATGTGTTATGATTCCCTTTTTTAAGGAATGGTCTAGGCAAAGGGCCGAGGGTACGACTTTGCCGACCATTCCTTATACAGTCATCATAAAGCTGTTGTAGAGTTGACAGCAGTTGATCCGCATACAATATGGTCAATCCCATGGCACCGGCAGGGGTGGTCGGTATCCATAGACAAGCTAAGGGCCATTTTCCACCACCCGATATGAGTGCTCTATCGGCCGATAGCTGCCCCACACAACCACCTCGGCCGAGGGGGCTGCCATAGGGTTCAATGGTGGGGCATGGTATCTGTCGGCCGAAAATAGCATCTGCTATGGGTCTAGCGGCCGCTAGAGGGGCCATATCGGGTGGTGGAAAACGGCCCTTAGACAACAAACAATGCAATCATACTTGCGTACACATGCAGCCCAATCCTGAAAACCTCACTGAGTTAGACCAGATAACCACATGTTTAAAGATAAAGACTTTAATAACCTCTCTCACTTTGATTAGTTCAGGCAGTAGTTGTTGTAAACAGGTTTAATCAGTTTTCTTTTTTCCATTTTTCTATTTTCTTTGGCAATTTTTTACATTCTTCAATCACCTTTTACTGATTAGTTCCACCCGGACGTTTCTTTACATCACCTCTGTAGGGAGAGTGACATTCACATTTATCCAACATGCAGCCTAGAGTAGAAGGTAAGGTTTAAGGATTTGTTAACCTCTATTACCAGTGCTTCTTTGGTGCATCACGATGACCAATGGGCATGATGCACGCTTGCATCAGTGGCACTTGAAGGTCTAAGATTATAAGGGGGTTAATCTGGCTGCCTCTGAGTGGCCTAATAAGTTGCCATCTTATCAGGCACTATACAATATCTGCTACATAGGGAACTGCCACAGGAGGCCATTTCTTAAGATACTACGACCACACACTGCCACTACGATTTGAACCTGCCAGTAATATGCCAGGTGATCATAGGTACTGTCGGACGACTGCTCAGTAGGATTATCAGCTATGCAGATTTTACATAAGTTTTGGTAGGGCAGTCGTAGTGTTGCAGGCATCAGTGACTACTAGTGTGTGATACTGTAATGGCAATAGTATAAGGCTCAACACTACGATTTGAAGGACAGCAGTCGTAGTGTGTTAGGAAATGGCCTCCAGACCGATGTTTAGGCACCCAAGTAGGCTTTTAGGGCATTTCTCAATTTGGTATGAATGAACTGTTAGATCAGCACTTAATGTAACAAGTACATAGGGTTTGGTAGGGCAGTAATATTGCTGCAATCATTAGTGACCACTAGATGCAGGGCTGTAATGGCATTAGAGTGAGGGTTCCCACTATGATTTCATATCTGTTCTCCATGTCCCCATATGCTCATAAAGAACTATCCCAAATCTATTTTATGCTTTTAAAAAGATCACATGGGTATTTGATGACAGAGGGAACTTCAGGATGTATAGGGCCGCATCTGCTGCCCAGATATGGACCATCCTTCTCCCTTTAACTGTATTTTCTCCTTAGAAAACAATGATGAATAAAACGAATGAAGCCGACAGAGCGCCCATTGGTTCTGACATAACTACTAGGAATAAGAAAAATATACGTCTGGTTCCCTCTGACCATGACCACAAAAGCGCCCTAAGACCTCCTTGGTGAGCCCAAGTTACTAGTCTAGCCTCTGTTTGGGTTCCCACTCTTTTCTCAAGTACCAGATCTGTGACCTCATTGGTTCATATTTGTTGTTTGACCTAGATCCACCCCATGCACACTGACAGATCCTCTGTCCATGTGTCAAGATCCCTTACTGACTGAAATTAGGTCAGGGATGGTGGGTATAGAGAAAAGTGTAGGGAATAACAACCAGTGTTATTTCCAGGAATAATAGTGTAATCACTATGTTGTAGTGGGAATTGGTAGGGTGAGGGTAAGGAGTTATTTAGATATCCCCCAGAATTCTGGGTGGGTTATTGTATGGACCTAAGGTCCATACGTTCCCTTCCCCTCTAATTTGTGGGGATATATCCATATCCCCATTAGCTTTTGTGGTTTCGACCCTTATGGCGTCTCATCAGGTGGATGTGACGGGAAAGTATGATATGCACAACCTGTTACATATTTGTTCGACGGTGTTATGCAACATCATTGACCAGAATAGTCATTGATGAGTTGCATTTGAGGCAAGATAATACTACTTTTATTATCTAATCTATGGTACACGAGGGAAACTGCCCTTGTGTGTAGATGCTGGTGTTGTAGGTCCCAGGGCACCAAAGTCATGGCTGGATAAATTGGAATCATGAAGAGTGTGTAGCTTTGGGAACGAGGATATGTCATCCAATTATCCATATTTGCCGTCCTTGGTATTCATCCCCCATGGGAATGTGTGCAGAGTTTTTCTATCCAATAGAATTCAGCCTGTGCTAGTAACCTTTTTCCTTCGTCGCTTTTAGGATGCCTCCCGATAAATTCCACTATATGGAATCTGACATCTTTCATTCTTTCGTGACCCGGTTGATTGAAGTGCCAGGGTACATCTGTTTTGCCCTCATTTTTCCTAATACTGTTTAGGTGTTCCCAGATTCTTTCTGTTTTCCCCACGTATTGTGTATTACAGCGTATTACTAGGAATATTTAAGCCAATGGTGTCTCATTTTCAAGATCTTGAGATGAACTTCGATAATGAATTTCCCTGCGGGTGTGTGTGTGTTTTTCCTTGCCTGGTCACATAATATATATATATATATATATATATATATATATATATATATATACATTATTCCGAGAAATGATTTCACACTTTCTTATCTATCAAGCTGACTTTTCTCACTCATTCTGCATACATGTTAAAACTTGGGTCCATCACCAACCCCTTATTACGATTATATTGTATATATTGACACATGTCCTGAGAAGTTGTATATTACTTCTACTATTTTTTCAATATTTGTTTGTAATAACATGAAAATTGGTTTGTTTGATAGCATTATTTAAATGAACACATAGTGCTTTCGGCACTATAGGGGGGGGCACAGTAGGCCATCTAAAATACCTAGCTATAGCTTACATACTAGGCCTACCATCCCCAAATTATTTCTCTCCCGGATCTCCTTTGCCCAGGGCAAAAAATGCTGCCCCCTAGTGTCTCACATTTGAAGCGCGTCAATTAGCAATGGATTGTAACATAGCAACAGCAAACAATTCTACACTCTCCCAGCAGATTCTCTCGGAGGTCTGTTTTAAAGAATATCTTTAGAACTATAAGTCGGATTTTCATGTATGTATCAGATTAAAGATCTTGATGAGTACAATCCAGATCTACAATCAATCTACAGTTTCATCCATTAGTTAAACCAGGGCAAGCCCAGATTTCTTCGAATTGGCATCCAAGATGGCAGACATTGCAGAAAAAAATAGCCATGATGATTTTGAGGCATTGTGCATTTGCTTTTTGCTTTCATTTGGTTTTTAATCCTACGATTTGCTATATAAGGAGAAGTTTTATTGAATAGGGGAACTCCAAAATATTAAAATTCTTGAAATTTCAGAGAAAAATCGAGTTAACTTTGAAAAAAGTACATACTTTCATCTAGTCTCTTTTGGTTTATCTGTTCCTGGCAAGCAGTGAAGCTTATTTTAATGGGGTAGGGACCAGCGATGAACAAGTGCCTTTTTATATATAGGGTAAAGACTTTAATAACCTGTCTCACTTTGACTTTGATAGTTCGGGCGGTAGTTCTGACGTTCCTATACGTCACCTCTGCAGGGAGAGTGACGTTCACTCTGTGATGTAACAGGCCTGTCATAATTGGTGACGTTTGTTAGATGATGGTGGTACTAGATACAGTTGCCTGATGACGTAGCTATGATATTAGCTAGTGAGCAACCAGCTATAGGCTTGATGATTTGTAATTAAAGATTTAACACTATAATGTTTGAAGGAATCGTTTTACCTGCGCCTTTGCTGACTAAACTAGCAGGATTATAAAACGGCAACAAAACAACATCTGTGTAACATTTCATAAAATAAGTGTTGTTTGTCTTATCTGTTCATCAGTCAATACAACTACTTGCAGGACACATACTCTTGCTAGTGAAATTGCTTCCGGGCATGTGAACATTGTCAAAATGCAGGACCGAATGTCTCTCTGTAATAATTATGTTGAGGTGTTCGTTACTGGCAAGATCAGTCCGGGCCGGCAGAATGATAAGATCTGCAGGTCTCATAATTTATTAATAATAATTCTCATGTAATGGCATTTTGACATGCCAATCATATACATTCATTTGTGATGAATCGATGTTGGGTTGAATACAGCCTTATCAGAACAAAATCTTTATACACAGAAAAAAATCCATGTTAGTCAGTCTAATTTAACTTAGTCAAAACACCCAAATAATCTTAGTTAGTATATATGACTAATGTGTGACTAACAATGTCTAGTTTATTTTAGTCACATTGACTACCCATATCAGTTTCTCTCTCCAACCACAATCTTGAATAAGGTATCTGCTGGGAGTTTCAGGCAAGCTAACTTATCTTAGTCACTGTCACTTAGTCACTTTGACTAAGATCTCTTAGTGAATTTGACTAAGCTATATTGGCATAGAATTGCCTTTACACACCAGGTGGCAGCGTGGTTTGAAACAGGATTTTTCTGTTGGCTGTGTACCATAAACTATTCGATGGATGTCAAAATGATGGTGATTTTCAGGCGCTGTATAATTTTGAGGCTTTCACAATTCAATATAACATCAAGCTTGGCAAAATATGTCAAATAGTTTAATGATTTGTTAAATAAACTAGGTAGACAGATAATTACACCTTTTCTGTGGGAATCTAGATAAGTAAAATATCCACAGATGTATCTGCTTCTTTGTGGGAAACCCAGAGTAATTGACTCCGGGGCTCTAATGAAAATGATGTGAGGCATTTCACATGTATGCTTCCTAAATGATGAGATTATTATTTGTGGGATGTGGATCCTATACAGAGCTTACACTCACCATTATTAGATTGCATACTTAGTCAAAACCACTGAGGAATCTTAGTCAAAATCAGGCAAGCCAAGGCAAGTTGGGCACTTTGACTAATGGTTAGTCGTATTTGACTAAGAAAAACTTGGACACTTAGGCACGTGCTTTTGACTAGGTATTGTTAGAAAGTTAGCCTTTTTGACTAACTTCTGACTAAGATTTTGAACATTATTTTTTTCTGTGTAGGTATGAGTCAAATGTTAGATTAAATGATGGATGTCATATCAAACCGACATCAGGAGCCATCAATAATATTATAAATGTCTGTGCTCTAGCTGTGCTCAGGTCTGAGCAACTGGTGGAAAGAGAGAACGCCATGTGTTAAGAAGTGCGTCGTACCCCCATGCCAAGATGGCGACTGGTGGCGTCTAGCATGAGAGCTCTCCCCCCTGAAATCACCCAGATTGCTGCAATAACTCACTAACAACGGTATTTATATGAGTTACGAGTGCATAAAGGTCCTTAGAAGCACGGGATATCATATTACTTAAGCTGTGGATTAAATACAGCCTATAAATTTGAACCGAGTGGAGTGTCGGCCCGCTAGCAATACCGGCCACTATACATTACCATAGAGTACACCTTGACACACACTGCACACCTGGACTCACCTGTTAGGGAGTATATCTGAGTCAACACTAAACAACAACATGGACGCAAGGAGAGGTGGTAGGAGGATCACTAAATATGCCCCAACCAGCCGACAGGATTGGAGATCTAGCAATAAACAGCCCTACCGAAGTTATGAAGGAAATGGATCACCAGAAGAGTTAATGATGACCACAAGCACCAAAACAACTTTAGCACACACTGGAAGGCGGAGGACCGCCATAACTCATACTCAGGTGGGTTTAAACGTGGTAGGCAGTCAAGCGAGGAAAGCTCACCCCCTGCAATTACTGACAATAGTAACAGATTTCGCCAAGGATCTAAACCCCTTGCTAAAAGGCCGACAGTAAGAAGTGATCATTTTAACATCACCTATGAAAAAGACCATCAAAATGTTAGCCTTAGTGAGACTGCCCCACACATAAGAAGACGGAGCAATAGTCTGGATAATTTAAAGCCAGGTAGCACCCTTGAATTAAGCCTAAATGAGATTAAAAATCTTTTAAGCCAACATAAATCTCAATTATCTGGCGAAATTGCTGGGCTTCGTGAAGAGGTTAATCTGAACAACAACAAGGTCACTCAGAGATTAGACGATCTTGAATTTGCCCATCAGAAATCAACATCAGCCAACGACACCGAAATCAAGCGGCTACGCGACATGATTACCGAAAATAGAAAAGGTGTTCAGGAATTAAAAGAAGACCTGAAAAAAGGTTCTGGAGGACATGTCGCTGACACCACTAAGCCAATGAATCTCCAATCAAGTGCCTTTCATTCTCCAAGGCGGTACAATATCATAATTGAAGGCCTAGAAGATGAAGACGGTCTTGATATATATGAGCTGGTCATGCATGTCTTGAAAGACATGAAATTGGACGTTGACTATACTGAACTAAAGTTTCTCACTAGACTTTAACACCCCGACACCGATCTTGACAAAATTTAACCCATCTAAGTGTGTTTTACCACTATATGGCGTCGTGACCACTGTCTTACAACCAAGTCTTGCCTCAATGACCTGAAGGGTTACGAATATGTATTCTTAAACCCAGATGAAGAGCCTGAAGTCAGGCGCGTAAAGAGCAACATCAGAAAAATTGGACGTCATTGTCGGGACAACATTAAATGTAACGTCGCACTAAGAGGCACCAAAATCCTGATAAATGGCACCCTCTACTTTTTTTAAAGTTGTTTATTGGGATAATTACATTTACAGAGTAAGTGCAATTGTAACCTGGTGCCCACGCATTGTGGTAATTATACCAAGCCCCCTTCACATTTCAATTCTAATTATACCAATCTAAGCATACAATCAAACTGTAATGGCCTCGTATTTGCATTTAACATCAACAGTATATCATTGATACCGTATCATAGATTTCAATAAAAGTATCAGCGATCAGTTAATGATGAGATGAGATGAGGATGAAATCTTATTAAATAATCACACAAATTATCACATGAAACAGTCTGGGTAGTCTTTCTTTATAGACTAGATAGGGTATCTATAATTGTATATTTTGCTTTTAGTTGATTCCACCTGGCACAGGCTCTATATAAAGCACTTCGTATTACAGTAGGTCTGAGACTACGTGGTAACAATAATCTTTTTCCTTGATGGAAACGGGTGGGAATATTTCTATTGTCGACCAGGTTTTCACATTTTGATAGATAGAAGGCATAGAATAAAAGATGTTGATCTCTTCTATCTGCAAGCTCCATGCATTTACTTACATTTTTAATTTGTTCTGTTGTCATGGTTGGATTTTCTTCTAATTTAACTTTATAGACTACCCTTAATGCCCAGTTTTGTAATAATTGTAACTCTTTTGTTTCTCCTCGATAATCCCTATCCCACACAAAATCACAATAATCAAAAGTTGGTTGCACCATCGACTTAAAAATATCCAAAGCAGTAGAATTATCAACAAATTTTCTAACTCTAGCAAGTTGGAAGATTTTATGCCTTATGTTCTGTGTGCATTTTGCTCTGTGATTTATGAATTTAAGTTCTGGGTCTAGGTCTATGCCCAAGTACGTGAAATTATATACTCTCTCTAGTACAGAGTTGTTTAGCATAAATACACTATTTTCATTTTGGGTACCATTATATAACATCCATTTGGTTTTCTTTTCATTAACAGTAAGTGAGTTATGTAGACACCAGTTATACACGGCTTTTATGGCATTTTCCATGTCCTGTGGAGTATTTACGGTTATAACTGCATCATCGGCATATAAAGTGGTATCAAAAGGTCCAACAGTGGGGAGGGAGTTAATATAGACAGAAAAAAGTACAGGACCTAGAACTGATCCCTGAGGGACTCCATATTTCAACTGCTTAGAGGTGGACAGTACATCATTAGCTATGGTATTTTGTGTTCTGTTGCTAAGATAATTTTCAAAGAATTTACAAGTACGAAAGTCCAGACCTAAAGTTGACATTTTTTCCAATAATTTCAAGTGCGAGACAGTATCAAAAGCCTTTTTGTAATCTAAATATAGACAATATGAAGGTTTGTTTAATATAATATTGTTAATTATTGTGGATAGGTGATCAGTTATAGCAGTCTGAGTGAAGTGTCCAGCTCTGTATCCATGTTGTGTTGGGCATAATAAATTACAGTTTTTCATATAAGAATGGAGTCTATTACATGCAATTTTTTCTAAAATTTTCCCTGGTATTTGTAGTAAACTTATAGGCCTAAGGTCATTTACATCAAGAGAATTTGCCTTTTTATGTAGGGGGATCACTGTCCCAGCTTTCCATACAGTTGGAAACACTGAAGTGCATAGGCATTGGTTGTATAGAACTAATATTACATCAGCAATGGCAAAAAAAGCATCTTTAATTATATATGATTTACAATTCTTTATAGTAGATGGTTTCTTGATATTAATCGCTTTTATCATCTTAATCAAGTCAATGTAGGAGATATCATACATGAGGTTAGTGTTCAAAGTTGGTTGTCCATATGGTACATTGGTCATTGGTTCCCCCTCACCAGGTGGGAGTGCTTTTGCTAGGTCTTCGCCTATATTTACAAAAAAGCTATTTATATAATCTGCACATGCATCTGGAGGGACAATTAGATTAGGAGTCCGATTCCTCAGTTTAATAAGGGTACTACTGGTTTTATGTGGTAAGAGCTTATGTATAGCATCCCAAAATTTGGTTGGATCTGTCTTCCTAAACCTTAATCATTATAGTCAAGAGATGATCAATACCCAATAGCAAGTGGTATGCTACATCTTTAGTGCGCTCACCTTCTTGGTAGGCCAGTCCATCAACCACTATATTTCTCCTTCTTAAATTATTGTCTAACACTGAGATTTGCTCTTTGTTATCCTCAATGGTAGTTCTATTTACCCTCATAGCATGTTGTACTTCAGCCATTTCAATTTTTAGACGTTTTAATTCACTTTCTAGTGTATCATTCTTGTTTTTGAGTTGTACAATTTCATCATAGTTCCATTTGATATTATCGCTAGCTGTAATGGCTTCCTCATTGTACAGTCTCAACATCTCACCTGTTTTTTCCTGTAGAGCTGCTATTGGAGAATCGTTCTTGCCCAGGTTTAATGTTTTTAGATCCCTAATTGCTTCTGTGAGCTGTGTGCGGTTGCTCTGGTGGTCATGTTTCTCCGCCATTGTTATAGTGTGGTGGACTGTCGCGCTGTTGAACCAGGTGAGTACAGGTAAGCCCGAGCTGAGACGACCCCTAATATCGTTCACTCGGTGACAAAGTCAATATAAAAAAACACCTAAAATAGGGTTAAAAATAGGGTTTTCCACATAAAAAACCTTATCAGGCTTGGCACTAGACATTCAATAAGCCTCCCTGAAGATTTGGTGAAGTTGGTGCACTATTATCCTGTCAAAATCCTGCAAAATAGTCACACGCTCTCGAGGTAGACTCACTCACAGACGGCCATTACAGTCAGTGGTTATAATGTAAACCGCATTCCATCAAGATATATGACACCTGAACTACAAAGCCTGTCCCCCATGATTGAACGTAGAGGCAGAGAGAAAACAAGATCAGGAGCCTGGAACAGAAAACCAGGGAGTGAAAGTGAAGCCTGGAGAGAGACCCACTGGAAGCACCGTCATCCATACCATGAAAATGAAATAAACGGCAGAACGGAACCTCAGAAACTGTCCCCTCTAAAAGGATACTCTCCCCACCAGAGGAAGAATATCAGCCCTGGAGGAAAGAAATCATTAAAAGGCAAACCCGGATCTGTTGCTAATCTCAGTGCAGACCGAATTAAAGAAATAAATGAGAAGTACATGAGCCTATACCGTCCTGATCTGTACAAAGTCATGTATGAGTCTGACAAAGAGGAAGGGAGAATGTTACCACGCAAGTTAATTGCTGAGTTTGAAGAAGGACGAAAGAAGGTCAACTACAGCTCTGGCCCTAATTTACCAGTGAGAGCCCATACAGATGGCAACGCCAAACCACCACCTAATGCAGATCGGGCTGAAGAATCATCATCCAATGCACCCCACAAGAATCCTGGTGTTACGGTGACTAGATACTCTACTAGATTAGTATCTCAAAATAAAAAGGAAGGCACCAGAGCTAGCAATCTACAGGAAAACCCACAATATGAAGAGCATGTAAAACATCTGAAAAAAAGCACGTGATCTAGCACAGAGAAGTCCACTCCTCGAAAAGAAGACCAAATCAGGACTTTGTTTTTCTGGTGCGGCCTCAAAATACAGCAATTTCTACTCATGTGAAATTTACCACGAAGGCCTATATTTTAACTCGAGTGAACAGATGTTTTAGTACATAAAATGCAAGACTTTAGGGGATGAAGCACATGCAAATAGGGTCCTAAATAGCACCACCGGAGCAGAAGCCAAGAGTGCTACGAGAGACCTAGTGGAAAATGACATCTGGCAGGGATTAAAAATCCCCTCTATGAAGATAAGTGTCAGGAAAAAGTTTACACAAAATGATGAACTGTGTGCCTCCCTAATCAATACTGGTAACACCATGATGATCGAAGCTGTTATCGACCAGTTCTGGGGTGGAAACGCAAGATTGGGGGACCCTCGCTTCAATACTGGCCTTTATGACGGCATGAACATGATGGGCAAACTACTAGTTGAACTACGCGAGTCTTTGGTTCATGAGCGAGATTGCAAAGCTACAAGGACCAAGGCGGGAAGACATACAAAGAAAAAGGTGGAGAGTGCAGCTGGGTCCGCATCCATCTCCGCGAAGCCTAACTCTCACCAAGCGCAATCTACGCATGTCAGTGACTCAGACGACAACAGCCAAGCCGGAGACCTGATTTGAGTGGATTCGTCGATAGAGATATATGACAAGGAGGACGATAGTGAATCCCATTGACTAGACATGAGCCACCGAGCTATAGTAGAGATTGTCGGGGACGACAGAAGTATGTCATTATATGACATAATGGCAGGCGAGCTCCCGAATCTGCGCTGAATGACAACCATACCGCGGGCGACAATAGAGGTAATTTCCACTTCGATTATTGAGCGAATGACCAAAGACCCACGGCTGGTCGATCTGATAGTTGTCATGGGTGGCATATATGATATTGTACATGCCGAGGCAGCACGCAGCTCATCATATCTGGTCAACATTGATACTAACATTGCCATACTTGAAGTCACTTCCAAATTGGAAAAACTGATAGAGTCTGCGTATGCTGTAAACCAGCATACAAAGATTATGTTTTGGACCCTGTATGGATGTGATCTAGCAAAAGTCTGCGACTATAATGTTGCCCACCACCTAGCGGTGGATCAGAGATGCCTCGAGGACACAATAGTAGCTGTAAATGGATGGATAAAGAGCACCAATTTTGCTAATACCTGCATGACACCTTATATTGAGCGACAGTGCCATAACTACAACCCAGTGGATGGCTACAGTCACAAGTACGGACGACTTAAAGATGGTTTCGCTCTTCTTCCCAAGTACCAAAGGCGTACCGGTAGCCTTATCATTGATGCACTTGACAAAATGGCCAATATGGGTTGGCTCTGACAATGCTACAGGTAGAACTGTAGGTCCTTGACTACATGGCCTTAACCGAGTTTGTGTCCATTACTTCAGCATATTGGTTTATTAAGAGACATAGATTAATTTCCCTTAAAGACAATGCCTCTTCACGGGACCAACAATAAGAATTAAGTCCATGGCTTTATGACACTTCCACATCAATGAATGATATGAAAGTTGATGATTGCATGGCACAACACATGTGTACATGTGCAATCAACACATATCAGTGTTTAAAATATATACTTTATGATATTGGCTTATTGTTAAGAGCATTGTGTTTACTTCCCGCAAAGACCATGATTACATCCATGATCTCATGGCTTTTTCTCTCATCAATAATTGGTATTAACTAAGTCCATGATTACATGGCAAATCAGTGCTTAAATTAGATGAGTAGTTTATCATAAAGTCCGAGTACATGATTTCAGGGATTTCTGGTATGAGAATTACATAGAATTAAAATACATTACAAATGGTGATCCCAGGGGTGTGCAATATAAAAGTCAATGATTGCATGGCACACCACATGTGTGCATGTACAAATAATACAAATCAATGTTTAAATACATACTTCAAGATTTGTTTTATTATTAAGACCATTATGTTATTTCCCGCAAAGGCTATGATCACATGACAGTATTGTTATGAAGTAAGTCCATGATCTCATGGCATTTGTCTCTCATCAATAATTGGTACTTACTAAGTCCATGATTGCATGGCACCCTGTGAGTTAATAACTTAAATCAGTGCTTAAATTAGATGGGTAGTTTATCATAAAGTCCGAGTTCATGATTTCAGGGATTTCGGGTGAGACCAATCCTGATTGGTCTACGTATTGATACGGTCAGTACCACTACTCACCCACCTGCTACTCCTACACACACACACACACACTGCTGCTGCTTACCTGGACATACCTGTGGGCAGTGACCCACTACTGCAGCCTGCTCGCCTAAGGGCACACACATGGGACTCTTCCACTGCTTCAATTTTTTGTTTTTTTATGCATCATGGTGGTTTGTTTGGTATCCCAACAGTCATACCATGGCAACAAAAAGCACTGTCCCAACTGTGGGGTGCTAAACCACAAACTTACAGAGGAGACCAGGAGTAATGCAGTTTTTCATGAGGAAGAGGGGGGAGACCAAGGAGCTTCCAATATGGCCACCCCCCTGGGAGAGAGAAGGCAGAGCAACACACAGCCCCCCAAGTCACCAGAAGCTATCCTCCAGGAGAAGATTGCTATAGCAGAAGAAAAGGCAGGACTACTAAGGTGACCTTTTAGCATTAGAAGAGAGGCTAGCCTTAATTGACTTAGAGAATGCAGAACTAGAGGAGGAATACAAAAAAATCTCTCAAAGACATACAGCAGAAGCAGCAGAGTGCTGCACACAAGAGGAGGGGGGTATTCGTAAATTTTCATGATTTGGCTGCACCTAATAGCAGCTTTCACCAGGGAGACGTGTTTACGAACGCACCCAGGAGCAGCAGCAGATACGCAGACGACCGAGGAGCGGACTATAGCGCGTTTACTAATGCAGCCGGCAGCGCGAGGAATACCGAAGACGCACGGACCTTGCCGAGCGCCTCCAAAGGCATATCCAACCCGAACACGGCCGGACACATACGGAGATACCCGAATGCCGCCGAAAACGGGCTCGGAGAGAGTCGGGGACGGTCGGCAGATGTACGGAGAATACCGAACGCCACCTCGGGTTTCTTCGGAGACGTAAACTCCGACAGCGGAATGAAAAAGAACGGTCACGGCCTGGATCACGATACGTACCGGAGAGCAAAAGCAAGTAGCATATTAACCAACGAGGATATACCGAGCGCTGCCGACAGCCTGGGTCGGAAACTTTCGGATTACGTCGGCTCGGGCAAGTCTGGCAATGTCCGTGAACGCTCGGGAGTGCAAGATGGCGCTCCTTCCGCTTTCGCCGAGGGAGACAATTTGCAGCAGGAGTTTATGCATTTTCTGGCTGGAAAACAGCAAAAATTGCTCAATCAGGCTAAGCAGAACCCAGTAGGCAGTGCTACAGTCCCAACCACAGCAGCACAGGAGGTACCACAGCTGTATTACTTGGATGGGACACCCTACACTGGGTCTTTGCCTGACACACAACATCAACAACACAGGATTACACCACCGAAGCTTCCCCCCTCTACTACCATTCAGGCTGGATTATCAAATGCAGGCCTGACAGCTAAGAATATGGGCGCGGAGGGGGACCTTGCCGGCTACCTGGATGCAAAGGACCAAGGTGACTTGTTATCCACTTTATTTAAGATAGGTGAAGCTTCTAAGAAAAAGAGGTCACAACGCTGGTTAAGGCCAGATTACCACATTCCCACTGACAAAGTCTACTCTGATATGACATACAGAGAGCTAATATACGGTATGACATGTGTTCAGGAGAAGTTAGCTATTGCTAATTTACCACAGTGGTCTGCAAAAAGTTACGGTGACCATATGAGATTCGTAGCTAGGAAGGGTCTCAATGCCACATATACCTTTAGTGCACTAGCTAAATACGAGCATGATCTCACTACTATAGTGATTTCAGGGGAGTTACCCGGATTTCAGATAGCTGAGCACGCATCAGTTTCTGATAATTTGGGCTCCGATAACCTACAGGTGGTTCAGGATTTGAAGGCTGAATTAGCCAGATTAAAAGCAGGTAACAAACAAGGCACTAAAGGTAAAGGCCCTTCTACTCAAAACAGAATCCATTGCCCCACGGATGTTTGTGCTTTGTTCAATTTCACTAGATGTTGGTATAACCCATGTAACAGGCAACACGTATGCGCTGTATGTAAGGGCCCCCACCCAGCAAAAGGGGGGTGCAAAAATCAACCAGCAACCACAAGCAGTGGAGCAAACAATAATGCGAGAGGGGGGTCAACCTTTTTCGCGCCACCGATCCACTCCCGCGTATCTTGATGTACAAATAATATTGACGGTGCCCATGATATTCCGGATTCCCATGGTCCCACGGTCAATGTAACAACCAATAATTTACCAGACATTTATTGTGATAGAGACTCGCTTGTGTGTACTTCGGACATATCAGAATTATTGTCAATTTATGGAAACTATGCTCCATTGTGGGATATTAACTCCACCCATATTCTAAAAGGGGTCAGATCTCAAATGAAGCCCGCCGGCTGGTAATCAATGCTTAGTGGAGGTCCTAATTCAGTTTATGGTACAAATGGTTGGGATTATGACGCTGCTTTCCTAATGGACGGCATAATGCACAGGTTTAAAGTAGTAGACCCAAACACACATATCAGTGAGTATAGTACTAAGAACTATGTACCCCAAGAAGCAAGGAACTTCATTGATAACCTTCTAAAGACAGAAGTAGACCAAGGCAAATTGTCTATAGTCACAGCAGCACCTACTTGCATCCACGCCTTAGGTGCAGTTGAGAAAAGAGATGGCGGTTACAGACCGGTAACGGACGCAAGTAGACCAGAAGGTCTATCTATTAACTCACATATGAACAAGACCTTCCACCACTTTAGTTACACTAGCATCGATGATGTAACTAAGGTGCTCCGACCCGGTATGTTCATGGCAGTCACAGACATATCTGCAGCGTACCGTTCTATTATGATTAGGCCAAGTGATAGGCAATTCCAGGGCCTACAGTGGATATTTGACTCACAGAAAGTGTATTTAGTGGACAACTTTGTGTCATTCGGCACTAGAATGGCTGCATTCCTCTTTAATAGGATTACTGACAGCATAGCTCGTTATATGAGAACTAACGTTTATTATTGCTTTAATTATCTCGATGACCTACTTACCATGGGCAACTCATATGCTGAGTGCCAAAGGGCACAGTTGTTTCTACATAGCACACTCCACTCGTTGGGTTTTTTCTTATCCTATAAGAAGGTTCTTTCACCTGCACAAGTTCAAATTTACCTAGGGATAGAAATTGACTCACTACAAATGTGCCTCAGACTACCGGAGAGTAAGATCAATAAATTGCACAGTGTCAGGGGGGGGAAGGACATTCTCACACAGAGTCATAGGCATGTGTATCTGCGTTCACGAGCACTAAAAGGTACATAACCCTCTCTACCGGGTTCTTCAAGGACCTAGACTGGTGGTTAAGATTCGCAAAGTGGTTTAATGGCGAAGCAAAAATTGTGAGAACTCTACCGTCCACAAAAAGTGACTTATACATGGACGCATCAGACAGGGGCTATGGTGTCAGGTATGGCAAGGACTGGATATGTGCAGGTTGGGGATGCAGGATCAGTATGAACATAGACAGTCATGGACACTGCCTCCCACCACCTAGTCAATTCGTGCCTGAAAACATAAACATCAGGGAGCTTTACCCCATCTTAATGGCAATTAATAGATGGGGACCTTTATGGCGCAACAGAAAAATTGTCTGTTACACGGATAACACCCATGTAGTAAGCGCACTGAATAAGGGCAAAAGTACAAATACAAGAGCGATGGACTTCCTGAGAGAACTGTTCTGGCTTACAGCTCTTTATAACTGCCATATTGTAGCATTACATATCCCAGGACGACTTAACGTCCTTGCAGATGCTTTGTCAAGAGTGTTATATTACCCGCATAACCTTCCTATGTATCTATGTTGTAGCGGCGGCTAAGCTATGCGAAGAATTGGACATGAAAGCGGCAATAGCGAGAGCGCATGCTTGAAGCGTTTCCACCTGGAAAACTAAATGCAGCCAATGGAAAAGATTTATTGTGTTCTGTACCATCTCTGCCTCTATAGTCGTACCCACTTCAGTTCAGACCATATTCAGTGTACCTGTCTTCGGACTTGAAGTATAGCACTATAGACAATTACGTGAGTGCAGTGATAAGTTTAAATGCACATTATGGCTACGACGTAGCTTGGATAAGGACAAACTTTATGTTTAAGTGTACTATGTCAGGTCTACGCAGGATCCTCGGTGACCCTATACCCACTAGAGTCACACTGTCAGTTTCGCAACTCTTGGACATGTTTACAAATGTGAATCTATCAGTACCTGACCATTTAGCTATGTGGGCGTGCATCGTTACTAGCTTCAGGACCCTTCTCAGGAAGAGCAACCTAGTAGTAGACAACGCAGCAAAAGTATCACCACACTTTCTAAGAAGAAAGTCGGTATCATTCACTAGCTGGGGAATGATTGTCACGGTTTCAAGCTCAAAAACAATCCAATTTGGACAGAGAGTCCACCACATCCCGGTGGTAGGAGTCCCTAACTCACCACTTTGTGCAGTATCTTTACTCAAGAGACACTTTGACAGTACTCCAACTACAGACCCTGAAGCACCCGCCTTCCTAGTGCGCAAAGGAAATTCACTGGTCCCATTACAATACTCAGCACTACTTAAGTTCCTGAAACACCTACTAAGTTCTATTGGGATAGATACCAACAGAGCCGGAATACATTCTCTGAGACGTTCAGGCGCTGCCTTTATGCACCTGTGTGGTATCCCACTAGAGGACATCAGATACACTGGTGACTGGACAAGCTTCTCTGCTCTTTTATACTTAGCCAAACCATTTGGTACCAGGATAGAAATAGACAATGTAGTCGCCAAGGCACTGAAAGCTACTTTTTAGACATACTAATGTGTAGAGTATCAGGACTATATCATTGTTCTGGTGTTGCCGGGTCATTTGGACTCAGTTTAGCCCAGACCGCAGCTACTCGTCCTTCATTACTGTTCCAGAATCAATGGGCGAGACCAATCCTGATTATTGATACGGTCAGTACCACTACTCACCCACCTGCTACTCCTACACACACACACACACACACACACACACACACACTGCTACTGCTCCCTGAACATACCTGTGGGCAGTGACCCACTACTGCAGCCTGCTAGCCTAAGGGCACACACATGGGACTCTTCCACTGCTTCAATTTTTTTTATGTAATTTCTCTGTATTAATATGTTATTACTTGTTAATAAATAGGGCCGGGTCATTTGGACTCAGTTTAGCCCAGACCGCAGGTACTCGTCCTTCATTACTGTTCCAAAATCAATTGGTATGAGAATCACATAAAATGAAAATGCATTACAATCAGTGACCCTAGGGGGGGCTAATCACTGAACCACAGTGCTGATAGCACATAACCACTTTCATGTGTTGGTAAGATCGCGGTAACTATCGTTTCTCTGTATTGATTATTTTTGCATTGATCACATTATAGATCATTTTTACATAATACTAAAGCTGTTCTCATTGGTGACTGGGTAGTCTATTTCATCTAAATGTGGTTAGGTTGTATTTTTCTTGCACTGTTATTTTTCCTGTATTTTGGAACAGGATTCTGTCATAGAGTAACCAATTGGATAAGGGTAACTCTTCCTCAGCTCACGCCCCATAAGTGTTTTGGCGCATGTGTTGGTCACTTGTTCGATGTACTACTAAACTTTCTATCTTGTGTCTGCTTTACCTTTCTTGCCAAATATATTGGCTTCTCACTGTTTGTGACTATGGTTCATTATCAAGATATGGGGCAAATTAAAGGCTTAAAGCTAGTTGCGCTTATGCACAAAGTCTAAACGACAAAGTGTCGCTACTCAAATCTAAAAATATACAGGCTGACTACATATGTGTGAGTGAGACATAGCTTGGTAAGCGTGACCCCTCACACATTGTGTCATTACCAGGAATGTCTTTCTACAGGGTTGATCGCAACTATGCGCTTAAAAAAAGCGGTGGTGTTGGCATGTATATAAATGATAAATATGTGGACTATTCGATTAGTATTCCTGAATTCAACAAATCAACCAAAGATATTGAGTGTCTTGGGATTATGACAAAATTTCATCACCAGAAATATAGAATCATTTTGTCGGGATATAGACCACCAAGCGGAAATGTAAGAGAATTTTATAACCAACTAACTGAAATAGTTAGATTAAACATTGCTAAAAGACGTGAAATTTGGATACTAGGTGATGTAAATGTTAACTCCTCTAGCAGGAAATCTAGAAAATACAAAATAATGACTTCATTCCTGAAAAGAAATGCAATGAAGTATTACGGTACAAAGTCCACATATTTTCATCCACGAGGGCGCTCCACCCTCGATCATGCTTATACAAACTCACCTCATGTATGTGACAACGGGGTTATAATGGACCTGATTGGGGACCACTGCCCTATATATATAATAAAAAAACAGCGAAAAAATCCTGTAAAAACAAAGGTAACAATCAAGGGCAGATCTTATAAGAAATATGACCGTGATAACTTATCCAACGAAGCTACTCGATGGATCTGGGACCCGGGTGTACAAAATGATGCTAGCGCTATGTATGACGGTTTGTTGTGTAAGCTCACTAACTACCTTGATACATACCACCCAGTTAAACTTTTTACCATTAACCAAACCTGACCCAAAGGTTTCAATGAAGAAGTTGAGCTGGAAGTAAGAAAGAAAAAGAAATTGCTAAATAAAATGTGGAAGCTGCGAAACGGCGAGATCAACCCCTATTTAACACCAATCTGTGATTGTGACAAAAAGATAAAAAAGATACTCAATACTAACATAAAAAACGAAATCAACAAGGATTTGCTGAAATATAACAATGAACCTAGACCTTTTTGGAAAGTTATAAAGGAGCTATGGGAGGGCGTGAAGGTTATCCCGAAAATTGAGATATCACTGGATGGTGAAATTATATGCGGGGATGGTGTCGCCGACAAATTCAATGAGTATTATATAGCGATAGGTGCCAGCCTCGCCAAAACTATTGAAGATAGTATTAACAGTGCTGGGCGTGCAAGAGAGCAGTGCTCGAGAAGTATGGCAATTCAAAATGCTGATAAAAATCTCCATTTTGAATTGCTGAATATTGACCGCGCTGGTTCCCTTGAGTTAGTGAAAGGGATTAAGCTCAGTAAATCATCATGTATTGAACATGTTAAACCTGTGATAATCAGAGATGCCCTGTTGTCTGCCCCAGATGTTCTCAACTCGATAATAAATAGCTCTCTTAAAGCTGGTTTAGTACCCATATGCTTTAAGAGTGCCATTGTCACCCCACTGCCAAAGAGTGGCGATTTAAGCAAACTGACAAACTGGTGCCCAGTGAGTCAGCTCAATCTAATTTCGAAATTATTAGAGAAAACGGTACACAAACAACTTGTTAGTCATGTTCTGACAAACAAATTGATCTCTGACCATCAGTATGGGTTCATACCTGGGAGGTCTACTTCTGGTGCAGTATTTTCATTCGTACAAGATATGTATGAGGCGAGAAAAAAAGGAGAAGTATCAGTCACTGCTTTCCTCGATCTGAGGAAAGCTTTCGACACTATAAGCCATACTCTTATGTTGGATGAGCTTAAAATACTGGGTGCAACTGACAACACAGTAAAATGGTTCAGTTCCTACCTGAGTAACCAAACTCAGCAGACTAGAGCAAATAATAAGCTTTCGGAGTCGAGCATGGTCACTTGTGGGGTCCCACAGGGATCGGTCCTAGGTCCTCTGTTGTTTATCATTTATATTGACAAAGTTATCAATGTGATTGAAAACTGCAAATTTGTCCTGTACGCAGATGACCTGGTGATATACATGTCCGGTAAAGACAAAAGCATTATACATAAACTGCTGCAGAGCGACCTTGACTGTATAAGTGAGTGGTGCTCGGAGTGTCGTTTAACAGTTAACACTGACAAAACTAAGATATTGTGGCTGTACTCCAACAAACAAACCCTGAATCTGGAAAATGAAGACATATTGTTAAAGGGTGTTGTCTTAGAAGTGGTTGACTGCTTCTGTTACCTCGGTGTATATGTAGACAAACAGCTTTTGTTCAATGAGTTTTGTTCCAAGAAGAGGTTCTCTGCGTTAGACAGGCTTTATAAGCTTCGTAAACTAAAAAGTGGATGCCTGAGTCACTAGCACTGACTGTATATAAGCACATGATAATACCAGTTTTCGACTACTGCTCAATTGTTGTTGATGGAGCTAATGGTACATTTAGGAAGAAGCTTGAGACGGTTCAAAACAGCTGCCTGCGTTGTTGCCTAGGCATAAGGACAGCTACCGATATCACCCGCGCTGAACTACTTAGATGAGCTCGATGCAAGCGCCTCCAAGAAAGGCGTAATGTTCAACTCCTTTGTAGTATGTATGAATACAGTAAATGTCCATCCAACATTGTGCAACCTATACGTCTACTGCGAGGTAATGTGAAGGTCAAATTATGTGTTAGACGTGCGCGTAAACTACGCTATGAGAAAAGCCCCTTATACAGGGGTGAAAAACTATGGGCGAAATTGACCCCAGATCTGCTAAAGTGTGCACATAAACGGGAATTTCTTGATCTTGTATCTAAATGAAAAAGGAGTAGTTTTTGCTGCTTCATGACTGACATGGCCCTGATTGCTAAATGAACCATTTTTGCCTTTGTGATTATTTTGTGTAATGATATTGTCATGGTTTCTTGCTTTTGTTCATCTTTCATTTGGCTACAGCGAACAGCGAATTGTACTTTTAGCCAATAAAAACTATACAACAACAACAAAAAAATCACTGCCGGGGACGCCTGCATCACCCCCACCCCACCTACCCCTCTTAGACTATACCTGTCATGGGAGCATTTTTCACAGCTTCTCTCTCAGTCAGTATAGGGAAGCCTGCTGAAATACTGAAGGGGGGGGGGGCTTTTGTAATGCAGTTACACAAAACACAAAGTTTATGACCTATATGACAGTGGCTTCTCATGCAATGCACTTAATATACATATATACATGTGTATGCTGCTGTGGGAATTTACTGGAGTATATGATTTTTTGGTTGTTGGTGATTTAGTCTTGCCATATCCTACCAGCAAGGGTGCATGGGGGACATGGTGGTAAGGAGGGAAGGTACCAATTTTGGTATAAGTAAACTCAATATATCTCTGTTATTCAAGATAGGGTACCTTAGATCTTGCAGATTTGACTAGATGAGCTTTGTATCTATCAGTTCATATAAATAAGATATTTCTTAAACTAAACCTAAAAATCACATTTCAGTTATAGTTTCCTTGGTGTTTTTGTGGCAGTGAGATATGAGGATGCTGTCATTTCCCAGTACCCAGGGTGTCCTGAGTCTTAAAGACGGCATCCTGAGTCTTGATGATGCCCTGGGAGTTAGCCATGTCCTATGAGTTCAGGAGGGTGTTGATCGTATAGTAACAGGAAGAGCTGGCTAAAAATGCCCTTGTTTTCAGTCCTTTCTTTTCATGTAGCTATAACTTGTCCCTTTTGTTGCTCACAAGTGGTCATTCAAGTACAGTACTAAAAAAGCCGCCTTTGAGTAGGTACCTTGTTGGGAGAAGTCAGTCAGTATAATATACTATAGAGTGTGTGACATGAGTAGGTACCTGATAGTGCAGCTCTTTCTGTTCTAAACAAGGCAGGCGACTTCTAAGACTGATGGGATGAGTGCAAGTACTTTGGTGAAGGAGTGCATGACTGGTTTAGAAAGGAGGGCACATACCCGGGGCACATACTCACAACTCCTTTTACAATAGGAGCAACACCCTCCAGTGGTGCATGGGACCTGGTGCTTTAGATCTAGGAGGATATTTCCCAATAGTGAACGCTTAAACTACTTCAACCTACACATAATTTTACCTCAGATATATCATAGACAGGGCTTCAGTGTCTCAATAGAAGGTAGAAAGAGATCTATAGATAATATAACAGAAGAAAACTATTTTTTTGCCGAAATGTCAGTTACAACCTTTGTGCACTAAGGTGACGAATTACTATAGAATCCCAAAAATCAATATATCTGCCATCCACCGGTCTGTCAAGTAATAGCAATATACGGGTCCCTATTCATTGTTTTGAATGTGAAAGTGCAATTCATTTCCATTTGAAATGTTCTATTATGCTCGCATGATTGAGGAGAATTATCAGATATCAATCATTGGCTAGGCACACAATATAACCAGGTTTCTAACATTCCTTTTATATTGCATCTTCTCTGGTGTGAGAAAACTGTTCAGATTTCCAACTTTGAAACAGACTAACAGGAGAAAGAAAGTAAATGTTGATTAATTCCTCAACAGACTCGATCAAACCCACTGAATACTCTTAAAATAACCTCCTCTTATACAGCAATGAGTCATAAACAAAGGGAAACTACAATTGAAACATCCAGTGCCTCAAGAAACTATCTTGATAAGTGAGTTAGCCTCTTCCAGTGAACACTTAACCCTTTAAGGACAGACCAAAATTGGTCACCCCGGCCATGGGGAGGGCCTCTGAAAAAAGTATAGTTCCTAGAGGACGAGCCCATTTTCAATTCCTATACTAATCCTATATAATGGGCATCGACTATAGTCGATGCTAGGCCTACCATGGTGTCGACTATGGTCGATGCTAGGCCTGCCATGGTGTTGACTATAGTCGACGCTAGGCCTACCATGGTGGCGACTATAGTCGATGCTAGGCCTGCCATGGTGTTGACTATAGTCGACGCTAGGCCTACCATGGTGTCGACTATAGTCGATGCTAGTCCTCAATGGGTAAACCAGTGTATTCCACCTCTGTCAGAGAAGTATGTTGTGATACAATCAATCCCGTTAAGTGACAGTTAACAAAACACTCACAGAGAAAATATTCTTACTCACATGAGTCTAGACCCAGACTCTGGCAATGTCGCCAAAATGAGTATTGTTTGAGACTCGGCCTGATCCTTGGATGATTCTCAGGCAAAGCAAGAGTATCATCCAAGGATCAGCCTCATGACCTGCCTGAGTATCATTCAAGGATCAGGCCGAGTCTCAAACAATACTCATTTTAGCGACATTGCCTGAGTCTGGATCTAGACTCATGTGAGTAAGAATATTTTCTCAGTGCTGGTAATGTAACAGAATCTACACCACATAACATCAATATGGACGTAAGAATGAAAGTCAGGGACCACTTTGTTTGATGGCTAAATGAGATGCCACATTGATCTTTGCTGGTGCCAATTAAGGTAGGAACACTTAGTTGAGTTGCCCACCTCTCAATCTGTGTAGGCCTAGCACACATACTATTATCATTGTCATACCCAAACCAGACTGCCCAAACCCTGGCCTTCAGATGCGGTGCTCCCCTCACCTATCTGCCGGGATAGAGAGGACATCTGAGCTGCTTACCTTCTCCAGGAGCGTGTTGCTCCTATGGTAAAAAGAGCTGTCAGTAGGTACCCTCTTTTCAAAAAAAGCCACGCTCTGCTTCACCATTCAACTTGCACTCACCACATTAGTCTGAAAAGTCACCTGTCTTGTTTAAAACAGAGAGAGCTGCACTATCAGGTACCTACTCATGTCACACACTCTATAGTATATTATACTGACTGACTTCTCCCAACTAGGTACCTACTCAAATCCTCCTTTTCAGCACCATACTTGAATGACCACTTGTGATCAACAAAAGGGACAAGTTATAGGTTCATGAAAAGAAAGGACTGGAAAGGAGGGCATTTTTAGTCAGGTCTTCCTTTTACTATAGAAGCAACACCCTCCTGGTCCTACCAGTCTGTTCACTTAACATGTTTATAGGTTGGTCGATGACCCTGTCCTATGTAGGCCTATATACGCTGAAAAGAAAAACTGAAAAATAAACTTTTGCCCCTCCACCTCTGGTGGGATCTAAGAAAATATATTGCATAGTATCAGAACTCATAGAACCTTCCATCCCCATCAGTCTGCATCCCACACAGCATGGTAAGTGTCTACCTGATCCCTAGGTGTGAAGGCCCTTTACGACAGAATTCGGGTCAATTACAATTGACTTTTTAAGAGAGAGATGGTAGGATACCAGGGCACAGGGGGAGGTGGCTGGACAGTGCTGTGATGGCCGTCCCTCCAGTTGTCTAGCGGACCAGACCAGACAGGATAAGGCTGAGCTGCTCACCTCCTCCAGGCCCTGTGTGGTTACTCTTAAAGGAGCTCTAATGGAAGGTGATGGGAGAGGGTGAGCTGTTTATTACAGTACAGGGACTACATTATTTGGATAGATACTACACATTGGGGGAGGGGATTGATACATGCTGGTGATAGTTGGTAATTCATGTAGGCCTATATATATGATGCATTGAGGCCATATTCTCCTTGCTAAAAGCATTTTTCAATTGTCTATATATGTGTATGTGTATATGCCCGACAATATCCAATATTTTTTGCCTTCCACTCAACTTGCAATGGAAGACTAAATAATCAGGTATGTATTGGTACCTGACTATGGGGTTTTCACTATCATCCCGATCATCTCCCCGACTATTGGGGACCATTATCATGCCGACAGTTTGATCACCTTTGGTGGAACACCAGCATTAGGCCTTTTGAGTGACAAACATCCCAGCAAATTGTCGTCATCTGTCGCCATGATTGGTCATCAATGGTGACTACTTTTTGAGTGATAACTCATTCCCCCCTCATCTTTCCCCACTGTGTGTTAGACTCACTTGGCATAGCAATTGCTATTCCTGGTGATCTTGTGCTATAACGACGTCGTGTTCCATCTAGCGACATGTGTTAGCCACTTCACACAGGTTGACGAGGACTCATGACAATTTGCTGGGATGTCTAGTTTTAAGGCATGCAATGTAGGAACCTGTGGAAGGCTAAGGAATACTTTTTAACTGTGTATATAAACGACTTTATCCATTGAATTAATGAACTATAAAGTGCTTAGATATGAAAGATGTGAAAATTTTGACAAAAAGGAATAAGGTTTCAAGGTTATCCATGATCACAAAATCTTGTCCACAATTCGTCAATCAACTATATTCGTGAATAAAGCCTTATCAGATCAGAACCTCAGATTCATAGGTAAGTCATAAGTAAAAAAGTATGACATTCCCATACAAATAGCCATCAGCAATACATAGATAGAACTAAACGACTGTGGTGTACGAGGTGGTCGATCCACCATAAGGGAGTTGTCTCCCGAGGGGTGGATCGTCCACCGAGGACACCAGGGGAGGTTAGTTCTATATTTATTTTATGTTTTTAGAGTGCTTAATTAACTGAAAATTAGCAAAATCTGTTACCGTAGTTCACCGCACGAGTGCCGGTCCGCCATTTTGAATGTTTACATGCAGCCAGAACGAGGCTACGGTACTGGATCAGCCGCTGTGGTGGATCGGCACACGTTACGCCACTGGGGGTGTGCAGATCGGCCCTGCAATGCTATCTCTATGTGAAGAAGTTATTCACATAAAATAATCTATGTAACCTGTGCTCTAGATCTACCTCTTGTGAAGCATTATTTGTAAAGAAAGAGATAGGATACTTGCCAAAGAAATATTATATTTGCATTTCTTCAAAGCTTTAATAATTGACTCAAAGGTAATTTCTAGTTATTCTATGACTGCATTAAGCATCAGTAGGGTGTAAACATTTCTTTAAACACCTAGCTGCAAACCCGGGAGCGTGTTGCTCCTATGGCAAAGAGAGCTGTCAGTAGGTACCCTCTTTTCAAAAGAAGTCACGCTCTGCTTCACCATTCAACTTGCACTCACCACATTAGTCTGAAAAGTCACCTGTCTTGTTTAAAACAGAGAGAGCTGCACTATCAGGTACCTACTCATGTCACACACTCTATACTATATTATACTGACTGACTTCTCCAAACTAGGTACCTACTCAAATCCCCCTTTTTTTAACACCATACTTGAAAGACCACTTGTGAGCAACAAAAGGGACAAGTTATAGCTACATGAAAAGAAAGGACTGGAAATAAGGGCATTTTGGCCAGCTCTTCCTTTTACTATAGGAGCAACACCCTCCGGGCCTTTCAGCTTGCTAGAGTAGTGAGCTACTTCCCCTGGCCTGACTTTCTCACCTTCCAACCACCCACGGATCGGTATGATACACACTATAGGGGCAGTGATTACCCAGAACACTGCCCCTGGGTGTTGGTCAACTGAGTACAGGAGGGTGTTGCTCCTATTGTAAAAAGAGATGTGAGTATGTGTCCTCTTTTCTAAATAAGTCTTGCACCGCTTCACCAAAGTACTTACACTCGCCACATCAGTCTGAAAACTCAGCTGCCTTGTTTAAAACAGAGAGAGCTGCACTATCAGGTACTTAATCAGGTCACATACTCTTTAGTATATTATTCTGACTGATTTCTCCCAACTAGGTACCTACTCAAATCCCTCTTTTTAGCACCATACTTAAATGGCCACTTGTGAGCAACAAAACGAAAAGCTATTGCTACATGAAAAGAATGGACTGGAAATGAGTTTTTTTTTTAGTCAGCTCTTCCTTTTACTAAAGGAGCAACACCCTCCAGAGAATTACTGCCCCAACACAATCAATAACTGATAGACCACACTTTTCAGTCTGAAACATCATTCACCTCACCTTTGCTATATGCCTGATCATCGTTTCACTTACAAACCAAGGCAAAGAACTCTAATAACTAGCCATTTAATCTATCCAGCATCCACATAAAATGCAACAGTTGACACATATACCATATTTGACATAGTTACCATAAAGTGCACATACAGAATATATCTAAAATGTATGTCTAGTTCTCAGATGTCTGGTTCTTGAGAGTTTAATTGGGCTTGGATCAGAACAAAAAGATTCATTATTTATAGTTTCAAATATGACTAGAAAAGAGTAGATAAGTGCTTACTAGGGTATTGCGCTAACTACATCGAAATCAGTAATTCCGATGAAGCCTCTATTGGCAGTATAGTCGAGAACTGTGACACAAGGATTTTCTGTAATAGAGTTAAGTCCTACTCCCAAAGTTGTCAGTGTCAATTTACAAGTAGAAGAACTAGATTTACTTCATCAGCAGTTTACTTGGTGGGTGTATGGTATTTGCAATTAAGTCAGTAATATGGTTCTCTATAACTATTAGGCGCATTGCTGTCCAGAGGGTCTGTCATTTCATAACAGATATATTAACAAATTCCAATAACCATTGTCTTTTATAACACACCTCCCCATATTCATAATCCGTCCTCCAATGGCAACAAGAAAAATGTTGCGAGGACCACAGCTAGGAGTTGCCCCTCTGCGCCGACATGTGAAGTCACGGCCGATGTATGATGTCACAAATTGCGTCACAAAATGACCTTGACGTCACTGACAAACCGAAAACATAATGAAGTTACTATGGTCGCTGCGCTCCCGGCCGCTACGCGGCAAGCAACTCCGAAAAAGGTGCTATTCCAGAAAAGAAAAAAAAGAAATTTGGACCACTTTAGGTCCTCAAGTTCACATCCTGACAACCTGAGTCGTCAACATGACGACTCTGTACTGTCAGTATTGTCGTCCTGATGACTCCAATAATCAAGATGACGACTTTAAGTCGTCATTTTGACTACCTAAAGTTGTAGTTTTAGTTATCGTCAACTTGAGGACCTAAAGTCGTCACCGCTGACTAGTTTCGGATCTTTTAAGTTTTCAGTGGACCACTCAGGTAGTCCCAGGGGGATGTTCCTGTCATGTCTGATATAGCACGAATGTGACCTCACAGCCGCTTTTAGGCTGTCCTCAACATACCTTAAGCTTCCAGTCTGCAGATCAGTTTCCTCTGTGTTTTATATCCATGTCCCTAAAGAAGGTTGCTTTACTATACACCCATCTCGCCCTGCCCCCGTTCCAGGTATGTTTATCATACTGTGAGTATGTGCCCTCTTTTCTAAACAAGTCATGTACTGCTTCACCATTCAACTTGCATTCACCACATTAGAGGCAGCTGCCTTGTTTATAATAGAGAGAGCTGCGCTACCAGGTACCTACTCATGTCACATGCTCTATAGTTTATTATACTCACTGACTTCTCCCAACTAGGTACCTACTCAAATCCACCTTTTTTAACACCTACCCGTGCTTCAAGTGCCCCATATATGAGAGAGTTGACACTGCAGGAGGGTGTTGCTCCTATAGTAAAAGGAAGAGCTGCCTAAAAATGCCCTCATTTCCAGTCCTTTCTTCTCATGTCGCTATAACTTGTCCCTTTTGTTGCTCACAAGTGGTCATTCAAGTACGGTGCTAAAAAAGGGGGAATTGAGTAGGTACCTAGTTGGGAGAAGTCAGTCAGTATAATAAACTAAAGAGCATGTGACATGAGTAGGTACCTGGTGTGCAGCTCTCTCTATTTTAAACAAGGCAGGTGACTTTTCAGACGAATGTGGGGAGTGTAAGTACTTAGGTGAAGCAGTGCACGACTTGTTTAGAAAAGAGGGCACATACTCACAGCTCTTTTTACAATAGGAGCAACACCCTCCTGGTTCTTTATCCATCCCCTCCTGCAGTCTGTGTTACAGCTGCTACAGCTACCTTTGGACATTCATTCAGAAGTCACCTCCTGGGACGCCATGGGTGCCAGGACTAAAATCACTGTTGTAGAAGGGATTGACCTTTGGGTTGCATTTACAGCCCCGCTGACAGAAAGTGGCTCCTTTTACATGATGCGGATGCTGTGTGGAAAGTTGATGATATTTCCCCCTTTCATCAATGATGGTGAAGTAACAATCATAGACATAATGCCATGGCTTATAGATTCTATATTTCTATATTTCATTAACCTAGCCTGGCTTGTAGGTAATGCAGTCCCTTTTCTGGGGTTTAGATCAAAAACTTGAGTACAGAATGGCAGCATTTTTCAAAGCCAAATGGCGGCCTGTAGGAAAGGCTCCTACAAGGGCCAGGTTGTGGCTCTGTCATAGGTCTAGTTTATACATAAGATTTTACAATACCAAAGGTAGATATCACTAATAGATAGGAGAAAGCATGAAGTTGGGTTAGGGTACACAACTGGTACATGAAAGGGTGGATTAGATGACAGAGAATCAGTTCTTTGAAATTTACCGTCAAGACATATTGAGATATAGAACTTGACCTGGGGGGTCTTAGGTTTTTTTGGGTTTTTTTTTTACGGTTTTAAACTGTTTATTGGTCTTTAGGTACACTGCAAAAATGGTGTTTAGATTTTAAACATGTTTAGGTCTAAACATGTTTAAAACCTAAACATATAGGTCAGTTAGGTGTCTCATCGACTACACATTTAGGAAATGAACACTTTTATTCTAACTACATAAACATTTATGCTAAACATGTTTAGATGTTTAGAGTTGAAACAGTTGAATAATAGGTGTTTAGATTTAAACACCAATATGTTTAGATACTTGGATGTTGAATCCACACCAGGTAGCAGCACTACCGTTGAATGGACTATCTGCACACAGTTATAATCAATTGTTGTGACAAATCTCCCCAAATCCCATGTTTATCATGGTTTCATTTCATAGAATGTCATGTGAATAGAAAGGGCAATAGAAAATTTACTAGATTCACCTTACACCATTAACATTAGCATAAAATAATCAATAGCTCCATGACTGACACCTATTTGATGTTATTCTGGAATAGATAAGGCAATGTCCTTCCTGTCAAGCTGTTGTACTTTCTCAAGTCTCTCATTCTGATGCAGTGTGTAGTACATGTACACGTATATAGCTGTGGTTGACATCTTTGGAGACTTTGACAAGTAAACACCTGCTGATATCTTTCCAGTAAATAAGAAAACAAATAAAATTTATCTCTTTTTTTTTAATGCATACATGTCTGCAAACCTTAACTCTTCATCAAATAATTTAAACATCTAAACACAAAAATTCATAAACACCTAAACACAAAAATTCATAGATATCTAAACACAAAGTTTTAACCTAAACACCTACATCTCTAAACACTTGAGCTAAGCACATTGTTTGGCTAAACATGTTTAGGAAATTAATGTGATTACAAAAACGTTGCAAGAATATGTTTAGAATTGTGTTTAGGATCTAAACACCATTTTTGCAGTGTATATGAGAAAATTTACAATTGCTGTTGTATATCAACCAATATTCATAAGAGTATTGCAATAGATCGATCTATCTATCACAGACAAAAAGCTCAGCACCAAGATCAATTTCTATGTCCATTGCAAGTAAAAACATGATTTACAATTAGAATAGGAGTGGACTGGGATTAGTTAATAATATGAAAACAATTTTCTTGTATTAAGTCCACCAATAATTGTAGGATGACACCCTGATTAATGAGGTCTCAAACCACCATAACTTCTTACACTTTTGTATCATCTAGAAGTGAAAAAGTGGAGTAACTCTATGTCCCCTTACTTTAACTGTCTCGTTTAAGGGCCATACTATAATCAGTATGCGTCTCTTTGTCCATACTGCACTAATCAGAAACATATATAGTCAGCGATAACATGTCTCAGTTCTCATTTCTAATGGTGTCTGTGTATCATTAGTGCTAACATGACTATGTCATGAGAGGGTAATGTACAATGTGCAAGAGTTCCATGCTTCAGTACTGTGTTAATTACTTAAGGGCCGGTCAGACTGGTCATAGAATATTTACACTACGACAGGAAATCCATGACTACAATGCGATTTTCCCATAATTTCCAAATTTGTGCATACCAAACTTTCACGATTTTAAAATCATGAGACTTTGGCCGATTTTTGGAGTCATAGGACTATGCCACACTGTATGATTTTATCCCCGATTTTCCAGCTGAAAAATCGCGTCATACTTCTTAACTTCCTACGACCAGTCTGACTGGCCCTTAAAACACATTAGTGTAAACTGTTTAATTGTGTGTGTGTGGATTTCTCACAAAACATATCGACTGGAAGGGGGGCTTTGGGGCCATATGCCCAGTGTTAGCCCATTTATAAACACTCTAAGATAAAGGCGAATCTACCAGGCCGCTTAAGGAAATTAACAGTGAATCACCATAATGCATAAAATTTATACCTAATATATTCCTGAGAGATCAAAACACTTCTGCTGTTGCTGAGAGCAGGCATCCCTCTTTTTAACATGTTTCTTTCAATTTCCTTTTAATTTATAAACAAAGACAGAGCCTTTATTCATGCATAAGGACAATGACACATGACACTGAGTAATGGGCAATATTCAGACATCTCTACAGCTACCTAAATGTACCTCCTTCCATACATTCCCATTGTTTGTAGCAGAATTAGGTTCCTTCAGCTTGGCCTGACGAGTTCCTCAATAATGTATGGTGGAGAGAAGGAGTCTCCCAGTGGGAGGAGACAGTGTCAGATACCATCAGCCCTTAGCAGCCACACCAGACAAGGTACAGTGCCTCCTGACAAGCAGGCACTGAAACACGGTAGAGACTACAGTGGGGGGGGGTGGTCAACTGGTACGCTGGGTATATTCATTGAGAAGAAAAAGAAAACACCACATTAGTGTCAATAATATGTGTTGATTTGTGCACATCAATGCTATTGTCACATGAGAATTATCACGAGACATTATACACAGGAATTGACTCTATGGTCTACTGCAAATAGGTTGATTTTAGTATACTGGCTGCGGGTTTGGGAATATATCATTAAAGTAGAGTTAATACTTCCATGCAGCATACCAAATCATCATTATATGGCATAAACATTAGGCATTGGATCGACTGCTGTCACTAAGCTGCTGATTTGTAATATTGCAAAAGTACAGAAAACAAATCAGTCGACTTAGCAAAAATTCACCAGACTGATTAATGTCAGTGAGGCCAGCACTAATAATGCAAAAGTATAGAAAAAATAATCACTTGGATCAGCAAACATTTGGCCAACCAACAGCAGTGGAATATGCCCATAAACAGGTTAATAAAGATTGTTAGCTGTGTTTGAGCATAGCCCATCCTTATAGCCAAATCTTTGTTTGGTTTAAGATAAAAGGGTTCAAATGTTATTCTGAAGACACCAAACTATCGTGACTCAATAATTCCACATATTATCATCATTATCTGGTATTTGAAGAGCGAAATAAATAGATTCATACCAAGGGGAGTCATATTCATAGAGGAATGATAAAAAGTCAGACCATTAAGAATCTCTCAAAAACTTAATCCTTGGTAATAACACTTTGAAACCATTGCCTAGGAAGAGAACATCATGTTTTGTGTAATCCTCGGTGTTTGCTAGTACAGTGCTGTGATATGAGTATTGTGATGGTACATTTGGTCCCCAACATAATAGACTTTGTGAACAAGTGTGATATAGACTGGTACACATAGACACCTCCCTATGTGGTGACACAGCCCTGTGTGCCTTTCTGTAGTCTGCTCTGCTGATAGTGTGTAGTGGCAAGGGACAGTCCTCCGAGACACCCTTCAGGAATGTGTTGCTCCTATGGCAAAAAGAGCTGTCAGTAGGTACACTCTTTTCAAAAGAAGTCACGCTCTGCTTCACCATTCAACTTGCACTCACCACATTAGTCTGAAAAGTCACCTGCCTTGATTAAAACAGAGAGAGAGCTGCACTATCTGGTACCAACTCATGTTACACACTCTATATACTGACTGGTTTCTCTCAACTAGGTACCCCCTTTTTTGCACCATACTTTAATGACCACTTGTGAGCAACAAAAGGGACAAGTTATAGCTACATGAAAAGAAAGGACTGGAAACGAGGGCATTTTTAGCCGGCTCTTCCTTTTACTATAGGAGCAACACCCTCCAAAGGCCCAATGTTGTGGTCTCGCACATTATAAAAAGAAATGTTGTTAAGATAATGATGGTATTTGGCAGCTTTAGGACAGAACTTATGTAGCGATTTTCAGAGATTAATCATAACACTGTACTCTTTACTGGTGTTTATTTCCAGCAAGTGCAATGATTCACTGCATTGCAAGTACAGCTTTTTACTGAATAGTTTTATGTGGAAGCCTGGTAAATTGAACACTATTTTTATCTTAAAGGGAGTAGGCACGATCCAGCTAGTTCAAAATTGACCAACAGTATATCTTAATAACTTTTAGGGATGTTAGATTGATGCTTAGGTAACATAAAGAAGGCATAAAAACCATAGGTCATGGTGTCTGTTTTTCCACTGGAAGGTATTTAAATTTGGTAGTCTTAACTATGGCCACATATGAGAATTTGTGTTTTCCCACATTTAATTCCATAGAAAAAAATCTTCTAACAGTTTATTAACCAAACCTCATGTATTAATATCTGAGATCATTAGAATTATTTTGGAACTAAAAAGTAGGGGGTCCCAAGCAAATCGAAATTTTCCTGAATAAACTAAAGAAATTTCTAATTCTTTTAGTATAGGAGTCTATGGGTACAGGAAATATGAAATCTAGTGATAATAATGAGTAAAATGCCAGTGTATCACACCTAAAGGGCTGATAAAGAAGGGTTATGTTATATAAATAAGGAATATGAGCAAATATTGTCAAATTTGGTATTTTCATTTTTTGCCACCAGGTGCCGTTTGAGTAGATTGTGTCTACTCCCTTTTAAAGTGCACAGTGATGAGACAAAACTTTTCAAACATCTCACTCCCCGAAACTCTCTCCCAACTGACCCACATAGGGGAAGCGGGTGGGGATAGGGGTGAGTTGAACAGGTGGCTGTTGCTAAACCCTTGGAAGTCACTTCTGTCGGTGGTGTACTTCCAAAACGGAAGGCACTCATCTTTGGTAGTCTCTTCTCTATTGCATTGCCAAATGGTACTTCCTAACAGAAGTGGTCCAGAAGTGGTTACTAACAACCCCTCAACTGGAAGTTGCTTCCTACACTCTGTCGCATAAGTAAATAGTTGTGGGCAGTCTGGGAAGCACTCAGGTGTGACCAGTTTGATATGTGGGAAAGTGACTGGACTACAGTGTTGGAAGTGAAACTGAGTGGTTAAGTAGAGGAGGGAAGTGGGATGTGAGGTACTTACCCTGGAAAGCAACACCTCAATCTTTTCGCAACAGCCTCCTGATGGTGCTTTGAGGGGAATGGCAATTCTAAAAGTAAAGCAAACTTTTTATTCACAGCCAAAACACTAGATCAACTTTCTTTTACAGCACAGCAGATGGAAGGCATGATGTAAGAATGAAAACATGTTGATGTCTTGCAGATAATTATTTAGAGCTTAATAAAGATACAGCAAGAATCCAGAGCACAGTGTGTAAGCTACCCTCTACCTTTCATTCCTCAATCCCACTACAAGGCCTAGAGTAGGCCATTTCTTGTTGAATCACTGTAACCACATATCAAAATTGATCCAGACTCCTCGATCAGTATTCAATGCGATAATGTCATGGATGAGTATAGGTAGGTAGGCTGACAGGCCTAAACCAGGATCAGTTGGGATTGTTTGCAATTCAGAGCAGAGGCCTATGAAAGGACACAATTCAGTAAGTGATTGTTATGTTATAAGCTGTAAGCAAACCTTAAAGTCTGATTTTAACCACCTTTACACAGCCTTAAGCAAATTACGGTTATTTTCATATCTCAAGTTGCAGGGAACTCTGAAATTTGGTCCTTTAATTTGTGCTGACCAAATTGTTTGAAGCTAATTAGAGTTGAATATTGTCCCACTTTATAAACTTTAGGTATTGTTTAATGTTGCTTCAATCTTAAGTTTCATGCAATAGTAGTCAGTGACATGCAATGACCTCTGCCCCCTATACCCCAAAACAATAATATTGGAGCACATTCATAGGCTCTCTCCGAGACTGCTTATTTCAGTGTGGGCCAGTCCGACACTGCACGGTGCTTGCAGGCCTAATATCAATCAGTCTGTGGTAATGGATCCACTAATGTGGCCGGTGTGATGACACATTTACTCGCCAAAATTGGGAACAAACAGACATTGTGTGAACAACACAGTAAGGTGTATACAGACATCTCACCATCAAAGCACCACTCATTGTACAGATCCAGCTGTATCCTGCACCATGCTGTGTCAATAGTTAACAAGGCTGGTGTTTCTCTGCTTAAATAAACTATAAGGGCCATTTTCTTCCACCTGATATGGGCCCTCTATTGGCCGCTAGACACATAGTACATGCATTTTTCGGCGACAGAGACCATGCCCCACCATTGAACCCTATGGCAGCCCCATCGGCAGAGGTGGTTGTGTGGGGCAGCTATTGGCCGATAGAGCACTCATGTCGGGTGGTGGAAAATGGCCCTAAGCGACACCCTCATATTTAGTTCAGGGTGACCCTATAAGCTTCAGCAAGGGTCTTGAGAAGTGGTTGAGAAGCTGTTAATAATTAGCTGGGTTTATGTCACTTGAGTTTATATAGCCTTTTGAGCCAAAGTTAAATTCATATAAAGAGGCATCTTGCATTGTGGTATTTTGAGCTGCTATGAATGACCAGCAAGTCCCTTCAGAATTCGAAAAAACAAGGTTAGGTTTACATATACTTTGTTTATCATTACTTTACTTATAGATGTTTGGTTACTCTTTATGTTGAAAGTCAACCATTGTTATAAAGTAAAATAGTAATTGGAATACAAGATACATAAATAGATTCGCAAAAGAATATATGGAAATTGTTATTCATATCTTGTTTAAAGTCATTATACCGTGAGTCATACATGGGGCATTAGCCAGTGCAAAATATATCAATAAAATGGTGTTTATATGATTTTGCAGACTGGTTACCAAAGTGTAAGCACCAGTGTAGATCTGTGTGTGAAACCAGCCTTGTTAACAATTAGTAGCTTATCTTGTTGTTTAAGATATTATTCGATCATGATTAATATGGTATACAGATCACTTTTCTGAAAGCATTCTTTTGTAATGCAAATAATCTATGTATTGTTTAGGAGATTGCACAGATTACCAGGGTTAAACATTAACTTGGATGGTCCGGGTGGAAAACTAGTCATGGCAATTATAAACTTTAGAATCTCACTAAATGGAAACATCCCAAGAAGAAAAAAACACACACAATTATTGAGGTCCATATCTGTAACAACAAGCCTATGTTGTAATAGGTCATGAGCCTTTCAGGGATGTCTGTAACAGTAGGAAGCGTTATACAATCTCTTAACCAGGGGCGGGGTCTATAGATTGGTGTTTACTTAGGATCAGGCTTCCTAATTACCTTATTCTGTAACTTGTACCACTTTCGTCGCAGCACTGTCATAATGGCTTTTACTATAGAGTGCCAAAGACATGGTTCTACCTGAACACAGGGTGTCTCATGGAAAATTGTGCTATAGAAGGTTCCCATATCTTAATAACAGCCGTCTGGTAGGAGCTTTTCTCAGTGAGGTTAATTGGCATGGCTGAGATATGTACTTAAGACCAAGAATCTAAAACTAACACAGGCTGGCTATAGCAACTAATTATGTTGAACCTTTATACCACAAATAACCCTTAGACCTCAAACCAGTGTTTGTTTGAGGCCTCAGAGCAACCACATGCCCTTATGTCATAAACATTGCACTAATACAGAAACACCATTATAACACAGAACACAATTAGTTCTTAAGGCGACCGCAGACGGGCTAGATTCGATCGGTCGTTAGGGATAGTGGTCCAGATCGGATCGGGGACATCAAACATGTTTGATATTGTTAGACCTCCACGCAGACGTCCCGATCCTCCCAGTCGGCCGACCCAGTCGGGCCCGTCTGTGGTTGGCTTTACACTGCTGTGTCATCTAACCGTGTAAAAGGGTAGTAATATGAACTGTATGTCCCCTAACTATTGCCGTCTAAAGGTCATTCTATATTCATTATGCTTCTCTTCATCAATAATGCACTAATTAGAAACACATATTCATACAGAACATGAGTCTGTAATTCTTATTTCTAATGGTGTCTGTCTCATGTGTATATTAGTGCAAACATGACTGTGTCATGAGAGGCTATGTACAATACCATGGAACAGTCTTCTATGTTATTCTGTGTCATTTTCAAAACACAATTATGTATCCTGTGTAATTGTATGTGCATTGATTTCTCAAAAACCATATATTTTTGACTGGATAGGAGGCTTTCAGGCCATATGCCTATAGTTAGCCAGGCTACAAACACTTCGAATGTATCATAAGATGTCCAGTCTCCATACAAAAAAATCCTTCCACATCCAAGCGCCAAAGCCCCTGACAGAGGAATCCGAATACATTGGGGTGTCCACTAAGTCATTAAGGATTAAGCTTTTACAGTTAAATGTATCACAAAAATCTAACCACCAACACATGTCCTGCCTAGTACAATCGGAGACTCTAATGCAACCCCTCGGTTTAGCACGGGCACATAAATAAAAAATCCTTCTACTAAAGGTCCTACCACCTTTTACCACCTGAGAGCAGAAAGACATAAGACCACCAATTCTCTCCAAGTTCTTTTTTCAAGTGAACTTCTTATTAATATTGTCTAATAAGATTCCCTTCATTTTTTTTTACTTTATCCTTAGGTAAAGATAATTCTAAATCTCTAGAATTTATAATATTACCTAAAAACTTGCACTGTTGAGACTACAAAGCCCATGTACTCCATACAATAAATTTCTTTGACTGAGACAATTCTCCTAATTTTCAGCCATGACTATGAAATCATCCAAGTAGTTGACAATTCTTTTAACACCATAAAACTTTGCTACCTCCACAATGAAATCTGATATTCTCTTGAATATATAAGGCGCACACTTTAGACCAAATGTCAATGTTTTGCTAACATTGTACTCGTCTCCAAGTCCAAAATTCCACCTGAAACCCTGCATAGTTGTATTGGGGCCATATATATACATTTATAGTTCTATAAGTAGAACTAGTGGTATCCATGAAATTATTAATGGAGATTTTCTCTGGCATACTACAATCTGTTATTGGTCTCAACTTGCCATTGGATTTTTCCAACCCACCCAGCGAATGAATGCACTGACGTTTACTTTCCGATTTAGAGACTAGACCTGCCTCCAACTCATCCAATAATATACCACAAAACTCATTATAAAATTTTCCCTCACAAATTGATTTATATTTCTTACAGCAACATGGGACCTCCTGGAGCCTCCTATGTAATATTATTACTTAGGGGAAGTGTAATATATCAAAATGAAGGTCGCATATGAGATGTGCCTTATATACACGGGAGAGTAAGCTATCCTCTGTGTGTCAATATATCTCTTCTTTTCATTTTTGGTTTGTCCTACTGTAGACTTAGGAAATTGTCCAGGGTTCCCTTGATAGAGGAAAAGAAAACATCCATGATTTAACTAGGTCAGAGAAAGAATATGCAATCCTCTGTTCAAAAAAGACATATAGCCTTTTGCTAAGATCCTTGTGTTTTATCTCAAATTGAATACGAGAGCCCCATAGGTTTAACCAAGAACCTCTGTATCACACCCCCTAGTGTGATAAGCCTTCCCCATATCACAGTGCAAAGGAAAACATCCAAAATAAATAACTGATAATAAAATCACTTCTAATGCCCAATAAATGGAATTTTTGAACATATCCGACAAAATAAACTTGTGATAAATACAAAGGAGCACTCGAATTGGTCAGCACTGAGGATTATCACACTCGGCTTTGCCTCATGTGATAACACTTAGTGCTGACCAATTCTCGTGCACCTTTGTCTATTTATTCAGCTGTCATTTTCATATCAGGAGGGCATCATATTGTAAAGTCCATATGCATAGACATGCATAGTGAACAAGTAATCGATGGATAATTCATGACGAGTGTGTGTTAGGATAATTACATGAGGGCGTAGCCCGAGTGTAATTATCCTTTGCTAACACACACAAGTCATGAATTATCCATTGACTACTTATTTTATTCCACAATACCAATAGATAATCAATAGAATACCAATAAATTCAAGTTGAAAACAAATTGTTCCCCTTCCCCGGGACTCACAGCCAGCCATATTGTGTACATGATTGGTACACACACCTCGGTGCCCGACAGCCTCTGGGTAGGCATTCTAACCAATAGACCACCGGTACACACACCTCCACGCCCGGCAAAGGACAGCTACAGCGCCTGTCTCGGCTTGGCTTGCTTTGAATGCGTCTCGCGGTTATGTATGTACACGATCAGTACACACACCTTGGCGCCTGGCTAGGTTTGGCTTTGTTTGAATGCGTCTCGCGGTTATGGTTGCGGGCACAAGGTGAAAAAAAGATGCGCCCGGACCAGGACTCGACCCGCCTACCTTTGACGGCTGAGCACAATGCGCTAACCACTAGACCACAGCGCCTCACCCTCAGCAGCCATCTCGGCTTGGCTATGTTTGAATGCAGCCTGTGGTTATGGTAGCGGACAGCCCGCAGTCGTCGCCTCCCCGGGGTTTGTATCATATCAAGACCTGGTTCTAGCCAGCCACTACCCGTCAGTCCCTGTGGCGCAATGCATAGGGAGTTGGACTAGGGATCTGAGACTGCAGGTTCGAGCCCTGCCCTGGCCATGAAATTTTGTGGTTTTTTAACATGTAACATATGACATGTAGGGACATGTAAGGTGTGCAGGTTATCTATTGATAATGGCACTGGGTGCCTGTTATCCTTGGATAACTGCATACAAAAGTCATGATGCAGGCCTCATGGTTTGCAATATCAACAGGAATGTGCATGGGAATATCCAGGAAAAGCACTGAGAATCCCAGAAATCGTGGAATCGTGGAAATCATGCATAAACCTACATCGAGTATTTAGTAAAGCAGCCCTTCAAATACAACCAATGGTATAAACAGCCAGGTTACGATATTAGGTCAGTCATAGCTTATCATACCCACTAACCAAGGCAATTTGTATATTCAGTATTGGTGTCACACAATGTCATGAAATGTTCTTGTCTCAAAATATTATTACCTGGTAGATGTTTACCATCCAGATTACTCATGTGTGATATGAAGTTTCATCTGCCTTACCATTCCTTGCTTTTCTCTGTTTCTTATATGTTCTGTTTATCATGGAATCTCATGCAAAGAGCAGGTCTAATTCACAGGAGGATCTCGTGCGAACAACAAGGGCCGTCTAAGGGTCATTCTATATCCATTATACCCCTCTGCTCACTGCACCAATATACGTCTGAGTTGATCTTATACCATTAGTGAAACCATGACAATGGTATCCTAGCACAAATGGAAATCATGCTACAACCTCATCAGAGGTTGATAATAGAATCATGAACAGGATGTCAGGTTTCCTCGGTAAGTTAGCAAATACATGATGGACCGTCCCAGTTCCAGTAGGTTTACTGATGTTAAATCTACTTCCTAGCTAAACCAATACACAATCGGAAAGGTTGTTAGTGAGAATTATAAAACAGACAATTCACATTGTACATAAGTCAAACAGTCTGGCTAGTATGTAGGTGTCTGTCCTTGTATCAGACAAAAGGTCAGATGTACCTTAGCAAATTCAGAGCAAGCACAATTTGTTCAATTGTTTGAATGCAAAGCAACCATGAACTTTGTTTTCCTATTTCTACTGGTGAAATAAAGCTATTGTTTCATTTATTATTTCTATTCAAATGTCCCTGGATTGTGCTCAATGAACTTTTGATTGTAAATAATAAAACAAGGGTTAAGCTGGTTTAACTGAAAATAAAAGTTATTGGCTAGGACAGAATGGTGCAATGAGAGCAGTTGACCACAAGGTACAAAGGCCCGCGTAAATCAATGTTGCAGCTTTTGAAACGGCCAGATGAATTCTATCACTGCTCCTCAAATGCTGACCTGCAGAAAAGACTGCCTCTTTGTATACCCCGCTGATCTGTATGTGGGTGGATTATGAGATTGGCTGCCAATTGTATACCTCACTGATCTGTATGTGGGTGGATTATGAGATTGGCTGCCCCTTTGTATCCCCCACTGATCTGTATGTGGGTGGATTATGGGATTGGCTGCCCCTTTGTATACCTCACTGATCTGTATGTGGGTGGATTATGAGATTGGCTGCCCCTTTGTACACCCCACTGATCTGTATGTGGGTGGATTATGAGATTGGCTGCCAATTGTATACCTCACTGATCTGTATGTGGGTGGATTATGAGATTGGCTGCCCCTTTGTATACCCCACTGATCTTATGTGGGTGGATTATGAGATTGACTGCCCCTTTGTATACCTCACTGATCTGTATGTGGGTGGATTATGAGATTGGCTGCCCCTTTGTATACCCCACTGATCTGTATGTGGGTGGATTATGAGATTGGCTGCCCCTTTGTATACCTCACTGATCTGTATGTGGGTGGATTATGAGATTGGCTGCCTCTTTGTACACCCCACTGATCTGTATGTGGCTGGATTATGAGATTGGCAGGTACATGGCCTATGTCAGGTGGTCTCAAAATAAAATCCTCATAAAGATGATGATTTATAGCACCAGGATATGAGTGTCGAGTATGTTGAAAAGTGTAGATGTAGTGAAAAGTGTCCTTTCATGACAATCAACAAGCATGTCAACTACACGCTGTAAGTAAACAAATTTTACTATTTCTTCGAATTTCAATCCTATCAATAACGTGTGGCCCATTTAGAGGATATTTATTCAGAGATTCATCTTGCAACTGTTCACAAAGAATGTGAATGTAAGAAATCAGTGAGGAAGGCTCTGAACTGTGAAGCTTATCATAGCAGGAACCATGGAAAGGCCTGGAATATTTCCTTGTCACAAGAGGTGTTCTGTTAATTGTAGACCCTTACAAGTACAGGGCATGCTGTGAACACTCCTCAATCACCACTGTTTGCTACAATGGCAATTGTATACATAAACTTTGCTGATGAAAAGCTATGTGTGCATCATTAAACATGATACAGTCTTTAATTATTTCACACCGCCTTGATTAGTCTATGATAGAAGTCCTTGTTTCTCTGTGTCTAGAGGTAGCCTTAGTCGCCTACCTTTAGTATGAAATATAGTAACTATGGCTTTGTTCTTCTAGATCTTGATTCATCAAGTAGGGAATTGCAACCATCACAACTTCAATTTAACATCATCACCATGACAACACTGCACAGTCAGGAAGTAAATACCAGAATATCTTTTGTAGCTAACTTTGTAACAGAGGAAGACATGGAAGATTCCTGGTGGCAAGGTTATAAACAGCGCCGCACGACATGGGAGGCCCTAACAGAGTTTGTACATTGGCCATGCCTGCCAGTCATGCTGGGAGGAGAACTGCTATTTGCAAATTAAACAATATCATAGCCATTTAATCAGGTTTTGAAAATGCTGGCAATGAGACAGCCTTGGTGCAAATTCAATCACTGGCACAGGCCTTTTCCAGCCAAAGCCCAGGTTTGAGACTAAAGCCAAATCTACTATGGACCCCATACCTTGATAGAGTAACGTCTCTTAGGCTATTTAGTCTAAAGAGATTTATAAATTTTATAAATACATTTCATCTCTTTTAAAATTGAAAAATGGAGATAACATAAATACCAATCTAAAGTGCATGTTGGCTGCCTAAAAGTATCTTTCAATCAAATCATAGATAAGTAGAAATCGAGAGAAAAAAGGAAAGATTGATTGGATATGATATGGAAAAGTTATGTTGGATCTAACATAAACCCAATTTCCAATTGCTATGGTACATAATGATATGCTTAGATGACTGTCACCTCCTTACTATTGTTATTGAAGTTGCCTTTAAAAGTATGTTGAGCATTATTAATTCTGGTTCCCTTATAAATAACAAATTACTATTTTTGAATCAACTCAAATCATCAATGTCAACTAATAATAGTAATTGCAAATATATCCTGGGCTCGTGCCCATGGTCACTGGAGGATAACCACTACTGATAAGAGCTGATAACAGTTAATTAGGCCATCCAGTAATAGAAGAACGACCCTCACACTCCTCCATACAGTAGTAACACACTAGGGATGTCCTTTAATCGCACAATGGGGTTCCTTCCAGTATTATTACCTAACCTGAGGCCAGAGTATCACCCAAGGATCATCCCCAGGATCTGCCAAACTATCACCCCAGGATCAGGCTAAATCTTAAAACATACTCATTTTGGTGAGTTTCCTGAGTCTGGATCTAGACTCAAGTGAGTGAGTATTTTCTTTTCAGTGCAGATTTTTTTGTATATAGATGTATATTGTGTTTGTTTTGAATTATCACATCCTTCAATGAACTTTAAATTGTCCCTGGTTAGCCATGGGGGTAAGCCAAATTCTTTTAAAAGTCGATTTCATTCAAGTACCTTATACCTTCGATGGGTAAGCAGATAGAAAAACATATTGCTATGATAACAGGATTGCTGAATAGATATATCCACAGGTCATGAAAGAACCCATTTATGTACTTATGCACAGTGTCAGGACAACTCCCCCATGGCCATGTCCCCCCCCCTGAACATCTCCCCCCCCCCGCCATTCAACCCCTGGTTATATCCCCTCATAGGATATTTCTCCCCTGAGGACATTTCCCCCTGAGATATCTCCCACCTAGGACATTTCCCCCTGACCAATATCCTTTCCTTGGATTCCATAAAGTATGAGCACTATGTTAGGGTTGGGGTTAGCAATTGGGATAGGATCAATGTTATAGGGTTAGGACTAAGGTTAGGATTAGGGATAGGGTTAGGGATAGGAAAAGGTCAGGGTTAGGATCAGGGTTAGGGATAGGGATGTGGTTAGGGATATTATGGTTAGGGCTCATTCATATAACCTCAGAGCCTGGGGGGAAATTACCTAGGGGGGAGATGTCCTGGTAGATGGCAGGTGGGAGATATCCAGGGGGGACATGCCCATGGGGGGTGTCCTAGAAGCATTATGCACTGAGCATCTATTTGGCAATTGCGACCAGATGAAGGCACTCCGGCAGTCTAGTAACACCTGGATTGGCCAATAACCCAAACCCAGATCAGACAGGTGCTATAAACTGTACCTTGTAGGTACTCCGTTATCTGTATGGGGAAGGACATTGACTGATGTTTCCGTCACTAATCGGGTATACTCAGGCAGTCCCTGGGGAATCCTCCTGTCATGTCTGGTATAGGCTTACAACTGCCCTTACAGCTGTATTTGTACATTCAGTCAGAGGTCATCACCCGGGATGCCTCATGTGTCAAGGCTCAAGTCCCAGGTCACAAATGAACTGACCTTTGGTTTACAACTCCTTCTGGCAGAATACAACCCCTTTTCAACTGATGAAGATGGTGTATGTAAGACTGACAGCTTTTCACCTCTTCTTCAATGATGTCAGTCTTATAAGCATGTGGGGAAATAAAAAATATGATATATATTATTATGATCTATGATGCAAGTTCTTGGCACACCCTTTTAATGGTGCTTCATAACACTGGGCCATGAAAACATAAATAATTAAACTATGAATATATGACCTTCTAGCCCGATTTTTGATCTCCCATTCCAAATCGCTACACAAAACGTAATAGGGAAAAGTGACCATGAGTCTGTAAAAGCTAAATTTCATTGCAGGGTCTCTGCTGTAGAAGGCAAACTTCAAGGGGACAGTTGATGATGGATATGAAAACAATCTTGAAGTCTTAGGCTTTCAAGCCAAAATAGTCACAACTTCCATAATAGAGGTCTAATTGGCTATATAGGCCTTCATTTCTGGGTGAATATGCCTTTACATGAGTCAGCCACAAGTCCTTGAGTTGGCCACATCACACTGTGAAATCAAATGCCTATACCGAAGTGTCCATTTCTGTATCATCTACAATTAAAGGACTCATTTCGTATTTTCACTGACACTTGATGTGATTTAAACATCTTAATTTGAATCAACTGTCTTACTTGACTAATAGCACAACATTTCAGATTTAATTTTATTATTTAATGCTGACATTTTCTTCAAAGTTGGTTGGCAAGTTGTCAGAAAGCTCCAACTGTGAGACAACTACCCCCTATTATAGACAACTAGTAGAGAGAGCTGGCGCTGGATTCCCAACAATGTTTATGTAAGAAGTTTTACATCTTCCCCTCTGCTATCAGGGTAAATGGGTTGAAATCCAATCAAATGACTATTAATTATCAGAATTTGGAACAAGGAAAATGGCCGAATCAAGGTACCTGGATGACCCAAAGTCACTATCATGACTTTCTAGGACATCCTTATAAATTTATCTGTCGTCTGTTGTCTAACGGGTTTAATCCTCTGCTATGATTTATTCGATTGGTCACAATTCTGTCATGATTCCATTCCCAGTTATTCCAATAATAATACACTGAGTGGGAAAGTGAAGCATGCCTGTCTGTTAATTATTGATATAAAAAGTACCATCCAAAAAAAAAGTCCTCATTTGTGGATCAGCCCAGCCACCAAATACTGGAAGTTCCAAAGCAACATAAGCAGGTGGTAGCTGTGAAAGTCTTCTGATTATGGATTAAGTTCAGAATTTTGCAAAGCAACCCAGACAACACAGTAACATGACCTTCCTCACAGAGTCTTATAAATGATTGACAATAATCTGATAGTGTAAATGAAGGAAGTAACTATACACTCCTTTTATCTTGAGTAGGCCATTGTACATTCATATAGCATCGATTCTATGCATGTCTGAATGTGTCTCTTATTTATTATACCATGGTTATCATGTTTAGGCACTGGTTTGCGGTGCTGAACCCTGGTAAACCCATGTAGTTAGCACGCGCTAAGGCTCCGTGGAAAAATTCGATGCAAGTTGTTACATTGGCATATGCTCTAAGGGTATTCTGGCCGTCGCACGCACTGCTTGCCAGCAGTTCTACTATTAAAATGCCCCTCGGACACACGTCGACATAACATTTTGCTTCCACGCAGTCCGGTCTACTCGCCGGGGAAGACGCAGTGTTTTGATTCGAATTGGAGGTCTGTCGTCGACAGAAAATGGCTAACTTGAGGAGAATTACATATCCCATCATGGCCTATATACCTGTGACACTTAAATATAGCTGTATAATGTTCAGCTCTCTTGACGACAGCCCCAACTTTGCTGTTTTTACAGTGTAAATGGATTATATTTGTGCTTGTGTACCGATGACTTGGCAGAACATCAACAAGAAATCCAAAATGGCAGAGTATCGGACCGCGTCTACTCGCAACAAAAATCAGTGTATTTCATGGCTTTATAAGGTAAAAATAATTAATTTAATGGTTGAAAACATGGTATAAACGTCATAGTACATGGCTAGGCTTCCACTCGGTCCTTGTATCCCTAGATAAAGGACCTAGTGGAAGCCCAGCCATACATTATGCCCTTAATAATATATGTTTCGTATGGGCCATTACTGCAAACATTACAACATGCTACAACCTCATCAGAGGTGAAAGTTGGTAACACACTAGTCGCAAAGTCTAATACTGATATGATAATGTAATCAGAAAGACGGGGTGATTCATCATATATCCCCACTTCCCTACATAACCTAAACCCAATTGTATGTACTATAATGCTAGTTAGTATCAATAAAATCCCTTTCTCTATGAGTTTATCCATATTGGGACATTGGATTTTACTATACAAGCGTTAGTCCTTATGATTTAATCCTCCATAAAATATACAATTGGAATGGGTAATTACAGACCTAAAGCCTATGTTAGACAGTTTAAACATGTGAATGACCTTTCATACAACCTATAGTCAGCTTCTTTACTTCCACCCTGCACCATCCTGATAGGTCAAAACCACCTCTTCTGTTGCAGAGAGCAGGCATTCCTTGCTTTTGCATGTGTCTTCTAATTTGAGTACAAACACCAAGCCTTCAGTCATACATAAGGACAACGATATGTGACACTGAGCAGAGAGCAATAGACAATAATGAGGCGTATAGATACGGCCACCTAAATGCACCTCCTTCCATACATTACCATTGTCTGTACCAGAATTAGCAGCCTGCGGCCAGTCCTGATGAGTCCATCAATAATGTATGGTAGAGAGAAGGAGTCTCCCAGTGGGAGGAGACAGTGTCAGATACCATCAGCCTCTAGCAGTCACCCCCGGCAAGGTACAGTGCCTCCTGACAACCAGGCACTGAAACACTGTCGGGACTTCGGGGGGGGGGGCAATTGGTATGCTGAGTATATTTATTGAGACAAAAAAAGAAAACACCACCACAATAGTGACCACAAGATGTATTGGTTTGTACACATCAATGCTATTGTCACATGAGAATTATCATGTGAGACATCTTACACAATGGAATTGACTCTATGGTCTACTGTAAATAGGTTGATTTTGGTATTCTGGCTGATGGTTTGGGAACTTATCAATACAGTACAGTTAATACATCCATGCAGCATACCAAATCATCTCTATACAGCGTAAACATTAGGCATTGGATCCACTGGTGTCACTAATCTGCTGATTGCAAGAATACAGAAAACAAATCAGTCAAATTGGTTTAAGATAAAAAGGTTCAAATGAGATCCTGAAGAGACCAAACCTCACGCCTAAAAATCTAAAAAATCCTGCTTTGTGATTATATGATAGTTAGTAGTGACAAAGGACTGCCCTCTGGGCAACCTTTCGGAGGCCCCATGTTGTGGTGAGGCACATTGTAAATAGAAATGTCATTAAAATAATAGCGGCTCTCTGGCAGTTCAATTATTCCACCTGTTATCTTCATTTTGTGGTATTTGAAGAGCAAAAATATAGATTCATACCCTGGGGAGTCGTAATCATAGAGTACTAATACAAAGTCAGACCATTAATAATCTTTCAAAAACGTAATACTAAATGGTAACACTTTGGATCCTTTGCCTAGGAAGGGGACATCATGCTTTGTTACCTTACATGAAAAATAACACTACCGATGTTTAGCAGCAAACTTTGTGTTTTATCACACAGAAGTTCTTCTTGTGACATGTTGCTGTGTTGCTAATACATATTCAGAGCTCAATAAAGTCACAGCAAAAACAAACAGAGCAGAAATGTCTAATTGAGTGCCCAGCTCATTCCACAACCTTCATATTAGCATTTTAAGCATGGCAGGTCATTCAGCAAAACAGTAACATGGCCATCATCTCTTAGCAACAGGCAGAAACACCTTTTTATTCTGGCGAACTTTCTCGTCATATTTTGCAACAGCTGCTGATTTATGAACTTTTCAGCTAAGAACAAACTGTGTTTCAACATCCCAGAAACGTCCTCACCACACTCATACATTTTAGGTGTATATAAGTTTGGCATTACATGCCCACAACTGCTCGACTGTCATGGGCTTACGCCAAGAAAAAAAGTGTGTTTCCAGTAACACGAAGTGAAATGGTAGGGTCGGTAGGTTGGATTCTTTTTAGATTTCTTTTTTGGGGGGATGGAGGGGGGAGATCAGTCTTCCTCCTGCCCAATATAGGCATGTTATATATCAAAAGAAATATGATTTTAAGGCGAATCTATGGACCCCCAGAAATCATATGCACAAAGAATGATGTGCCGTGATGGGTATTTGAATGGCCCATATTTAGGTTTGACATCCCACCCCATATGAAGGTTTCTCCAGTCTTTGAGCACCCCCCCCCCCACCAAGGGGCTCTTTATCAAAATGACCCCTCTCTATATAAAATAATCCCCTTACCCCAACTGGCAATAAATCAGTCAACCCTAAAAGTGGGTGTAAAACTCCCCTCCTGAGGGGGCGTGTTAACAGTTTTGACCCCTCTTGAATCGTCATAAAAAGTTCCCTTTTAGCAAAAAAGCCTGTGTTCTACTATAGTTCAAAGGGTGGCACAGAATAAATAAATTGACCCAACACCACCCCCCCATGGATAATGACCAGTCCCTAGCCAATAAAGCTACACCGTTGGAGAGTATGTACAAGTCCATCATATTACATAGGGGAATGACACTCTTTTTAATTAATTTTTTTTTGCCCCCTAAATTCTGAGCTTAAAAGTGTCCAATCCAAGTTATTATAAAAGTATGGCCTGAGCCAAATAAATAAAAATTACGTTTTTTCCTAAGACTATGTTGCTGAGACTCCTTTTTGCGGGCCTTCCGGCTGTCAATACCTTTAATGGCGGCTGCCAACCAAGGGCACCAGCTTCATCACCAATACCACCATGACTCCCGGGTCGAGGAAAGTTTTCACTGACTTTTACTACTGTGGACTTTATTTAAGGTTTACTTGCAGTTGGAGACTGGAGGCTAGAACTGTTTATAGCAAGTTTCAGTAAAGACTCCATATTTTCCAACTTGGAGTCCGTCTCGGTGACCTTCAAACTCATTGAATTTTTCCATGAACTCCTCCCACATTTCTTCAACACTTTTAGAATCATCGTCAGAGAACAGACTAACAAAATTTTTTGACTTAGTTTTGGACTTTCATTGACTTTTAGACCTGCGCTGACCACGTGTCAGTGACTGAAAGTCCTCGAAGTCACTGAAGCCTATCAAGTCCTCCACGGCTGAAGGTGAAGGTTCTAAATACTTTCTGTTAATTTCTGTGAACTATTTTCCAGTAGGAGGGTAATGAGTATCCCCACATGTCAATATCAATGTCTTTGGGTTAGCCTATGTAGGTGTGCTCCGCTCAATGGTAGTCTGAAGTGTGTCTTGCTGGCACCACACAGCAGGAGTGTGTTGCTCCTATGGTAAAAAAGAGCTGTCAGTAGGTACCCTCTTTTCAAAAGAAGTCATGCTCTGCTTCACTATTCAACTTGCACTCACCACATTAGTCTCAAAAGTCACCTGCCTTGTTTAAAACAGAGAGAGCTGCACTATCAGGTACCTACTCCTGTCACATACTCTATTGTATATTATACTGACTGACTTCTCCCAACTAGGTACCTACTCAGATCCCCCTTTTTTAACACCATACTTGAATGACCACTTGTTAGCAACAAAAGGGACAAGTTATAGCTACATGAAAAGAAAGGACTGGAAACGAGGGAATTTTTAGCCAGCTCTTCCTTTTACTATAGGAGCAACACCCTCCAGGGGTACTAGGTGAGCCCCCTGGTGTGAGAATCAGCCAGTGGTAATGGATCTGCTAATGTCTTTGGGGTGATGACGAATTTACTTGCTAACATCAGGAACAGACACTGTGTGAATAAAGGAATACAGTGTATACAGACATCTCACCATCAAAGCTCCACTGATTGTATAGATCCAGCTGCATACTGCACCAAGCTGTGTGAAGAGATGGTGTTTCTCTGCATTTATAATATATGATTCATAGATGAAGGGGGTATATGATATTTTGAAACCTCATACATATATTATGGGCAAAGGGGAGCTTGTTCACTTAATCCTTATTTATAGATTACCTATGCAACATTACGTGCCTTTGTGGCAGAACAATATAAGGGTGTTTATAAATGGTATTGCCCTATAGAGAGTATCGTAATAATACAGTGTAAAATACATATCATTTAAGTACTGAAGAAATGACCTAACATCAACATCTGCAAAATCTATGTCCATCACTGCATGGTGTGTTAGTATGTGGCTGTATTGTTCATTGAGTGATGTTAGTGAGAGCAGTGTGTACACTGGGCAATGCTGCACTGGGCACAACGCACTTGGTTACACTGTAAGAAATAACTGTTGAATCTATCAGGGATCCTTGTAAAACTGGACAGCAAACCCTCGTAATCATTGAGCAGGGAGTCATTGTAGCTGTAACAATACCCTCCAGGTGGCAGTATGGTGGTGCAAGGAATCTCTGTGAAAATAACAACGGATCTCTGACAATTTTGGGCGGAGGGATCCTTTGTTATTTTTATGACAATTTTTTCACAGTTAGGTTCACAGGCCTATGTAAGTGCACTGTTATCTTTTAGCGCCTCCCCACGCCGCGTAGCACTAAATTGAGGGTAAGTATTGCATTGTCATTGGTATTGGCATGTTGTTAGGCAACCATCAGTCCAACCAAAAACATGTCACGAATAGAGTAAAAACCAGGAAACTTTGTGATAATTTAATCATACATTGTACAGTAAACTAAATCAGGTGTCTCTAGTCAACAAATTCCCTTCAGAGTACATATCCCAAAGAAAATTCTATTCCACACATTTGGCCATCTTTTGTCTCAGAAATGAAGGTTTTTTTAATGGTCATCATTAAATCCCATCCTCCTGACTAGCCATAGCATATTATTACAAGTTTTCCATAAATAACTTGTTAATGTCAGTAAACTCTATCTATTTCTAATAACAATGATAGTTAAGTGATAAAACTGTGGCAGCAGTAAACAGATTTTACTCTGGCCATTTTAGCCAGTCAGAAACCTCCATCTATTGTGTAAGAAATAGAAAATACCCTATGGAATGACTTCCATTATTATTTAACTGATCTTTGTAACAGAAATAGGTGGTAAACACTGTCATTTACAGTATGCTTGCTAAAAACTTGTGATAATGTGCTGTAGCTAATGGGAAAATGGGATTTCCTGACATCCGGTCAGAAACCTTCATCTCTTGGACAGATGGCAATTGTTCGATAAATAGACAGTGTGAAAATAGTAAGATTGAGGCATGGTGTGTGCACACCAAAATACTTGAAAAAAAAAACTTTCCTCTGATGGATTTCAAAGTTAATGCTAATCTTGTTCCTGATGAAGGTTTCTGACCAGGCAGTTACAAAAATTTATATCATCCTGTAGTTTGAATTCCATCACAGAAAGGCATATTGCTTTTAGTCAACATAGATTCTATCTTTACTCTATTTAGCAGAAAAAAACTTCTTCCCACACCTTAAATTTGCGGCTCAGTTGGCCATCTTGTTTATCGTGAAGGTTTCTGACTGAACCCAGATGTAAAGGTTTCTGACCGGGGAGGTTTCTGACAGGCAGTTATCAAAATATATATTGACCTGTAGTTTAAATTCCATCACAGAAAGGTAAAGTTTTTCTGTCAACATAGATTTCACTATGCCTTGACTTCATCCATGTGTACAAAGTCTTTTCCCACACCTTTTATTCATGGTACAATTGGCTATTTTGTTTCTAATGAAGGTTTTTGACCAGAGCCACATTGCAATAAGGTCCCACTCAACAAAAAACGTTATTAAACGTAAAAAAACGTTTTAAAACATTTTGCCATGATAAGGAGCCCTAGGGAAACGTTCTGAAACGTTTTGCAACGTTTTTTGTTGACTGGAGTTTCTGATCGGCAGAATTTTGGTTCCTGTGACATAGGAAAATGGGATTTCCTGCTGTATGAGGATTGAGGGGTTACTTGAGACATGTACCTAGAGGGAGTATATCCTTTTACCTTCATATATCACAAAAGCGAGACTCGTTACGATATCCTATGATACAAGCAATTCGTTGCCTGTTAGCTCATACATTGCTTAGTCAATATGAATTGTTATTGAAAGTATCGCAACATTTTAATGGATATCTCCTGCAGGAGTGAATAATATTAATGGATATAAAGAGTTTTTGAAAATAAGGCAAATATTTCAAAAGCTTACAGTTTAGAGATAGTTTAATTCAATACAAAGCCTTTTTTCTTCAAAAAATATATACTTTGGCTGTCTAGGGTCTATATATAATTAAGATTCGATCATGATATCACTAAAATATACTTCAGGTGAGCAAAACAAAAATGGGTATATGCTGAGAATCTGGAATGGATATATATTGTGTTTTGAAACCAGACTCTTCATATCATAAACCGGATATTAGCTTCCCTTTTGATAATTTATATTATATTTTGATCCCTTGAACCTTGATATTAGGCCTTTAGTAAATCACAGTGTAATTATAGTGGGAAGCAATCAACCTTGAGGGAGAAGGCCCAAATTCTGCCTTTACCTAATCTGTGTGGGGTTATATCTGTTTGAAAGCTGCTTTTCATCCCTGACACTGTCTGCCCTGGTTGGTGGAACTTTGAGTTTGTTGTTTTGTCTGCTGCTTCACCATGCTTGTCCGAGCGTGTTCAGTCTGGATTGTGGGGATTACCGCATTTCAGTAGTGAGGTGCCAGTCCGGAGTGAGATGGGTTTGGTCTGATATGTGGGTCTGGGAGAGGTGTAAGCAGAGACAAAACATGGACTGTTGAAGAGGGCACAATGTGAGAGATCTGGCTTGATTGCTATTAAAGAACGAGTGTCACACATAGTGAAGGTAGGCAATCAGCCTTTCCGTGCTGTATCTGCAGGTAGTGTAACAAGGTAACCTTGCAGCAAGTGTTTCAAACCTTGCAGCAAGTGTTCCAAAATTATACAAATTTAAATTTTGACAAATGGCTAATCGGCCAAACAGTTCTTTCAATATTTCATGCTATAGAATCACCAGCACTACTTTTTCTTCTACGATCCATCATATTCAAAATGGTAATTATCATCTTTTTCATTGCAATACAATGTTAATAAAGCAACTAGTGGCTTCACCACTAGAGTTTGAAGCAATAGAACCTTTCATGGGAAACATTTGCCTATTCACGGAAATCTATGGCCTATTCCTGGATCTGTAGGCCTATTCATAGACACCTTAAGTGCAGCCCCCTGGTGTCTTGCACTAGAACCGCTTATCTTAGTGATGCTTATCTTAGCGATGCTTATCTTAGCAAGATTTCATAGCAACATCAAACAATTCTACACTCTCCAAGCAGATACTCTCAGAGGGTTGAGTTTCGATTTTCTCTGGATCTAATGATCAGATCTTAACATATGACCTATCAAATTAAACCCCGTGGAGTGCACGATCTATATGTCTACAATTGTCGAGAAGTTTTCTTTATGAACAACATTAAGGGAAGCTCAGATGTTTTTGAAGCGAGAACCAAGATTACAGAAATTGCAGTTCCAATGATGAATTTTGAGGTTATAAATTGTTTGCCAAAGTAAAGATCAAATAAAACCTCACTACTGAGATATAAAAACCAATTAATAAGGTATTTGATAATACATTCATGAAAATATTTTTGCTAGGATTTCTATATAACAGGTCCAGTTAGCTGGCATTTTCCTACCTGCTTCCCATCCTAAAAATGTTGCTTCACCTGGTACCCCAACGGTATTGTGGGCTGAAGCAGTCAGAAATATTGGTTTTGTAACCAGCGATCTACTAACCCATTTTTATATATTAATTGGCAATTGTCTAGGGCATCCTTCATTCTTTCAGAATGTAACTTCATGTTTGAAAGCAGGGATGGAAAATTTGACACAGTTTTCCACGAGGCTGAGGTAAACTCATTTCTCAGTATCTGTTATAGTATAAAGAGAAGCCTCCGGCAGTGACATGAGTCACCAAGCATGGTAATTACGAAGTCTGGTCTTAAGTAAACATGTATCTATAGACCCCGCCCCAAGGTAAGGGACTGTATACATATTGATAATTGGCCTGCTACTTTTACAAATTCCCTGGAAAGGCCCATAGCCTATTTCAAAACAGGCTAATTGGTGCAGATAGGGAGGGACGTTCGTTATAGTGAGCATCTTGGGAAAGTTTCCATTTGATAAGATGTTTATTCTCTAAGGTTCACAAATCCCATTGCTTACTACAATATAAGCCTCTGTTTATATACCATTTCATGCCTCTGATGTCCCAAACTCAGGGTGCAGGTTAATTGGCATAGCTCTCCTATATGCACTTCAGTCTATAGATTAAGAATTGTAACAACGCTAGGTACCCAGTTCCATTCTAAATATGTATGGGATAGAATGTTCATGATGATTGGACATTATTTGAAACCTTTTTCATCATGGCCTTATTCAAGTCCCTCTGCAGATTTGTAGTCAGCATGAAGACTTGCATGCATTTGCCGACAAAATCACTGCCTGATATATGCTGGACCATAATTTAGATTTTTATAGCTTGGAACAAAAGCCATTACTGTTAGTTAGGATTTAAATGATTACAATAGTGAGGGGATTCATCCATTTCATTATTTATTTCTTGACAATTTATAATAATATTGACCTGCCGAAATTCATCCAGACCTGCAGATGAATGAAGTCTGCACCACTGAATGACCTGTGAACAGAAAGACACTTTGTATGTCGAGCCAAATTTAGTAAGATTTGGAGGGTGAGGTTTTAGTATGTTATGAAACGAGTGCCAGACTAATTTATAAACTATTGATTTGTTACATCAGTTTGTACTATCCATGGATCCAGGTAAGTGATAATTGTAACAAGAGTTCTTTTGTAACAGGCGATAATTGAGTTATCTATCTAGTTCTTTAATAACTCTGTTTGCCGAAAGCCGATAGAGAGTTGAACTTTTGAACCTCTACGTGTTAATGGCGTCAGCAACATGAGTTTCTGACCACTACATATGGCAGCATATTGACGTCATTTCCACTGACGAGGATGCTTGTATAACAGAGAAAACTAATTTTCTGGTGTCAGTCAACATTGTTTGTAGGAGACAGGTTTCTGAGCATGAAATGGGTTTGGAACATAGAAACTGTGAAAACATAAAGTTCACCTGATCCAAATAATCCCTGGCGCTATACACGGTGTCGATGATACCATGTAAAGCATTATGAAGATACTACATAAAGGACAATACGCCCACCCCTAATTCTAACCTGTGCTTACTAATTTGTCATATTTATTTGCAGGTGATTAATTTATATTGACTGCTTTCCAAAATTAAACAAAAAAAATACATTGTCATTGCTCAGAGGTTTAGAGCACAACTCCATCAGGAGGGTGTTGCTCCTATAGTAAAAGGAAGAGCTGGCTAAAAATGCCCTTGTTTCCAGTCCTTTCTTTTCATGTAGCTATAACTTGTCCCTTTTGTTGCTCACAAGTGGTCATTCAAGTACGGTGCTAAAAATGGGGGATTTGAGTAGGTACCAAGTTAGGAGAAGTCAGTCAGTATAATAAACTGTACAGCGTGTGACATGACTAGGTACCTGATAGTGCAGCTCTCTCTATTTTAAACAAGGCAGGTGACTTTTCAGACTAATGTAGTGAGTGTAAGTACTTAGATGAAGCAGTGCACAACTTGTGTAGAAAAGAGGACACATACTCACAGCTCATTTTACAATAGGAGCAACAGCCTCCAGCCCAGCTGCCGCCTACAACACCGTCCGCTGTAGTTATGGTCCCCAGCCAACATGCTTCTCTGGTGGACTTCCTCTGGCTTTTCTGGGCTGGTAAATGACTTGGCTGTAAAATGGGGCCCAGGTTGGCTAGCCCAGACTTTTTTTCACTCTATATCATGGCTACTGTTACCCTCCTCGTATAGTGCCTACAAATCATATGGCATATGACAGTGAAAAGAAATGAAAATGAAAACGGTGAATTACATTACAAATGCTTATTATAGTCATTATTCAACATCTTGACCCTATGAAAAACCCTGATGGACTAGCTTCCTACAGAAACTTCAGTTTTTATTTATGGTAACCCAAATCTCAGCGATGTCTGTGAGGCGTCAGTAGTGTTGAGCATGGATTCTTGGAGAAGGTTTTTCAAAATGCGTCATATCTGTATTGATTGATTATCGATCTTTCTGAAACTGATCATAAGGGTTAGTAAGGCATCGAGCTCCTTATGTATGGTATCAATTTGGTGATATCTTATCTATTTTTGATAATAGATTTGCGCTGAACCCCGATACCGTCGATACCATGTGTCACCAGTTGGCCACTGGATAACCATGGTTATACAATGAAAATATAAATATTATATCCATATAGGTTCATCTACTGCAACTTTATTGTGAAAGGTGATAATTACAAAGAGTTGTTAGATGTAGAATTAGTTTGTGTGGGAATTTAAATGATTTCATGTATTCTGGATCTCAACCTGTGTGTGGTTAATTAGATTCAAAACTGTATTCAGGTCATGACCTGTCATTATTCATTTTGACAGGAGAGTCCAGTTTTGCTCGGGATTTGTCAGGTTATGCCCTGAGGCTACACACTTTATGACTTCATGTGGTGACCTCTCAGTGACCTTTCTAGGTCATATCCTGTCATTAATCATTTTAACGGTAATTATTCTGACAGGAGAGTCCACTTTTGCTCTGGTTTTGACAGGTCCTGCCCTGCGGTGACAGATGCTACATATTCATATGACGACCTTTGGGGTCATACTTGGACCATGAGGGGTTGGTTCTAATTTGCAATTATGCTAATGTATCAAGTATATAAGACAATCTGATTTTACACATGTTATCCATTTCTCTTGAATCTACAGACAGCATATCAAAATAATGGAAGTTTCAGGCACACAGACAGCAAACACTTTTGGTTACCATGATGAAGTTCTTCATAGAATAGGACAAATGATTGGTTCTGCATGGAAGAAGTTGGGTATCAATCTCGGTATTCCTTTGCTGAGATTGAACCAGATGTTGAGGGTGAAATATCCACACGATATGGCATTAGAAATGCTACAGGCATGGTGGACGCAAACCTCACCTCAATCACGTTGGGGAGAACTTCACCATGGCCTTGTTTCCATTCACCGTCATGATATGCTTGTCGAAACTCAGAAGTATTTCAAGGACAATGCGGTAGACTTCAACAACCCTGAACAGGTGATGATCGACCGCTTGTTTTTCACTTTGGCTGAGAAGATTCCAACTCAATGGAAGGATCTCGGCACATATCTAGGAGTCGATTCAGACAAACTGTCCGAAATTGGACAGCAGCCTTACCAGGACACATCTCTACATGCATTTCAAGTGTTGAAGATGTGGCAGGTACTCCCTACTAGCAATCATCACCAATTGATCAAGGTCTTGCTTGAAGACATGCAGCGACTTGACATTGTGAGATACATTCTTGATCACTTCAACAAATCTAGACATGGCAGGATTGTATGTGACTGTAGTAATAGTGATTGTGAATCATAGATGCGATTGTTTGAACAGTAAATACATAAATAACATGACCTGTGTAACTTTTCATCATTCGAGAACACTTCTCCATATAGGGAACATCAAACTGACATATTCTCATGGATGACCATAGTAATTCCACTGAACCAGACCAGGACTTTACACCCACAGGATCCCACAATTCTTTGAATGGGGAATTAGATGTGCCTGATCTCTCTAATCCTTCAGTTCAATCACAGGAAAACATAATAGCTGATCTCATAAATGAACTCATGAGAGATGTGAGGGAACTACAATCTCAGATGGATGAGCTCCAAGAATCTAGAAATCAGCCCTCCGGATGTGGGTTTTCCTGTAGCAACAATTCATTTGCTTTGTGAAATGAAATGAATAAAGTCATTCAAATGAAACAAATGGAGTTCTTTGTTATGTTTCTTTATTGTCTATATCTTTTACACCAGATTTATTTCACCACTTATTTGTATTCATATTGCAGTTACCATCACTAGCATATCATTAGATTGCCATCATTAGCATATCATTAGGTTACATGAATTATTCATACATGCACCTTGTCTGACCGGTGGGTATATAAGGCAGCTTTACCTGGATTCAGACAACTCATTACAAAGGAGGGCATTGGAGGTATTGGATGCATCAATCAAACTAAGTCAGCAAGTTATTTTTACCTTGGATACAGTTTCCACAAAACGATCAGTATACAAGAAGTCTTTGAAGATTGATGATTCAAAATGACGGTGAGTTGTATATTCAACCTCAGTTTTGGAGTATACAGGAAATACATATGATTATACATTATATCATACCACCTGTGTTATGAAATGCTACATATCTAATACAACTATAGTTTTGATCGGTATATAAAATGAAAAGACAAACCAAAAAAAACTCATTTTTACAGGTATTGATTATCAGAAATAAATCTGATATGTTATCATCAGCTATACAAAACTGAAAATAAGGCTGTATGAAATAGTAAAGAGATAAAAAAGCAATGCCACAAGCCAGTTATTGCTGTGGTAACCTTTTGGCACATCTTGCTTAAAACTCTCAAAGTCAAAATGATTAAACCAACAAAAAAAAAAAAAAAAATTACATCATTCAATCTCCTGGGAACACTGGACGGTGACACTGATAACCTCATCTGCATTTAGTATGATCCAAGCAGAATGTGAAAAACATAAGAAAATCCCATTATTTGAAAGGAACATTTCTTTTTTTTTTTACAGGGTAAAACTTGCGATATTTGTGGACACAACTTTGCTTCTAACCTGTCAAGGAAAAGACATGAGGAGAAATGTACAGGTCAGTCCTATCAGTGTAGATTCTGTCACTCTCTCCTAGCAAACAGACAGAATTTGAACAACCATGAAGCTCGCTGTAGAAGACAGTTAGAAGATGAAGATCATGAAAGAAGAGTTCAAAGAGAGTCAGAGATTCAATCACGGCTAGATGATCAGATACTACAGCATTTACAGGATGAGGATAATATTACGGGGTCTGTGTCCACTGATTCAAACAGTCACAGTCGAAATGAGAAGTGTGGAAAGTGTGGTCTTAGACACAGTGATTCATGCAGGTTTGAGTGTCATCAGTGTCATAAACATTTTGAGAACATAAAGTTATATCAGAGACACTGTCAGTCACATTTTGATCGGAAATCTAGGAGGTGCATGTGTCATATATGTCACAGGACATACAGTAATAAAAAGGCATTATATGACCATCTCATTAAAGATCACAATGAACAGCCTTTTGTTATTGAGGATCCTAAGTTCAAGTGTTGTGACTGTGATGAAGTATTTGATGCTCATCACAAGTTGTACACACACAGAATGAAGCATTCTCACTCGCGTGCGGCTCGTCTACATGATCCATCAATGAAGATGCCATGGGAAAAAGATCCATCCATTAATCCTCCATGGGTAGCTGAGGATGAGCAGGGAATCATGGTAACAGATTTTGGATTTAAGCATATATACACAGAGAACAGAGACACCATTCAAGCACCGCATGATCCTGGAAATATCAGAGGTGTTTATAATTTTCCTATTGATAACTTTAATGGAAATTCCCTATTAATGAGGTCACATTTGGATCACATCCTGAGTTTCGAGTCTCATGCATTTAAGGTGAACGTCTCCTTTGGTTTGATTCTTCGTAATATAGAAACTGGAGAATACAGATACTACACTGCTTATTATAACAACACAATACTTGATCGTCCATTTAGAATCAACAGAGGTTCTGACATCAACGACCTTATGGATGACCTAAAGGAATATACATCCCAGGAGAATCTCATGAAAAACCGTGAGTCTACCAAGTGGCAGATGGTTTATGTTACAAACATCAGCTACTTTGTATACAGGATGGGATACCTCATCGGTACACGTACTCGAGGAAGGGATTTCTACAAAGTTCCTAATTACATTGCACATCACCATGGTATCATTTCACTAGACACCAATCAGCATGACAGATCACCTTACAAGGATAACCTTTGTGCTTTTCGTTGTTTAGCATGGGCTATTGGCGGCAGAAGACAATTAGAACATAGAACCAAGACATACTATAATACTTGGAAACGATATCAAGAAGATCAGGGAGTTACACATTTAGCTGGTAATGCCAGTCACTTCAAAGGTATATATTTTCAAGACCTACCAGACTTTGAAAAATGCTTCAACGTTCGCATTTCAGTATATAATTTACACGAGGATATGTCTTGTTCACGTGTTTACCAGTCAATGTTACCAAGTGATGAACCTACAGAAATGGAGCTGTATCTGAACTTATACAAGCATCACTTCAGTCTGATATCAGACTTTGTTATATATGCAAAGAAGTTTGCATGCTGCTTTTGTAAACGACTATTCAAACGATCAGATGCCTTGAACAACCACGAGAAGATCTGCAACTCTAGGGTTAAGTATAAGTTTCCTGGGGGTATTTACTCTCCTACATTATCTATATTTGAAGAGTTACAACAGACCTTGGGTCTTGTGGTAGAGCCAGAGCTTCAGTTCTACCCTTGGTTTGCATGTTTTGACTATGAAGCTGTACTGTGTCCAAATAACACAAACATCAATGAAGATGAAGATTCAAATGAAACCACTAAATGGACCACTTCTCACATTCCTGTAGCAGTTAGCATTGCATCAAATGTGGATGGACACATGGAACCAAGATGCATTGTAGATGATGAACCTGACAATTTAGTGAAGCAAATGTGTGAGTATCTGGAGGAAATCCAGTCCAAGGCTTCTAAATTGGCTGAACAACATTGGTCTACAGTACGAGCAGCATTACAGGCAATGAGAAATGATTTTCCAACTTCCACTGTTACAGAAGAATCGATGATACTTCACAATGATATGCAAGGAACTATGCTTCAGCAGCAGCAACAGCAGGAAACAGACAGAAATGAAGACATGGTTGAAGATATGGAGACACAGGAAACACTAGATTTGATTCATCATGAAGTGGAATGTGAGATGGAAGTTGAGGAGGAAGAGGAGGAGGAGGCAGTGGAAGAAGTACTGGGTGAGCAAGAGGTGAATGAAGATGTTATTCATCCTTCTGAGATAGGTGGTATGGATTACCATGAAGCCAGGAAAATACATGCTACTCGTGTAGAGGATCTCATACAGAGATTTGAGAAATACATCTCAGTTCTACCTGTACTTGGTTTTAACTCCTCCAAGTATGACTTGAATTTGATAAAAAAATACTTCCCAAAGCATCTCAAACTCACCACCGACTGTGACTATATAGTGAAGAAAACCAACCAGTACACAGCCATAGCAACCTCTAAGTTTAAGTTTCTGGATATTCTGAATTACTTGGCAGCAGGTTGCAGCTACTCCAAGTTTCTAAAAGCTTACGACATAGAAGAAACGAAGAGTTACTTTCCATATGAATGGTTTGATGATGCAGAGAAACTAAACTATAATTGTCTACCTTCATATGAATCCTTTTTCTCCAAGCTGAAGAATGCCAATGTGTTGGAGACTGAATACTTAGAATGGGAAGCAGGAGAGAGAAGAGGTACACCTCCTAAAGTTGGTCGTGAGAAGTATCAGGACTTGCTTCAGATATGGCATGACAAGGGGATGACTAGGTTCGAACACTTTCTACAATACTATGCCAACTTAGACACAGGCCCATTTGTGAAAGCTGCTGAGAAGCTACAGAAATATTATTTCAACATGAACGTTGATGTATTCAAAGAAGCCATTTCTGCTCCAGGTGTTGCCAGAAAACTCCTCTTTAAGCATGCCAGAGCCAACAACAAATACTTTGCTAGCTTTGGTCCTGAGCATGAAGACCTCTTTCACAAGTTAAAGAAGTGTGCGATCAGAGGCCCTAGTATCGTATTCAAGCGTTTTGCCAAAGTCGAAGAAACGTACATACGTGACAAGCCAGACAAATTGTGTGGTAGTATCGCTGGATATGACTGCAACGGACTTTATTTGTGGGCATTGGGGTTGGAGCTGCCAGTCTTATTTCCCATCAGAAGATCGGCAGAGACAGGCTTTAAACCTGAAATTAGCTGGGGTCACCTTGAGATGTACCAGTGGCTAAATTGGCGTATGGCAACGGAGGGAGTGCACATTCAACACAAGCTAAACACTGGTAAGGAATTTCCAGTAGGACCTTACAGGCTGGATGGCTTTGCAGCACCTGAGATCCCCGGAGGAAAAGCTCGAGGGTACGAGTTTCACGGTTGTTGGACTCACGGACATGACCCTACTGTATGTGGTTTTAATCGGGACAGGGAGGGTAGAATAAAGTTTTCTGTTTCCCAAGAAACTATACTCCTTCAAGAGAAAAAGAGGAAAGCCACACTTGAAAGAGAGGCTTACATCCGAGCCCGTAACATTGATTTGACTGTAATCTATGAGTGTGAGTTTGCCAAACTGAAGAAGGAGAACAGGGACATACAAGAACAGAGTACTAACATGTTCCCTCAATTCTACTTGAATCATCCCAAGCCAGTGAAAAAGGAAACAATTCTAGAAAATATTGAGAGTGGAGTCTTAACCGGTTTTATACAAGTGAACATTCGAGTACCTCATAGATGGCCAGCAGGACGGGAGAGAGACGTTAGCCCATATGAACATTTCAGTGAGATGGCTCCCATCTTCTGCAACTCTGATGTACATTTCAATGAGTGGGGAAGCACAATGCAAAAGTATAGCCTGTCTCAGTTGTCCAGTGACTTTACAGATTCAAGGAAGCTCTTGGTAGGAGGTATGGCAGCTACTAAGATATTTTTAGCAACCAACCTATTAAAGTGGTACATAGAACAGGGTCTAGAGGTAACAAGGATCTATGAAGTTGTAGAGTATCGTTTTGAGAAATGCTTTGAAGGCTTTTGTGATTATATTTCTTCAGCCAGACGAGATGGGGATTAGAATCCAACCAAGGAAATCCTGGGAGAGACATGCAAGGTGCTTGGAAATGCCTCTTATGGATCTCTATTACTGGACAAAACCAAACATACCAACGTCAAGTATGTTCATCACTCGCATGAGGCTCACTTAGCTGTGAATGATCCATCATTCAAGTCTTCTGTTGATTTACCAGGCGATCTATACGAGATTGAATTCACCAAGAAGAGAATAACCCTAGATATTCCTATTCAGCTTGCTTTTGCAATACTGCAGAGTGCCAAGTTAAAGCTTTTACAGTTCTACTACGACTGCTTAGATTACTATATTGATCGCGCAGACTTTGAGGTCACACACGCAGACACTGACAGTCTGTATTTCGCACTGAGTGCAGAACGTCTTCAGGAAGTAATAAAACCCAATAGAAGACAGGAATTCGAACGCTCTCTTTATGGTCACTGCTATGACCTAGATGAATCTGGTGAACCTTTCAGAGCCTCAGATCAACACTGGTTTCCCAGACAGTGCTGTCATGAACATAAAAAGTATGACAAGAGGGAGCGAGGACTCTTTAAACTCGAGGCATCAGGCACAGAATTGATCGCCTTAGCTTCCAAGACCTATCACCTGGAGCGAACAGATGCCCCTAACTGTGTAAAAGCAAAAGGCATTAATAAGAGTGCTCTTGTAAATCCACGTTATATGTATATGGAGACCCTTAGGGATCAAATCCCTGGCTACGCTGAGAACATTGGTTTCAGAGCAGTAAACACGTCTATCATGACATACATCCAGAAGAAATGCGGATTTAACTTCTTTTATGTCAAGAGGAAGGTTCTGCCTAACGGGATAGATACTGTTCCATTGTCTTTGACTCTCAATCCCTTCGAAGTCTATAACGTCAAGGTCCTAAAGGCAGAGAACAACTGTCTGTCTAATGACTACAATAGCGTAATGCTAAAACATGGGCATGCTTTCAGGTCGTGTTCACAAATGTACTTTTATGAAATGGCCATATATAACAAGTTCCCAAGAATAGCAGCAGACATCATCAAAGCCAAGAACAACAAAAAAATCACAGCACTATCCCGACGAATCCGCCCAAAACCTGATTGGTATTCAGTCCAGGATGAGGTCATGCATCAGATAGTGTGGCAGAAGATTAACATCATGAAACAACGTGTGGTATTGGAACTCAATGATTACCGAGGTAAGCTTATTGTGCAACCAGGAGATAGATCAAACAGCTACTTCACCTGTGGGCTTTCCCAGAAAATGGCAGAAATAACAAATCCTAGACAGTTTCCGGGGTCAGACATGATGAGTGCATTTTGGGAGAATCTGGCAAACGACCGTGAGTTCATGAATCAATAGATTTATCATGAAGCATTACGAACACTTCAACACACAAAAAGAAAAAAAAAAAAAAACCCTTTAATTTCCTATAAGAAGACATGTCAGTAAACAATAACATTCATTACCTCATTGTGCAACGCAAAGGTTACACATGATTGACAATGGAACGTTACATAGAAGAAATCCAAGGTCACAGTTTTCCCCCTCTTAAATCTCCTTGTAACAGCTGTGTGTCTGGAGTCAGTGGGAGTGGAAAGACGACATTGGTGCACAAGATTCTCATGTACAAGGATGTAATATATGACTCGCCAGTTCACGAGGTGTTGTATTGTATGTCTGTGGATCAGCCACTTTTCTCTGAGATGAGGAAAACCGTGCCAGGTCTCAAGTTTAGAAGAGGAATACCTACAGAGGAGGATTTGAATGTGTTCACAGATGGATCACGCCATTGCATAGTGGTCTTGGACGACTTGATGGAAGAGGTGGTAAAGAGTGTAGAAGCTCAAAATTTATTCACCAAATATGCCCACCATAAATTTATTTCTATTTTGTATATCGCCCAGAACTTATACGCGCAGGGAAAATGCAGTCGCAATTTATCCATGAACACACACTATTTTTTTGTGCTGTGCAACCCAAGAGATGTCAGCCAGATCAGTATATTAGCAAAGCAGACAGGACTTGGAGAAACTCTTAAGAACAGCTATAGGGATTGCGTTTTGAAAAAGGCATACGGTTACCAATTGAACTCACTGCACCCTGGAGATGTTAGTAGACATCTGACATCTGAGTCACCTAGACTGAATGCCCGGATTTTCACTAACATTTTCCCAGGGGAAAATCTGATAACATATGTATGATAGACACCATCTATAAATAACTCAAGTGCATGATACATGGTATTCAGTCTGTGTCTGAGTATGGTCATGTCAACATCGATCCCGGTCATCATAATAGTCTGTCAGAGATAGTTGTCTTTGCATTAGGGTTTTTTGTCACTATGTCAAAGAGACACAGAGACTGCAGTTCCTATTTGAAGCTGTTATTGTCAGGGAACAGAGTTCAAAGTGAAGCCATATTAGTCACAGCAACAGACAAGCAAGTGGAGTGTCTTAGTGAAATTATCAGGAATGTGTTACGACTTCCAGTATCTAAGAAAACCAAAAATCTCATTAGCCAGCATAAGAAGATACTGAAATCATTGGCTAACAAGGAACATACAGTTACAAAACGGTTGAACATTTTGCAAAGATCACATAGTAACATACTGGATGTATTACTGTCTGTAAAATCAAAGTTACTACCTTTGCTGTAAATATCAAACATATGTTCATAAACACACAATCACACATGTATACGCAGTGATAAGACTTTGCTATCATAGGACGTAATGAGGAAATATATCACCATACCGTATGAAGAATACACAAGAATAAAGAATCATGACTCTGTAAGGGTTTGTGGCCTTACGGACCTGGGGGGTTCGGGTCTTACGGTTCGGAAAGAAAGAGTAAGACAGTATTCCAAGTGTATGCCAACGGTTAGGTTTATTACTTAACGCACACTCACGGCTGCCGGATGATATCAAGGAGGCAGCTAATATTAAAAGACAATGGTTTACATGGTGTGGAGGCCAGAAGGGCCTCTGACGTAGCGGCTGAGCCCTGGGCTTTATATATGGACCCAGGTGTTCGTCGTCAGATGTCCCCACAGATCCGGATCGGTGCTGCCACCTATCCGGAACCTGAGGAACGTCCGACGACTCGACTCACCCGCCACGTCAGACGGTACCCAACTCCTATGGTTTTAATAACGTGTACCTCTACACCACTCCCCCAGACATTTAGGAGGGTGTTATACATATAATATTACCAGGATAACATTTCTACATGTCTAAACCTTTAGTAATAGAGGTACAACCATAGGTATAACATTAACACCAAATAAATTATGAACCGAATGTCATATATATATTCGATAGTGAAATGTAGTTACAAATAACGATTAGGATGTTGAAATATTATACGAATTACTTGAACAAGAGACAGTTATGTGAAACGGAACTGTCTATTTAACTATTATACCACATAATATTATATTATATTTCAGGTATAACTAATAAGACAAGTAATATGAATCGTATACATGTGATGATGACAGCTATGTGTAACGGAACTGTCGATAATAAAATATATCACATAATAACATCCGTATGTGTGTTTGTAGTTATTAACACCACATTTGAATATGTAGTCTTAAAGAAGACTGTTATAGTAACATCACTATATAATGACATGTCGTATATTATTATTATACGAATCTATTAAAGATTCCGTGAGTAGTACGAATAGGGTTAATTATAACATACACTCGAAAAAAAAGAAAAAAATTCACGGTGTGGTAATGAATATAATAATGATATATTATCACCGTGTACCTAATAACCTTTATAGCACCAGATCAATATACTTATTATACAATTTGTCTCGCAGGACAATAATATGTGTTTTCTGGTGAGGTTTAACGGATCTTATAATATGAATACTAATAATAATCAGAGATCCGCTTCAAGAAAATGTCTATGTACCCGTATCATAATATGTATCTAGTGGATATGCACATACATATAATATTATAGAAAAATAGAAATATGACATTATATACAATATACAGGAATTATAAATGCTGCTGAAGTCTTCTGCTGTATCCTCCGGGTACTAGTAGGTAGGTGTGGTCAGCTAACCACGGGATGGACGTGCTAAAGTTTATAGTTTCCTTATATAGAGTGAACACGGTAGTTGATTTTGGGGGCAGCTACCCACAATCCTCTAGTAGTGCTAAAGTTTGTAGTATATCCGAATGGTGTAGATTTGTAGAATAATAGTCCGGATGTGTCAACTATGTAGAGAACGTAATCCTTTTTAAGCTTAGTTGACATAAGTAAATAATAGTCCGATATAGGTTGATCCGGAAGTAATAGTAGTATTTGATATAAGTCCATTCGGGAGTACAGATGAGTTGTAGAGGTAAATCGTAAAGTCCATCCTGGTAAGTGGTTAGCACGGGTAACAGCAGGAGTCTGGAACTGGCATCCGGATACGTCTCACAGCAGCAAGTCTACTATCGGATTGTTCATGGATGAAGTTATAAATCCGAATAGGCTATTCAGGGTGCAATAAAAGTTATACAACCTGAATTATATAGTAGACTGGTCAAAGGAACCCGGAACACATACCATAGGTGTTCATACACTAGTGAATAAAACATTCGCAGACCTATAGGGTTCCGCAAAGACTATATCTGGTCATTTGGTGTTGGAAAAAAAAAAAAAAAAAAATTATGGGAGAAATAACCCTAGCATGCTTAAACGGATTTCTTAGCATGCTTCTTCTTCAGAAGAGCTAAAGCCGACTCGGGAGTGCCGTCCCACTCGTCCAAGTCGACTCCGAACACCCTCATGAACTTAGTGTTCAGATTGGTGTTCCGAGTGATCTCCTCCTTTACACGTTTCTCCAACACGTGCACATCCATAGCTGCTTTTTCCTGGGCAGCTGCGGCAGCGACCTCCTGGGCCTTTACATCGTCCCGGATGAGGGTCTCGAGACGTTGCTTTTCAGCATCGCCCACCTGTTTCATACACAACAGAGTTTCGTTTAGGAGACCCTGATGAAACTCGATCGCTTTTTCACGAACGCACTTCTCCCAATGGGTGTAGATGGCCTTCTGGACATCTGCCTCCCCTTGGCGAGACTTCTCGAACCAAACTTCCGCATTACCGGTTTTAATGGTAATAGCGTCCTTTGGTTTCTCAGGTGCAGCGACAGCCTTGGGAGGAGTCTAGGCGGCCTGTGGACCACTTCCGGGTTTAGGACTTCCGGACACACCTGTCGTTGGTACACAGAAGGCAGGTGGTACATTCTGTTTCAGTCCCATTTGCAGGTACATGTTTAACTGCTCCTGGGTAAAGGTAACTGGTGGGGCGGCTGGAGCGGATGCAGATCCGGCGGCAGCAGATGCGGTGGTCTTCTTTGGCATAAGGCGACCATCCTTTCCTACCACCAAGGTCTGGCTCTCAGGTCCAGGTCCCTGGTTTAAGGACGGAAAGTTTCGAGAACTCACTTTCCCAGGTTTAGATACGGCTCCAGCGTATCCGGCAGGTTCGGGCTTCTTGAACACCGGAGTGCCCTGAGCCTGCTCTGCGGGGTGCCTTGCCAGAGGGGACCTGGAACGGTCCTCTGCTCTGACTTTCGGTTTAGTCGTGCTCTGACCATTACCGTTGCCGCCACGGTTCTGATCTCTCCTGCTCCTTTCACGAGCTCTCTTTGCATCCTTTCCGGATTCCTCGCATTTCTGCCAGAGAGACTCGTGCATGTCCAGTTTACCCTTTCCAGGAGTCAGGACTATCTTTGCTCGGAGTTTCGAATCCTTGGTCTTCGGAACTTCGCAGAGGACTTGGTCCCCTGGTCGGATCTTAGACCAAGCATCCTCGCTCAGACTGTCGAACTCCTTCATGAGTTCCTGATGAAGCTCCATGATGCGCTTCCGTGCCCCGTCCAAACCTTCTGCGTGGCATTTCTTCTGGTGTCTAGCCAGATCACTACGTCGGTTGTATTGCACCTTCGTAGTACACTTCTTGCCCTTCTTACCATAACTCGGATCACAAATGTAAACCGGGTGATGGTGGAAGTGGGCCTCTACCAGATGCCGTTGAAACCGGGCTGGAGTACTCCAGGTCCGGATCGAGACATCACTCGCATCCTGGCAGATAGAGAAGGGACAGGACTTTTGATCGTCGCCGTACCACTTCTCTAAAGCCCAACGCAGCTTCCTCCTCTGGGTATAAGTGTAATACCCTTCGGTGTGGTTTAGCATAAGCCACATCTTTCGATAGGCTTTGCTCGGATTGGGGTCCTCGTCCGAAAGACGCATCCAATCTTCATCATCCGACTCATTGTTCTTATTGATTGAGTCTGGACAGGCATAGAGGGTAGAGCCGTCCTTCTTAACTCCGTACGCACAGTCGGAGAAACACGTCGGAATCCGGGTTTTGAATCCGGATTTGGCGTTAGCCCAACGTTCGGCCTCGGTTTGAGTTGATGGAGTGGCCTTCTCATCATACTCAACCGAGGATTCGTGCACCGACTCCTCGTCAGACGACTCAACCTCCATGGCAGTACTACCAGTGGTTGAGGTGCTGGGTTTCGGCTCGGCTCTAGCAGAATCCGGGAGATTCTTGAGCTTCCGAGCAGCGGATCGTCGGTTCTTACTGACCTTCCAGTCTTCCTCCGGTTCCTGGGTTCCGGATGTGCTGGAGGTCGTGGCTTCTACTGGGGTAGTAGTGCTGCCGGTAGCTGATGTAGCACTGGTGGAGCTTCTGGTGGCAAGCTTCAGGTCGGGGATAGGAGGTGCGGGTGCTTCCGCGGCCCTCTTAGCCTCTTCCTGGGCCTCCTGTTCGGCAGTCATACAGCGGACAATAACCGTCCGAAGGGCTGCAGCTCGGTCCAATCCGATTAGTGAATTGTTCTGGACATCCACCAATTCCTGTTCGGTTATGTAGTAACCGTCATCCCACTGCTCGAAGTTAGCAGCGGCCTCCCTGAATTCCTTAGTGGTCCGGCACGGCGTCCGGGTAGCACTAGGGCGTGGGTAGGTCTGTCCATCGGTATCCCAGACACAGCCTACCCAGTTGATGTTCGTAGCCTTGACGTTCCACAGGGATTTGTCAGGCTTCGGATACGCTCCGAGCTCGAAGGCTCGGTTAGCTGCATACACGGTTTCACGGAAACCAGCGTCCACCATAAGTCCCCGTTGGAACCACGGCCAGTCTCGAAGCCACTCGGGAGGCATCCTGGTCAGCTGTTCGGGAGCCATGACGCCCTCAATAGCTATCCTGACTTTCGGGTCCATCCTGACTGGTGTCCCATACGCGTAGGTCACTTGTGCCTGCAGTTCCGGGTGGACATACAGGTAGCGACCATCGTAGCTAGCTGGAAAAGGTTCCGCCACTGCTGGCTTCCATTCATCCTTCTGTCCGTCAACTTGGGTAGTTTCCGACTCTGTCGCTGCGGGTTCAGCACTCGCAGTCGCTCCGGATCCCTCGGCCCGGAGTGGAGATAACAGTTTCTCTGGCTCATTTAGTGAGAATGAAGCCAGCTTCTCCTCGAACGAGCGATCCGTGGGTTCCTCCACGTCCATCATCTCGCTCTCTTCCTGTGTAACAGGTGACAAAGCTTCCGGAAAAGCTTCTGCGGACGGAGTCAGCTTATCCGGGTCACCGGATAGCTTGGCTGCAGCTACGGATTCCACAGCCATGACTGGGGAATCGCCCACGGGAGTAAACTACTCCTTGTTCCGGCTTTTACGGCGCCGGGGCCGACACAAACGGAGTCTGTCTACCAGGAGACAGACTCTGGAGGAGCAGCGAGGGGTTTGCTTAGCCGGTAAAATCCAAGAAGGGAGCGAGCTCGACCGTCTTAGACGTTACCGAAAAACAATATGGCGACAGGCCAGCATTCGTGACGTCATTTCCCCGCATCCCGCGAGGTCACGAGAGGTCAGCCGAGACTGGGCACGGTGACGTCATGCGGAAACGCACGTGCTACAGGCGGTACATCAACAAACTGATTGTTTTTAGGTAATTATCGCTCACCCCGATGACTCGTCTGGGGATTTAAGTGGAGATTATGGAAAGCTTAAGCAAATCCACCGGATTATCCGTCCACTACCCATTGGTACATCATGCGGCGGCGACAAATAAGCCTTTAGGGTCAGTTGTCATCCGTTCCTCTAAATGTAAACATTACACTCGTTGTGTATACAGGTTAGGTCACTGCAGTCCTCTGGGCAATTCGGGGGCTGCGGCGAACGTATCTCCCCTTCTCGGATAGTTCTTTATCGGACCTGACAGTCTGAAGAGCTTTCTCTAGGTGCTTCTTAGCCTTAGAAACACCTTTCCTCCTCTTTTTGTCTTCACCTGCCGAGACTTTTTTAACTCCCCCACGCTTAATCGGTGTTGGCGTGGGTGTCACTGATTCGGAACACTTCTTGGGTCTACCACGGCCGCGCTTCACTGTAGTGTTCTCTACCTGGTCTATTATGCGATTCTGGTTCAGGATCTTTCCGGAACCTTCACCATACATTTCTGTGGAGGTCTCCCTCCCAGACCATTTCCTTAATCTAGCCACATTTGACTTATAAAGTCGACCAAGGTCAGATTTAATAATTACGGTACAATCACTGATAACTTGTGTTATAGTAAAGGGACCGTCCCAATTAGACGCTAATTTTATGTGTCTAAGCGGTTCATGTAATCTGAGAACTCTGTCTCCGGATTGGAATTTCCGATGCTTTAGATCGGTATCGTATCCTACTTTCTGCCATTTGGCACTTTTCTCCAAATCAATTCGGACAGACTCATATGCTTTTCTAAATCTGTCTCTTAAACATTCCACAAAAACTACATGGCAAGGTAGTTCAGGGTCCATCCCTACGACTCCAAAAACTAGGTCAGCAGGCATTATCAAATCCTCTCCAAATACTAAAAGGTTCGGAGAACAATTTGTACTTGAATGTACCGTACTGTTATAAGCATGTGTCACGAAATGACATTGCTCATCCCAGTCATCCATATGTTCATTAACGAGTGACTTTAGAACTTGGATGAGGGTTCTATTGAACCTTTCCACCAATCCGTCGCTTTGTGGCCTATACGGGTTGGTTCTAGTCTTGCAAATAGCTAAGTATTCGCACATACCCTGCCAGAGATTTGATTCGAATTCTCTGCCTTGGTCACTGTGTAACATTAATGGTACACCGAAGCTTAGTACCCAACCTTTTACAAAAGCTTCGGCACAAGTAATTGCTTTGTGGTCCGGTAGTGGAAATACTTTAGTGTATTTCGTATAATAATCACACACTACCATCATACAGGTATTATCATTAGCGGTTGTTTTAAATCCACTAATAATATCTACCCCGATTCTTGCGAATCTAAGTTCTTGGGATAGGGGCAGTTTGCCCATCCCGGGTCCGGGTTTGTTTTTACAACAATCCGGACAGGTGGTTACCCATCTTTGCAAGTCCCGTGTCATGCCAGGCCAATAGTATTTCTTGGAAAGTCGTGCTAGCGAGCGTTTCCTTCCGAAATGACCACTGGTCCGATGCCCATGACAGAAGTACATAATGTCATGTCTCATAGCATGTGGTATCACCACTTGCATGATTCTCTCACCATTATTACATGGCTTCCAACGGTATAACACGCCTTTCCGGATTTCAAGCTCGGTCCATTGAGCAAGAAACCTTCTCATTTCTCGATTTTCCAGAGAGACCTCTGGTCTAACTGGACGTATACCCTTTGGTACTAATTGCAGTAGCTGCGCAGTTATCGAGTCAGCTTCCTGGAAATGTCGTATGTGATCCATAGACCAATCCAGTATACTGGCAACTAGGGGTACGAATGGTCTTCGAATCCCTGCTAACACTGCCCTATGAGCTCCACAATCAGTACAATCCGGATTATCACATTTCCGGATTGGTATTCGAGACAAAGCATCAGCATTTAAATGCTTAACTCCGGGTCTATGCTGAATCTGTTGATGTTCAAGCCCATATTCGGATAAATGGGCTAGCCATCGGCCTAACATGCCTTCAGCATCTCGGAAGTTCAGTAGCCACCTTAAAGAGGAATGATCAGTACGCAAAGTAAAGTTCGTTCCCCATAGAAAATGTTTGAACTTCTTGGTATATACGACTACTGCTAACAACTCTCTTTTGGTTGTGCAGTAATTGCGCTGAGTCTTGCTCAGTGTGTTGCTGGCAAAGGCAATCGGTACTTCTCTCCCATTTTGGACTTGCGAGAGAGCTGCACCAATGCTATCATTACTAGCATCAGTATCCAGTATGAAATGATCCGTTTCATTCGGATATTGCAATACGGGAGTACGCGTGAACAGGTCTTTTAGCTTTTGAAAAGCGGTTTCCTGTTCATGCGTCCAAGGAAATTTTTCCTTGGTACTTCCTGGAGTCCAGTTAGCTATTGCTTGTAATGGGTAACTGACTCTAGAATAATTCGGAATAAATTCCCTGTAATAGGAACAGAATCCTAAAAAGGACCTCACTTCCTTGGGTGTTTTAGGTCTATTCCAATTCGTAACTGATTCGATTTTTTCCGGATCAGCCTTTATTCCTTCATCACTGATGATGCGGCCCAAATAATTTATGGACTTTCTAAACATGTGGCATTTCTTAGGTTTCAATTTGAGACCATTAGAAATAATACGTTCTAGTACCATTTTCAGGTTATTAGAACACTCTTCGAATGTTTTTCCGAAGACTATGACATCGTCAAGATATACAAGACATCTTTTCCACAATAAATCACTTAGAATTGTTTCCATCATTGCTTCAAATGTTGCAGGTGCATTGCACAGACCAAACGGCATTACATTATATTGGAATAATCCAATATGACTCGAAAATGCAGTTTTCTCCATATCTGAAGGGTTCATTCCCACTTGCCAGTAGCCTGATTGCAAGTCTAGGGTACAAAACCAGCTGTTTCCCCCTAAGGAGTCAATGGTTTCATCTATTCTCGGTAATGGATACGAATTCCTTTTCGTTATTCCATTCAACTTCCTGTAGTCTATGCAGAAACGGATAGTACCGTCTTTCTTTGTTACCATACACACAGGACTACTCCATGGACTATTGGAAGGGACTATTACATCCTGTTCCAACATCTTGTTTATTTCATCCTCGGCTACTCTCTTTTTTGCTAAAGGTAACCGTCTATACGGTATCTTAAAGGGTTCGGCATCTCCAGTATCTATTTTATGTAATACTTTATTTGTCGTACCTAGTTTTTCACCAGGTTTGGCAAAGGCAGTATGATACTGACAGAGCATATCATAGAACTCCTTCCGGTGTTCCGGATCTTCTAATGAAGTTTCTTCATACAACTTAAGTAAGTCTTCCGAAATTTCATCATCCCCTGTTACCTTCTGTAAGCTTAGCTTACTATCCGTTACAGTTTCCGAAAGGGTCACATTTCCAAAAACTTGTCCCTTTTTCAAGTAGATAGTAGTGTTTCCAGTATTGGAGACAGGTACTACCGACCAGGATGCATTCGCTACTATCGTGTCTACAGAATTTAATCCGATACTTGATAACGTAACTACATCCGGTTCTATCACTGCAGGCTTATTACGCATTGCAGGATCACTTCTTACAAGCACATCACAGGCTACTCCCGGAGGGATTCGCACAGTGTGTGCCACACTAGCCATACTGCTCACTTGTCTCAGTACACATCTAACCTTTACGGGATACGGGTATCTCACACTCAACATTCCTGTTTGGGGTTCTAACACAGCACCATACAGGGATGCGAAATCCAACCCAAGTATACCCTCATCTGCTATATCCGCAACGGTGGTGCTCATGACATAGTCATGGATACCATCCAACTGTAGTTTCACACAAGTTCTACCATACGTTTGCAAGGTACTGCCGTCGGCCGTCTGAGCACTTCCTCCCGATTTGAGAGTCTCATGTTCATCCGGTATAAGATCGTAGAACCCCCTGGAGATACAAGAGTGGCTAGCTCCCGTATCCACAAGGAATTCGGCAGATCTTCCGTTAACAGTAAGGCAAACATACCACCGCCTTCTGTTTAGAACAGAGGGTATGTCCGTGACAATCGGAACATCATTTTTCACACCAGGAGTCGATCCACATCTTTTCAGGAATTCAAGACAAGGATGACCCGGGGGCAGGTGGGCACCACAGACCTTGGCTAATTCATAGCCTCCTGCCTCGTTACTGATATTGGGTTTCCCCTGTGCGCCCGTGGCACCTGTTATATCAGCTTCCCTAACCTTCCGGGTGTCTACAACCACCTCGGTGTTAGGCGATCTTGTTACTAAATGCGAACCATCGTCACGGATGGTGATATTATGGCAAGATTTGTCACTGGGATCCCCTTCTTTGCCCCTCGGGAGATCCCTTTCTAGTTTTCCTCTGTACTTATCCCAGAGACACTCTCCTGTTTACGCGGAACAGGCTTTTCAGCCATACATTCGGGAGCAAAATGCCCCAGTTTCTGACATCTGAAACATCTCCTTTGAGATTTATCAACTCTTGGTCTCCTTAGAGCTTCTGTTAATCCGGCTATTAATGTTTCCATCATGTTAGTCGGAGCAACAGTGGCTGCTACAGTTGAGTTCGCCGTAGAGGCTACACTGCCATGTTGAGTTGATCCGGAAGCTGTTTTACCAGCAACAGATCCTCCCCTCCCTCTCGAATGTACTTTCCTATACCGCTTTTGTCGGTAATACTTTCCAGCCACCTGGACTGAACCAATATATTCTCCGTTTTCATCGGAGACATATTCATCTTCCTCATCAACTTCATTCGATTCAACCGGAGCTAATTGGGAAGTATCATATACCGGAGCAGGTGTACCTCCGTATTGGAAGGGAGCTGCTCTTACTGGACTAGGTCCAAGACCTACTAAACGTTTCTTCATGTCATGTCCATCAATTGCTATGAACAGATCACTGAAGGAAGTGTCATCTTTCCAGGAGTCCCACACCACTTGCTTATGATCCGGATCTCGCAATCCACTATAGAATTGTATGAACAATTCTTGTAGATAACAATCATCGTCATGAGCCCAATTTGGACGTGCTTTCAAAAGCAAGTCCTGTAGCTCCAAACCAAAGACTTTGTGTGATTCTTTCGGTTTTTGTGTTCTCTTCTTAAAGCTTACCCACGGATCTTCTCTAACGATTGATCCGAAAAGGTATGCGGCACATTCGACCAATTGATCATAGGTACCGTATATTCCGTAAGCTGCTCTCCATTGGTTGAGAGCTACTTTTCCGCCTTTATTTAACCAACAAATCAAATATGGCAGAGCTTCTTCTTTTGTCCATCCACTACAATTGACTTCGTCGACAAAAGCTTGATACCTGTCCTTCCATGGATCATTAGAATCATATGGAGGGGGTATCCGTGCCTGCCTACGTGCCGGATTATTACATCCGCGTAGTCTATCTGCTTCTCGCATGCTCCAGTTCATGACTTCCATGCCGTCCGCTCCCTTTCGGTAGCAGTCAATGCCAAGGTTTTGGATACATTGGCTCCTATCAAAGATGGTTTGCATCCCTGCAGGCATAGAAGTTCTCCTGTTTGGTTTCCTCCCATCTCCTCCTGATCCTGATCCTCCGGATCCGGATCCTCCTGGGCCGCCTGGAGGGTTTCCTCCTGGTGGACCATTATTATTATAGCTTCCGGATGAACCACCAGGGCATCCGCCATTGTAACCGGTGTTTCCAGAAGACGCATATCTAGGGTAAGAATCATTTTGATTCCATCCCTGGTTATAACTATTACCATTTTGATAATTACCACCTCCTGATGGATTATAATTATTTCTATATCCATAGGAAGATGTTCTTGGTTGATACGTACCGCCATTAATATTGTTTTGTGGCGGGTTTGGTCTCGGAAAACGTCCATCAGTAGGACCATTACCAGAACCTGGGGTTGGATTCGGTAATCTTGGTACTGCTGGTGTACTGTGGCCGGGTTGGGGGAAATATGAAGGTGGTGTCAACATATGCCTCATTGGTCCGGGTGCTCTTGGTTGTGCCACGGGTGTATTATTATTATTCCCTGTAGCACCATCGTGAGTCGCTTTGATTTTGTGACTCAAATCTGGTATGGGTGGTGCCGGACCTATCGTATCCAGCATTGGAATTACTGGTTTAGATGCGGTTCCATTTACTGCAGCATTATCCGGTTTCTTGTAGATTCCGGATACCACATTCTTGTCAGCCCCATCATCAACGAATGGGCTGTATCTAATTGGGGTTGCATCTTTAGATGTCTTTCCCAACATTGTAGATACCACAGCTGGATCTATATTACCTATAGTTAACTGGGCTGCTTCTACATATTTATCTAGAGTTATTGCAGTAGTCTGCAATTCCTGAAGCTCATTTGTGAGTTTCTGTCTATCATCTTCCAGTTGTTTGTTGTAAGCTATGATGCCTACCCGGATGGTTTCATTGTCTTCAGCTTGTTTACTACACTGAAGTTTCAATTTATCCAACTCGTTCTGATAATGGCGAATTTCGGATTCGAATTTTGCCTTATCAAGGTTTAGTTGGTCGTTCGTATCTATGTATGTTTGGATACGAATGTGCCTATTATCATATTCTTTGTTGAATGATTCTCTCATTGATTGAAGTTTTAGTTCTTCATTCTCGAGTTCTTTCATGTACTCGCTCCTTCTGGCTTCGAATTCCTTTCGCATGCCAGTTAGGTCCTCTTCCATCTGAAGTTTTTCATGGAATACTTCATCCTTAGCTTTGACCAAGGTATTTAAATTCTCGTTCAAAGTTACATAAGTTTCATTCAACAACAGGACATCCGGTCGTTTTAATTCCTCACCTTCCGGTACCGCATAGGTTAAGTCGCCATCTATAGCGCTATAATCTAATATTGGTAATTCGGGCCTGGGTAACCTATAAGGTAGTTCTCCGAATGTTACCCTTTTTCGCATTGGTGCCGGATGTTCTGGGTTAGTACTACCACCAACTTCGAACATCGAATCACTTAATTCTTCAACAAGCGATTGTTGGCCTATTAAGTTACTATGTCTCTGTATAGACTGTTCGCGTCGTACAGAGTCTGGCAGATTCTCCTCACTATCATTATAGTGGGGTCCGGGATCTCTCCAAGATGCTGATTCCACATCTTGCGAGTCCGAATGGGCTTGGAGCATTAATGATCCATTTCCATTCTCTTGGGCAAGTGATTGCCCTGCTGGGTTAGCTTCCCTAAGGGTGTCTAACCCATGTACTAGCCGTTCGGACGTTATAACGTCCGGGCTATACACCAGAATTAACTGGTCACGGCACCAGTGTAAGGGTTTGTGGCCTTACGGACCTGGGGGGTTCGGGTCTTACGGTTCGGAAAGAAAGAGTAAGACAGTATTCCAAGTGTATGCCAACGGTTAGGTTTATTACTTAACGCACACTCACGGCTGCCGGATGATATCAAGGAGGCAGCTAATATTAAAAGACAATGGTTTACATGGTGTGGAGGCCAGAAGGGCCTCTGACGTAGCGGCTGAGCCCTGGGCTTTATATATGGACCCAGGTGTTCGTCGTCAGATGTCCCCACAGATCCGGATCGGTGCTGCCACCTATCCGGAACCTGAGGAATGTCCGACGACTCGACTCACCCGCCACGTCAGACGGTACCCAACTCCTATGGTTTTAATAACGTGTACCTCTACAACTCTAAGAAGGAAGGAGAAAAACTCACCATCCATGGATATTCCCACTCAGAGATCTCAGCTGATGAGGCTGATAATCAGGCAGGCAACCATACCGATCCTACAACCTCCTCAGTGAGAGGGGTGTTTGACGTAGCTTCTTCAAGACAGGAAGACCTGCATAGACCTCCTCCTCCTCCTCCTCCTCCTGATCTGCTTGAGTCAGAGTATCAGAGCATTCTGACTGATAGTTCAAAGACGAGGAAGAGGAAAAACAGAGATCCCTCTCCAGTGGAGTCACATGTTGTGCCAGAGCCTTCCAGCGAGCCTCCTCTGTTGCCTGAAACACCGAGGAGACGGAAGTGGGCGAAACCATCCTCTCATGCTTCAAAGGAGGGTCAAATGTCTGAGACCCAGGAAGCGGAGGTGGAGGGTAAAAACCAGGAGTTGAATGAAACTGTCTTGCATCCTGATCAGCAAAACGGTCATCCACAGCACACTCAGGGGTTAGAGCATAATTCTGGTAGTACCCTGGCCACCATGGTTGAATCACAGAAGGAGGAGTCATCCACAATGACGGAGCCCCCAAGTGGCAAGGAGGAGTTGAAAAGCCCCGTCTCTGATTCACTGTCGTCTTCCAGAAAAGACTGTCATCAACATTTAAACACTGATCACCAAGAAAAAACCTCCCCTCCTTATCCTGTTCTAAGAGCTCATGCTCTGAAGGAGACCGATTCAAGTCCAAGGGGATGGAAATTTCTGTGGAATCAAGAACGTCCTCAGTCAAATCTTTCCATGAAGAGGCCCCGTGATCATGAATTTCAGCAACTACCTCCAATTGTTCGGGAAGGTCATCAAGACTCTGGTCTGAGAGAATCAAAGAGGCGTCTTGTACAGATGGATCAGGTTGGGAATTCACATCAGCAAGAGTTGCATCAGCAGCGGCAACATCAGGCGCTGCTATCACAACCGCAACTGCATCAGCAGCTTCCAATGCAGCATCTTGAGGAGATGGCATCTCGGACTGATGGGGTGCACTTGGACAAAGGGGGCGTTGGGGCGTTTCAGCCCCCGGGCGGACGGGTATTACCGTTGTTGGCTTCGGTACCGCATTTAAAATCGCCGCAACCAATGCCTCCGCCCGGTCTCCCACCTGAAAAAACAAAAAACAAAAATATAAAAAAAAACTACATGCAACCATCACCACCACCATCACATCCGCCGCAACAGACGTCTAAAACGACGTCATCCGCACCTCACCAACCCGGTAGTAAACAGATCAGTTCAAATCAACAAAAAGAGAAAGAGCCAAGGATGACAGTGCCAGTACGTCACAACCCTCGACCTCGCAGGACCACAGCTGGACGACACTCTGAAATCTGGAGAAACGAATGGAAACCGGGTTAACATCAGGACGCAGTGTTCTGAAAGCTTAAAACAAAGGTACACAAGCATCCACCTGTCGAAATGCAATAGGAAAAAATGGATGTCAGCGGGGATGAAATCGATAACAGGACAGTCACTCAAGTCGGATTTGAACCTAAAAAACCGGACTCTGAAAAGGAAATGAATGATTATCTCAAGTCAATATATTATGATCCGAATCATCCTGCTGGATACACTGGGGCTGCTACTGTATACAAAGCTGTGAGATCAGAAGGGAAATATCGGATCACTCTGAAACAAATAAAGTCATGGTTAGCTGCTCAGGATGCCTATGTCACTTTTAAAAAAGCTAGAAAGAGATTCCCAAGACCCAAGGTTATTGTAAGCTCAAAGGATCAAATGTGGGACTGTGATTGTCTATCCATGAAGTACCATGCCAATGACAACAGAGGGTACGCTTTCATTCTGGTATGCATTGACGTGTTCACCAGATTCCTTTACACAAGACCGCTGGTAGCTCTTCAAGGGATTCATGTAAAGGATGCTTATGAGGACATCTTCAGACTCAACGAGATTCCTGATACCATTCGCACTGACCACGGCAGTGAATTTGTCAATAAAACTTTGAAACAGTTTTTTCTGAATAACAATATCAAACACTATCTCACTACCAATGAGATAAAAACATCTCACGGAGAGAGGATAATTCAGACTTTGAGGATGAGAATAGCTAGACTGTTCAGAGCCACAAATAATTTCAACTGGATAGATCAACTGGAAGAGTTGACCGATGCTTATAACAACTCCAAGCACAGTGCTATCAATTCGACTCCTACAGAAGCCATGTGTTCCACCGACAAAACTGAGTTGTGGCATTGGCAGTACAAGCGTAATGATTCCGTCACCAAAACAGGCCCAAGCTTACCTTTTGTCTTCCAGGTGGGTGACAGGGTTAGGATATCGTTTCTGCGAGGAACTTTCCACAGAGCTTACGACCATACATGGACAAAAATGATCTACACTATCACTCATAGACGTATGGACCAAGGTTTCCAAAAATATCAGATTAAGACATGGGACAATGAGAAATTAATCGGTGAATACTACAAAGAGGAATTACAAAAAGTGGTCGTGGAAGGAGACGACACAGCCACATTCGAAGTAGAAAAGGAGCTGCAAAGGCGTACTGTTGGTCCAAAAAACAACCGTCGCGCTGAGGTTTTAGTGAAATGGTTGGGTTGGTCCAAGAAATACAACTCCTGGATACCCGAGAGTCAGCTCACAGATCTCTAGCGGACGTCGATCAGTAAACACCTGTTACTCAGTCATGTATTTGTACCTCACTTCCACAGACCTCAGCGGATATCACTCCAGCAACACTGGCGATGACTTTGTGGTGACTTTACCTTCCTCCTATTATTTCAGTCGTACTGAGGAATGGGAGATTGGGTTGATTGACATATACTTGGAAGTTCCAAAGAATACACAGATTTCAAAGTTCAGTGCCACCAAGCTAGTGCATGTGTATTGTGACACTGTAGAGTCTTCGGTCTTCAACGGAGGTGAACGAAAGCTGTTGACTGTCACTCGCCTTAAGGACTGCACCAGAGCTATCCTGCACCCAAGACACATACGGTATGTACCCTTGGCCCAAGAGAGACTGACCAGTATGCATGTGTACTTAAAGTATCACGACGGTGAACCTCTCTCACTGTATGGACTGACAACATACTGTACACTTCACATCAAAAGGAAGGCATACTGATTAGGAAAAGCTACATTTGTCCTGCCTCAAGTCAATAAGCATCTGCCATGGTGTTGGTTCCACTGGGAGTCAGCATGAGTAGCTGGACGCGTAGTATTGATCCCAAGTCTAAAAGTAGCTCAGACAAGAGGACCTTCACAGACGACACAGGAGCCCACTCTTTCAAGCGTGTAGGATCCACTTCACATGGAAATGGAGACAGTAAGGGTCAGAGACATAAGAATGCTGACAGTCTTGGTCACATGATAAAACCGAAAATGGTGTCACCGGTTCAGGATGTCCTGGCACAAACCAAAGAGAAGGAAAAACGCTCTGACGGACCTGACACACTGGACATTTCTTTCAACATGGCCTCCACTAGCACAGGTATGGCTACCGGCAAGAGAAAGGGTAGCTCTAAATCTGTCAAGAAAAAGGGGAGTGGGAGCACTTCATCATCTAGAAATAACAAGGTGGGCTCCACTATAAAAAGGTTACAGAGAAAGAGGAACAGTCAGTCCAAGAGAAATCTTGGAATGAGCAGGAAGTCCTTGACTAAAAAGAAATCATAAAAAAAAGACAACCAAAAAACAGACTGATAACAAGAAGACACCCCTACACATCATGCAGGAATACAAGTTCAGTGAGAGTGAGGAGGGCTTCTCTTCCAAGATTGCAATTTTTGAAGCTCCCAAGATGGACACATCTGTAATAGACACAGAAAGGGTGAGGTACTACCCCAAGACTGCCATCAGTGAAGGTTCACCACTGGTTTTCAGGATCGAGCCATTCGGTGGGGGTTACATAGACGGACCCAATACCACAATGTCTGTCGAAATGAAAATAGTGAATGATAAGAATCAAGCTGTCTCAGCTACAGACCTGGTAGCCTTGACTAACATACCACTGAGCAGTGTCTTCAGTCAAGTGGCGGTTACTATGTCGGGGGTAGAGGTCAACCCTGACATTGGTTCCATGTACCCCTACAAAAACTACTTGGAAATGCTACTCATGGTGGACAAGGAGGCGAAGACATCGGTTGGTGAGCAACGGGGTTACTATCAAGATTCTACTGGTGCCGGTGGGACTACGGATCCTTCGCTTACTGCTACTACACCCAACGCTGGACTTCTCAAGCGACACTCTCTGACTAAGACTGGGCAAAGTTTGGTCGTTAAGGGCCCATTAGGCTTGGATTTTATGGCCATCAATCGTCATTTAATTAATGGTCTAAATATCTACCTCACCTTCTACCAAAGTAGTGATGCCTTCAGGCTATTGGCTAAGGATGACAGTAAGAAGTACAAGCTAGTCATCGAGAACATGTACCTGACGGTGCATTACATCAAGCTCAGACCCGAAGTCCTGGTACGTCACAGTGAGCTTTTAGCCAGTGGAAAGAATGCCATCTACCCATACAGAAGGGTGTATATGCATTCACACACCTTACCAAGAGGGATTAACTCATTCTCTATCTCTCAAGTGTTGTCAGATAGAATCCCAAGCCTCCTCGTTCTTGGGTTTGTAGATTCGCAGGCTTATGCTGGGGACTTGACAAAGTCGCCATATAAGTTTGAGCACTTTGATATCAATCACATTGCTCTACAAGTAGGATCTCACAGTGTCCCAGACCGACCCATGGAACCAGACTTTGACAATCAAAAGTTCTCTGAAGAGTATGACGCTTTCCTAGCTGTGACCAGAGGACAAGGGAGCACATTCTCAAAGAAAGACTTTGCAGCTGGGAACACTCTCTTCTGTTTCAATGTCCAAAGCCATTTGGACCTAGACGAAGGAGTGTTTCCCATAATCCGTAAGGGATATACCCGACTCGAAATGAGATTTAAGACTCCACTCCCCTCGTCAGTGGTAGCAGTCTTGTACATGGTCACGCAAGGCTTATACACAGTCTCAGAAAGTCGGCTTGTTAGTGTGGAGTACTGAGCAGTGAGGGCAAGAAAAAAAATAAATAAATGAATTGAAAAAAAGAACATACAAAGATACAGGCATGTGTATTTATCAAACTTGCATGTTATCAAACAATGTCCTGTATATGTGTATTAACCAAACTTGCCTGTTATCAAACAATGTCCTGTATATGTGTATTTACCAAACTTGCATGTTATCAAACAATGTGATGTATATGTGAATTGACCAAACTTGCATGTTATCAAACAATGGGCTGTATATATGAATTGACTAAACTAACATGTTATCACAAGGATGTTGTACAGCATATGAGTATTTATCAAAATGTAAATTATCACAACAATGTATATAGAACTATATACACTCGTGTATATTTATATAATTATTCGCAACGGTTAGGGACTACTTGCAGTGCGCAGTGGTATCTATGATGTCATAGTATGACGTCATGATCAACACCCCTCCAGTATATAAGAGGGGATTTTCAAGGTAACGGTCAATTGGCTCGTTTTCACCTGTGCAGGTAACACCACGCTGGGTGTTTCCTTGATTTTTAAATTTTTAAGCAGTTTTTTCTGGATTATTGCTTGGATATCGGCTCAAGCATGGGGAAAAGAACTACTACAGGTGCAAAGAAGAAAGGTTCGGCGAAAAAATCCGCTAAATCGGCTAAAACGAATCGAGAATCGGCCAATTTAGGATCTTCGAGCAGTTTAACGTCTCTATGTGGGGGTCTGGAGCCCTTACAGCCTAACACGCCACAGGCTAGAGAGAGTGAGATTGCTGACCAGACGAGGCTAGATTTGATGGAAGAAGACCTTTTGGATATAAAATAAATGCTTCGGGACGTTATTGCTAGCCAAGGGGCCCGTAAAGACGAGATGAATCTTTTGAGTGGATCGGACAGCGGGGCGGCTGGAGCACGTGCATCTGTGTACAAACAAGATTCGAGAGACGCGAAACCAGGGCGACGGGGGCGTGGTCTGCAGCGGGACGTTGACAACGACAGCGTCCATAGCAACCAAGATGGCGGCGAGTGGACCAGAGCAGGACGTAGAGGTCGTCAAACGAGGTCGAAATCATCGTACACTACTCGTCACAGGAGTCCCAGCTCGTCAAGAGGGTCGTCAGTGGACTCGTCTATTCATCGTCATCACGCCAAGCAAAAAATTGGTGAGTTTGACCATGAACAATTCATTAAAAAACGTGAAAAGGTCGACAGCATTGAGAAACTTGTATCCAAACTCATGTGTCTGTGATATGATCATTTATTATACTACTTATCATATATTATTATTACTGTATATATCAACATTATTATTATCGTTATTACCGGTATTTTTTATTCCCTGTCAGCGAAATAACTTATATATATATATATATATATATATATATATATATGTGTGTGTGTGTGTGTGTGTGTGTGTGTGTGTGTGTGTGTGTGTGTGTGTGTGTGTGAAATGTATTTTCTTCATTTCTTATGACGATATAGAAAGGTGGAGGCATATTCATGATTGTATACTGACATTTATCAATAATTACTTTAAGAAATAAACAGCTCTGTTTGAAAAAAAATCAATCTCTCACTGTTTATTTAGATATAATGATATAGATATAGAATCTGAATCTTATCAGATCACCTTCATATCATACTCACTCTACAAAGAAGTGATTTTTTCTTCCCCTTCTTCCGCTGCCATCGGGAGTAACTGGATACCGTAGGGGCAGGAGGACGTGGCGGTCGAGGTGGACGCTGTATGGGGAGTCCAAATGGGGTTCCTGAATCTTCTATGTTTCCTTTTAAAAAAGAGAATATATACACTTTCAACCACTGTTATGTTTCATACAGTTACCTTTAGCTCTCCTGGATAAAAAACAGAGAATATGTAAATTGAATTACCATATAATTCTGAAAAATAGATCAATCAATTTCCTTAGGTTTTTTAACATATTCTTTAGTGGGTGAAGCAATTATCATGTGATGCAAATAATAAAGCATTTTGTTAATAACTAACTGGAATCATACATGGTTATTCTTTGTGGTTTTTTTTTCTGTATTTACACATGCATACACACAAAGAGAAGCATATTAAGTCAGTCACCTTTGGAAAATTGAATCACAATCATGCTCATCTATAGCAAAAAAAAAAAAAAAAATAGGGAGAATTAGGTATTAATTGGACAGTTCACTACTAGCATCTACTCACGCTGTGCTAAGGGATGGTTGGATACCCACTTCCTGAAGTAACACCCAATGCCGATAACCAGAAAAAATATCATGGCTGACGATAGTCCGCTAACAAGTGGTGTCACCATGTTGTCTCCAGATTGGATGTCATCATTGATACTTCTGCTGTTATCAACACCACCACCGTCTTCACCACTGACACTGTTACCACCACCATTACCAGCATCATTGTTACTATATCTATCCTCCTTTTGAACCAGCACCTGAGATGAATTTGATAAATAATCATGAAAAAATATATTTTCACTCAATACATAAAACTGTATATTTCATTCCATAAAAAAGGAATAACAGAAGTATGCTATAATTTAGGACAATAAAAATAGAAAAAAAGAGAACATAGATATTACCTTAATATTGCGGGTAGTCATGCCGAAGTCAGTGTTAATGCTGCTAAGAGATGATTCTGTTGTCGACAATAACTCAAGTGTGGAAGCCAAAATAACAGAGGATGCTGATGTCGAGACAACAGAGGACGCTGCTGATGTCGGTACAACAGAGGGCGCTCCTGATGTCATATCTTTCATCATTCCCTGTAACAGAAAATGAGACTTATTTATTCATTTACCCATCTGCAGTTAACTTATTAGAAAGGGCAGCTCAAAGACATAATGTTGAATAAAACACAAAACACTTTATGAGAATGAAAATCAACGACTGTCATTGAGAATTTTATACACAAACCATTAGATTAATGAGATCACTGAGAAGATGCCACTGCAAGGTGAGCTCTCACAACATGTCTCCTGAGATTCAGCAGCCGTTTGAAAGCTACTTGGCATGTCTGACATGTATAGTCATAAGCATCATGGTAACTTCTTATATGTTTTTGAAGCCCAGATGTCGTACAAAAGAAGGCATCGCATTTGATGCATGTATACCCTGCTTGAGTTGATGCATCAGCCGTTTCAGTGATCTCAGTTACTTTGATTGGTTTATACATAACTTCAATCAGCTCATAAGTCTCTTGATTGTAGGAAACACCAATAGGAATCGGGTCAGTGTTGACCCACTCAAGGCATTCCCCCTTAGATCTGCTGTTATTGGCGGATTTTCATGGAGCGGGTACAGCCGGCTGTCTAGCACATCCGGTAGTGAGACAACACCTCTACAACTTATGTAGCTGGGTAGACACTCACACTTTTCGTTTGTTGCGCACACTACACTCTCACTCATATGAATAATGCTCAGTCCCATGAGGACAGTCATGATAAACCTGAACATCTTGAGCTAGCCTCTAAAATAAATGAATAAAATAAAAAAGATATTAGTTTTGTTGAATTGTATAAAATGTTAGTCTTTAGGGAGTGGTCATTATTTATCAACAAGATGGAAATGGTTAATAAGTTAAAAATATAAAACAACAATAAAAATCTGGGGGTATAAAATTTTTATTCCCCTCCCAAGGGAGGACAGTGGGGCTCTTAATACCCCCCCCCCCATTATCTTCCTCATAGACCCAAAGAAAAAAGGCACACTCTTCAAGTAGATCTATACACCTCTGTTGATAAATAAACCACTCCCTTGGTATCCATAGCCTAGGCTTAGACTTAGTCAGGTTGAGAGTGACTGTGTTCAAGTCCCAAGTATTATTGATATCTACTCATGCACAAGGACTTTGATTCTTATAACACTCTGTCAAGCACACTTTTAGTAATATCTCAGCTTTGAATAATGATAGAAAGATGCAACAAAATTCCACAGAATCCCTGACAGACGAGGAAGACAGCTGGCTTGTTTACATGTACATGCGGCGACTTCCGTCACAAACGGGACTCGCCAAATTCGACCATAAATATGCTGCTGTTTTACTTCAAAGTGTTTGGACACTTTCTAAGAGATGATCAAGCCTTACCCTGACTGTAGATGTGTATGTTGATCAATCATGACAGGCATAATGCTAGATCCACAGAGAAATTCACTTCATGTAGTAGTAGGCCTACCTTCACTTTGAGTTTGACACTTGTGTCGCACTGACTGTATGAACTAACACTGGCACACCCGTGTCATCGTCTGATGCAAAATTGTTGTTGTCAAAAACTACACAATTATGACAATAGCTCACATGACCCGCATCATGTATGAAATGATTTGTTGACAACCGAGTATAAATTCTTTTATTGAAATGCATTTGAAAAAATGTGGGGGGGGGGCCCGTACTGGCATCTAACAACCTGTCGCCATGTGCCTGAGTCTATGACAGCCAAGGTAACCAGCGTACCATGTTTTTTTAGTGATTCCGTGTCTGACCAATAGGGGTACTGGCTCGTTGAGGCTCTGTTGCGAAAAGTCTAGGAGGCAAACCGCAACATAAGTAGAACTTCAGTCTCTAACATGTGCATAATCATGCATGTTTGAACGTCCTGTAAATCTGGAAAAGTAATAGTAGATATATGATGCCTCATAGCTTATACAAACCATAATAAATGTGCATTCTGAAAAATACATCAGGAGTGAAATAGATCAGAGACGTACTATTCACAGAGGGTGTTTTCATCAAAAGTGACCAAGACTCAAAACAAGGAAAAGCATTGTGCGGGGTGCGTCACAAGGGATAAATCTATCGTTATCGAGGTTCAGATCTGAAGTGCAAAGTAGGAGTAGACAGCCGTACTTTGCTTGAAATGTAAAGTAAACCATGTGGGTCAATACGTCCATAAAAATCCTACCATATGGTGCAATAAAACAGCGTATCGTAAACCTGACCATTGAAACGCAGATTTTTACTATTATAACACTGTCAAACAAGAAGAAAACAGATTTACAAACCGTCTTTTGGTATTCCTCAGAAACGACAATGACATTTCTCTATTTTCTTGTGCTGTTAGGCTAAAGCTGTAGATGCAGGAGTACAAAGGAATCGCCCATCTCCTGCAGGGACTAGACCTACATAACGCAGTCTGTCTAGACCTCCTTTATTCCTCCCTGTATATCTCTCAATGACACGGCACGCGGGATTGGTTTCCGTGTCGGTAGAAAGTACTTTGAATAAATTAGTTTCTATTCCCGTTAAACCTTCCAAGTTTATGTGGTGTCATTCTAGTGGGGATGTACAGATAGATACCGTCCAGAACGCAGTGAATTACGTGGCGATATTAGTCTTCAGAATATGTTTTATTTTTATTTTTGGTGAATCAGCTCCTTGAATAAAACATATCGCTACTTAGGTGATAATTCAGTCTGGCTCTGAAATCATAAAACTGACACATCATTTCCCGTGTCTATAGAATCTCATTAGGTGAAATCCAGGTAGACTTAGTATAAAAGGGGTGGTGGATGCATCCCCTAGACATCAGATCTTATCTGACCACTCTTCGCATCGCTTCACCAAGACTCTAAATGGCTCTTCCTTCTCCACCGCCTTCAGGCCGTATCAGTAGTGCGAGTAGCAATGATACTACTCTCTCTCCTTCCATCAAGGCATGGCGTAGTAATCGCAACAGGGTATTCACAGATTTAGATTGTGATTTTAGGTGAGTTTTTATTAAGAGTGGTGGTTGTTACAACAATAGTTGCACGGAAATGTGTTACTGTACTCGTTTGACATCTAGTGTGTGATCTATGAGCTAATCTGTATGTAAAAGGGGGCCATCCATAAATGATGTCATGCAAAATCTGACCATTTCTGTGGTTTAGGTCTATTTAGCGACAGAGGTGTATACTTGAAGAGTGTGCCTTTTTTTCTTTTAGTCTTTGGGTAAAATAGAAAAAGGGGTGTTAGGTGCCCCCCCAACCCCTTCAGCATGGCATCATTTGTGGATGGCCCCAAATGATGGTTACCTGCTGCTGCTAACTAATAGCCTACACTGTCTATGTATTGGTACAGTACTAAGGGTGATACATCCAATGTATATATAGAGCCTAGGTCTATACCTGGGTCTGTCATAATAATGGGGGAAACAAAAAAAAAAGTTTTATACCCGAATTTTTCGGGGGGGGCTTAAAAAAAGCATACATGCTACTATGTAATAATAGAAAAATCCCAAATTTTTAGACTCCTCCAAAAATCAAAACTTTTATCATCTGCATGTTGTTTAAGGATTTTAATCTTTAATTTTCAGACATGCACTGCATGCTATGAACAACATCACAGCATGTTTTACTGCCATGTTAGAGACGAGTAGTCACACCTTCATCCCTGATCCTCGGGTGCGTCCGCTCATGATGGAGGTGGGTAACAGTTTCCGCGACTGTATCTACGAAATTGGTTCCATGTTCCACTCATGTAACCGTACACTGCGCTTCATGATAGCCTCGGGATCAACTACACAGCTAGGAGAGTATGGTGGGAATTTGGCTTTACGACAAAGGTATCTCCGTGAGGCAATGAGTACCGTTGTAGGTGAGGTTCACAGCCTGATCTCAGAGATCAGACAAGTACCTCCTAAAATTCTTCCAGAATATGATATGAATGATTCAAGCAATGATGATGAAGAAGATGATGTCCCTGACAATGAAAGTAATCTCCAGATCCCAATGCACTCTCCAGATCATGATGCCATGAGCATCACTACTTCTAATCCAACTGAGCCTGAAACTGAAACTGAACCTTCACCTGTGGATGTGCCTGCTGATTCATCTACTCCCCATCCTCCAACTGTCTCATCAGTTGCTGTGTATGAGGATTTGTCATCTGCTGCTGCTGCTGCTGATGATGATGATATCGCCATCATAAACCAGGATAATGCTGACCCTCTGATGATCGAAAGTCACAAGGTATCTCAGACTGTCCCATTCGAAAACCCTACTCTTCCCAATCAACATACCTACCCCAAACCTGAGCCAAACTCCGCAAGCCTACCCATAGCATCACAGTACTGGAACCATTCCTCATATCCTCCAGCCTATACCACATCCACCTCACCGCCTTTCGAGTATATGACAAAACCTCTGCCTGAACAACAGCCCCAAGCCTACAACCTACACCCGATAACAACCTATGAGAAGTTGATGCCAGAAGAAACATCTTACTCAGATCAGTACGAGGAGGAAAGACTGCAGCAACAAGAGCCAACACAACTATCCAGTAACTACCCATTCTCTCCATCACTCATACCATTTAATCCTGGTCATTGCTCCCTATTACCCTACATGACCCCCATTTCTTCCAGGACAAGGTCCAAAACTTATGGTCCCACACCCATACCCACACCATCCTCATCCCCATCGCCATCTGCTGTAATTACACACCGACCTACAGTTCTTTTGACAGACTTAGATGCACATCATGGGAGTCCGGTCGAAGTAAACTCTATCATACCAATGCATGAATATCAGCAGGCACTCCACACTAACATGGACGTTGGATGCTATTTGCCTTCTTTAGGATCCAGGTACTTAAAATATTTTCTCAATATGTGCTTTTGTGTATGTATATAACCAAATTTTCATATTTAAAACAAGTTTCTCTAGGTTTCAATGAGTATTAAATGCTGATTTATCATTTTGCTGATACTAATACCTTTTCCTTTGGAGTAATTGTTTGATTGATTGATTTTATACAGTGCTACTTCGACCACCACTACTACAACTACTACAGATGACTGGAGTTGGGTTAACGTTACACAGATGATGTCTTGGTCCACAAATGCCAAACATGCTGACTCGATCATTCCATTTGAGGATATTTAATAAAAGTGTTAGGTGACACAAACCAAAGCAAAAAAAAGAGAACAACACAAACTTTGAGAATGGTGGTTTGTTTATTCATTTATTCATGGTGATTTGTTGTTTGAGATATATCAACGATTATGACTTTTGATGGCTTTATTGGATGTATGTCATTCCCTCCATGAGGCTGTCCTTCCTAACTCTCTTCCTTTGAAAGTTCCCTCTTTGTCGCAACTGCAACAATGAATTTAAACATGTCAGATAAGGTTAAGAATCATTTCAAAAGTCATATGGAAAACAAGGTATAATGAATTGCTGTCCATTAATACATGATAACAAGATTATTATTGTGTGTGGAAGAAACATTCTTTACTTATTATGATGAAATACAGTTTGAAATATAATGAATTGATTCACAAAACTAAAAGTATATATTACCGATTACCAATCACCCAAAAGACACTCAAATTCTCGCTGCATTGGTAACAGTCCCTCAACGTGACACAAGCTGCATTCTGTTTGCATGTGGTCGGGCTTGTTACAGCAAAAGATGTGTGAATTAAACGTTGGGAATTCGGTCGTCAGCTGAGTCTCGAGAAACTCTGCAAATCTGCGAAATTGTTCATAACTTAGCCGAATTCCTTCTTTAGAGGGCAGCAGGTCGCCCTGAGGATCGTTCTTGGCATGAGATGGCTTAAACCACTTCCTGAGGTTCACCGCGCAGATGTCTGGATCCACAGTGAGGAAGATACTCTGGCCAAGCGACATACAATATCCAATATAGTTTTCATTATCGCAAAGTCCAAGGCATACTTTGATGTCTTCTGCTTCCTGTTTTATCTGATACAGAGCATCAAAATTCAGGGTGATGCTAAACCTTGCACCAACTCTTTGGAGTTTGTCTATGGAATTTGTTTTCCATAGACTTAAGCGGAGTGATCCCTCTCCTACTCCAGTTTTGTCTGGCTGCTTGTCTAAATACAAGTTCTGCCCAAGGTTGAAAAACAACCTCTGCACCCTGATGGGATCATCCTGAGATCGGGTAGAGGCCATAAACAGCCTACCTCTGCATGAAATCTCCTTGGACTGACCAGGATTGGTCACTACCTCATCTTGATACAAGACATTGGCTGCTGAGGTCTTAATGGGCCTCGTGTTGTACTTGGAAGCGACTTTCCTTTTTGGTCTAGTGGGTGCTTGAGGGGTTGGAGGAATCTCTCCATCATTTGGCAGAGTTAAAGAAATCTCTCCATCGTCTGTATAAGATGGAAAGATTTCCATTGCAAGCTTAAAATTCTGCTTCTTGGCCATAAGGGGTCTCTTCGTCATTGTGTCTTCTGCAGCTATGTCGGGTACTTTGGTTGTTCTCCTTCTCTTGCTGATGGGTTCCCTGCACAATGATGGGGTTTGCTCGACTTCCATGTTCTGCATTTTGCTTTCCTCTGTGTCCTACAAAATAGATAAATAGATAGATAAAGACAAAGACTGTATAAAATCATTTTGAAATGTCTATTTATAACAAAGAAAAGTACTCAAATATAAATCAAAAGTAAAGGAAAATGCAGTTGACTCCATAAACATTCACAGAAGTGATTATGGAATAATACTCACCGAAAAGAACACATCATCACTTGGAGGTTGGCTGCCTGAAAGTAATGTGTCAGTTCCAAAGATGTCCATGCTCAGTGTATACAATACTTGACACTTACACTAGAAAGTTGGAGTAACTTGACTATCCACCTGCAACCAGCATTTATATACTTGATACATTATCATAATTGCAAATTAGGACCAACACATATGGTCCAAGTATGACCCCAAAGGTCGTCATATGAATATGTAGCATCCATCCCCGCAGGGCAGGACCTGTCAAAACCAGAGCAAAAGTGGACTCTCCTGTCAGAATAATTACCGTTAAAATGATTATTGACAGGATATGACCTAGAAAGGTCACTGAGAGGTCACCACATGAAGTCATAAAGTGTGTAGCCTCAGGGCATAACCTGACAAATCCCGAGCAAAACTGGACTCTCCTGTCAAAATGAATAATGACAGGTCATGACCTGAATACAGTTTTGAATCTAATTAACCACACACAGGTTGAGATCCAGAATACATGAAATCATTTAAATTCCCACACAAACTAATTCTACATCTAACAACTCTTTGTAATTATCACCTTTCACAATAAAGTTGCAGTAGATGAACCTATATGGATATAATATTTATATTTTCATTGTATAACCATGGTTATCCGGTGGCCAACTGGTGACACATGGTATCGACGGTATCGGGGTTCAGCGCAAATCTATTATCGAAGATAGATAAGATATCACCAAATTGATACCATACATAAGGAGCTCGATGCCTTACTATCCCTTATGATCAGTTTCAGAAAGATCGATAATCAATCAATACAGATATGACGCATTTTGAAAAACCTGCTCCAAGAATCCATGCTCAACACTACTGGCGTCTGTGACTAAAACTCTAGGATTGCTATGAAACAAGTTAGGATAAATGCCTAATCAGTGACCCATTAGCTCAGTGATAGGGCACCAGCCTTGAGGAATGAGAGTCTCGGGTTCTAGCCCTGTTTAGGTTATGTTTTTATGGAGTTGCTTGCCGCGTAGTGGCCGGGAGCGCAGCAACCATAGCAACTTCATTATGTTTTCAGTTTGTCAGTGACGTCACTGTCACCTTGTGACGCAATTTGTGATGTCATACGTTGGCTGTGACGTCACACGTCCGCCGCAGAGTGGCAAGTTGTGCAGGAGGGATAGGAGTGGCAACTCCTATCCATGGTCCTTGCCACATTTTTCTTGTTTTCCCACGGAGACTACTACACTGAAACTCCAAATATAATGTTCTAGGGACCTCAATTGATATACAGGCTTGTTGAGCTTCTACTCAGGGAATGATGCCCGGGACCTTTAACAAACAGGTGGGAATGTTGTGGTTGCCCACCTTGAGCAGCATATATAGGTGTGCCATGCATTCCACAAGCAGTGTACCCATAGGTCAGTGGTGGAGAATCCGCTTCGTTTAGGCCCATTTTCCACCACCCAATAGAGTAGGTATATCTGCTGATAGGCACTGCTGTTGGCCGACAGAGGGACATGCCTCACCATTTTGCTTTATGGCAGCCCCGTCGGCCGGTATGGTCATGTGGAGCCCCTGTTGGCCGATAGAGTGAGCATATCGGTTGGTGGAAAACAGCCCTTACTGAGGGTCCCAGGTTCAAGTCCAGATTTGAATTGGGCTTTTTTTAAGCAGACCACTATATGCTCATGGATTCCTGGTTGGTTTGAAGATGTTGTTTTCTTAAACGTACATCTGACACTCACTCACTCAATACTCCATAGATGTAAACACATAGATGTTGGGATTTTAGTAAATACCAGCTAAAAATGCTGGAATGCCATTTCCTTGTTAACCATTTATACAAGTGGAATTCAGAAACCTTAAAAGTGTGTAGATAATACATTTAATAAGATACTTATCTTCCTTTTAACCTTACCATTCCAGAAGTACTGGTCTTACCAGACCATGGCAAGCTCATAACCATCCCGGAACACCTCCCTTCAAATACAATCTAAAACATACAGGTCTGAGTATGAACAATGGCTTTTTCCTAGGGTCCTTATTTTATGATTTTTTTTTCTCCTCAAGGGCTTTGCTACCCAAGAATTACTTAAAAGGGATTTCTTAGGGTTTCCAATATTTGCCTATATTAAAATGCATTGAGGACTATCAGTCCCCAATACTTTGCTACAAAGCTTTAGTCATTAAGAATTGTGAATTAGATTCTTTGTAATTCAAAATTTTACTCTACTGCTTTCTCAGACTTCAATACTGAAGTCACTGCTACAATTTATACTGAAGTCATTAATACACTGTAAAGTTTAAAGGGATACCTTGCAGATTCAAATGCCATATCCCACAGCCAAACTTCCCAATGTAGTGACGTCATGTAGTTGATTAGAGTTCTACTATGTAGTTTAGAAAGCAGTCTCCAGAAATTATGCAGAAATGTCAGTTATAAGCTTGATAAGACCTCATTTGATGAACTTTGTGTCCTGACGAAATGTGTAATTCCATATCGTGAGTTTTTAAGAATCACCCTCCTGGTAAGGTAAGGTTTCCCGCACGAAGGTCCTTCCTCAGACCTCTGACATGACCTGTGTGTCCTCTAGGGAGAACCAGATTCCTGCAGCTTCATGGCCACCATGATTGACTCCATTCTAAAAAAAATATGGCGTCAAAATGACAAATGATTCTTCATCCAAAAGTTGCCAGAGATCTGTTGTTATTTTCAGAGATGCCATTATTTTCACAGATTCCTTTTACCACCACACTGCCACCTGGGGTTTCTCATAAAAAATACACCGACTCCCTGCTTAATGATTATGAGTAGTTCTGCAGTATAGCAAGCGAGGGGTTTCTTGACATGTTCTACTAACTCATCAGGTCTTCAACCAAATGTCATTTTTCTTTTGGTGAAAGGGTGGGAAATTGTACACACTTAGGTCTCTTGATTTACAGCAATATTGGTCTGACTGCAATATGTATGTTTGAGAAATGACGTCTCTGTGCAGCTGTGCAGCTCAGCCTAGAAACCTAAAGAGTACTTTCTAATTTTTATTTTTGTAAAAAAAAAACCTAAGAAACTGACTCAGAAATGTTGAGGGCCTGTGTTGATAACAAAAAAAAAATGTGTATAGTTTAAACACTTTCTTGTAACATCTTGTAACACTTTTTTTCTTTAGTTTTTATTTTTTTCCCCAAAATTGTTTAAAATCGAAACTGTTTAGATTCCATATGTTAAGTTTAAGAGCTGGTTCAATGCCTCTGAGACTAAAGGTTTTAGGCTCAGAAGGTGTTCAGATTGAGGTTGATGCAAATGAAAAAGACATTTAGTTCTTAAACACTTTTGGCAAAAGAGTGAAGTGCTTTACCCAATAAAAGGTTTCACAAAATGTTACAAGAAAGGGTTTCAAGGCTAAGCACATTTTCAGTGTCTAAGCTTTGCCTATCTAAGGCACTGCTATAAGGAATGAGAGATATAGGCCAGGCATCATGGTTGGTGGCTAATCTAATTTGTAATATATTATAGACGACAGAAAAAAATGTCATGATAAAAAAATAATCGAGCACCTTGTTCCATTCCATCATGAACCCTACACATGTTGTTACCTATAAATACCCAACGCTGGTACAACATGAAGTGAACACATACTATAAATACCCAACGCTGGTACAACATGAAGTGAACACAAAAACTCCTCTCATGTAAAGCTATCATTGCGTGCCATGGAGATTGAGAGTTGCTATAGAGTAAGATACGCCATGGATTCCTGCAACCCTACATAGGATAAGAAGCACCAAACCCTATCTTGTAGACTTCCTAATAAGAAAAAAAAAACATCAAAATCTTATGACTTTAGAGTAGGTTTAACTACTAAAATTGACCTAGGTACATTTATAAGTGCCTTTGCACATTTTATGTCAAATATGGAAGTCAGAAACTATTGCTTTCTAAAATGTTGTGTGCATTGAGATAAAATTGAAAGCTGGGCACTTGGATTAATGGGAATGGTGTGTCCAATATATAAGTGGCTGGCTGATCTAAGTAGAAAGAGAGATTGGAAATCCGGTAATTTTTTTTCCTTATTAAAACCAATGTAATTTCTTTCATGCCTACAGATAGGTCTCTGATTCTCAAATATACAGTCACAGGTAGCAAGGATACATTGGGTGAATGTCGGCTTATGACAAATTCCAATAAAAGTGATGCAGGTATGAAGTGAGCAGACACGGGACGAGCAGATGTGGGACGAGCAGACCCAAGACATATATTTTTTCTATTATTAACTATGATTGCCACATATTTTGAATATATATATATATATATATATATATGTATATATATATATGTATATATATATATATATATATATGTATATATATATATATATATATATATATATATATATATATATATAGGACGAATATGGTTCTGTAAAATTCCCTGAGAACCATAATACCCTATAGATAAAATTTGTGGTTGTAATAGGTTAAAAACTGATGAGCTGCTCCATAAATGAGCTGACACGAGACGAGCAAGTGAGCAGATTCAGGACAAGAGAGGAAATTCATTTAAAACTCTCTTTTTCTGGGCATTACAAAGCTGAAACTAATAATTTGATAATTTCAGAGGCAGACCTTATTTCACCGTACCATATTTGTCCCATATGTTCTGCTCATCCCGTGTCTGCTCATTTCAGACCTGCATCATTTTAGATGGACTTGGTCTTATATTGGGCCAATGTCGGATTACATTGGGCCAATTTCGGCTTATATAGATATTAGGCAAAGCCCCGGACGTCTTATGGCAAAACCTCCTGCTCTAAGGAGGTTTTCTGACTTATACTCCATCCACTGAAGTTTATGTAACAATAAAACTATAAATATAATGATATTTTGACATAAACTGTAGAGGCCAGGAAGAGGATTTGAATCTTCTACACTGGATGAGTTACAAAGCTATGGTAAATATATGGTGTTCCAGGCTCCAATCACCAGCAATCTCAACAGTATAATGGTTAGCATGGCTGTCTTTGAATAACAGAATGTGGGTTCAAGACTGCATGGGGAAAATGTTTTTTAACATAAATATACAAGGTTAAAGGGGTCTTTGTAAAAGGTCTCCATGAAGACCCTTTTATCCTATTGGCAATCAAGGGGATGTTGATCATAATACATTATTTTTAGAATTTGTTGCAAAAAAATGACAGTGGCCAATTGAGAATAAAAATAAAATCACACAAGGGATTTGAACCTGAATGGTCTAGATTTCTAGTCCAAGGCCTTAATCACTACACTACATTGACCAGTCATAATTTCAAAGTGAAATTGCCCTCTTTATCTATAATTGATTACTCAGTCATAGTAGTAACCTCCATTCAGTAGATGTTGAAACACCCACAGTATCAGCTGAGGACTCATGGTTTAATGGTTACCACATGGGACTCTGGACTCTGGTGCGTGGGTACGAATCCCATATGGGACAGTATTTTCCCAAGAATTTCATATGCTGTTCAAAAATCACCCAATTCATAAAACCTCCTGCTAGGCTTGGCCTATTTCACAAAACCTTCTCCCTGACCTGACCCACTTCACAAAACCTCCTGCCAGAACTGACCTGATTCATAAAACCTCCTGGTGGCTCTCCAACTGGAGAATGTCGAAATAAAGTAGGAACAATGGGATGCACAGCCAGGTGGAGAATAAATTAGGGATATCGTGTTTCACCTGATAACCTTGAAATGAAGACTGCTGTCAAATCAACACTGAAAGTAAAAAGATAAAGCTATCACATTTACGAATTATAAAACAGAGCAGTGCACGTGTGGCACATACATGGACATGACCTTAGTCACATTGTTGTTGAGATATTTTGAAAGTCAGGGTCAGGTTTGGTTAAAAGGACATTGCCCTTGGTGATTATTCCCCCTTTTAAACCCCAGGGGTAGTATTCAGATCAATCCATGGTGGCTAAGCCAAGGTACCATGGAAGGTGCCACAACACTCCAAAAAAAAAGGCAGTGCTAATACACCTCATAGAATTAGAACATGTATCTATGCTTTGCATTTTATAAAAGGTTATCATACTGATCATGGTATTTAATCAGCATCCTGACCTCTGACTGTAGTTGCTCCTGGAGACCAGTCTCACACGCTAATTGACACCGATTCCCATAGGCACCGGAATCTCAACCTTCCGGATATTCAGTCTGTGAAAATCAATCGCAGAAATGCAAGTGGTTGATAAGCAGGACTTCCTACGATGACTGTACAACACTGGAAGTTGATTTGTATGTGTTACCTCACTTTAGACTATCATATCATACATTTGTAGGGGCTTGGTATTTATCTAAAGTTGAATATGACAGCCCCATAGGCTTAACCAAGAACCTCGGTTTCACAACCCCCAAGTGTGATAACCCTTCCCCGTATCACACTGCCAGGTAGGTCATTGCAAATGGTCATATAACTAATGATGAAATGATTACTCATGCCAAATAAATGAATTTTTCAACATTTCTGACAAAAATAACTTGAGATAAATACAAAGGAGCACTCGAATTGGTCCCCACTGAGGGGTATCACACTTGGCTTTGCCTCGTCATATATCATATATATCATATACTTGTTGTCGATATGGCCATGGGACTCAAACCTGGGTCGTCGTATGTGATAGCAGCATTCAGATACAAGTGGCATCATCTGCATTCGGGTTCATATTCATCACAACAAGGGACTTCCACTCGTCTGTCACATGTCTGAGTTTTGCAAGCCTTTTCACCATAAATACGATGCATTCTGTCCAACCAGCAGTGGTAAGGCACACAACCTATACAGCCTAAATTTAGGCTCACACCTAGTTGTAACTGCAATGAAATCACAGCATGTAAACTAGACATGCATGGGAGCCTAAATGGCTGGTTCTTGTTCCATCTGAAATAAGGACTCAGTCGCCTACCAGAATCAGCTTCTCATCTAGCAAGAAACCAAACCACTAAATAGTGTATATGATATAATATCAGCTGATAATTACAATTTTCTTAATGTACATGTATGTATAATTGAATTGGTTTCATGGTAACTTGGTTTCAGACTTCTTACCCCAATCGGCAACTCCACGATACATGTGGGTGACTTATGAGTGAATGAATCCTTTGAGACTGTTTCAAAACTAATGACTGTAAACTTCACTGGATTATAGCAGTCTCAAACAGTTCCTGAAATTGTACTAGAAATCCTGCTAGTTTCAGGAGGTAAACCATGGAATAATAAAATTACCATTCATTAATGGAGGAGTAAAAAGCTTTCTGGATTAGGATCTGATAATTGTATACATAATTATCGTAAAAATTGGCCCTCAGGACCTCAGTTAAGATTTCCAACATATGTCAAGTAGCATATTTTTAAATGCCATGGTGTTGTTCATGTTGGATACCTGCACCATTTAAACTATGTTTCCAAAAACAGTAAAACGTGCACTGTATTCTCAAAAGGCATATTAAAGTTCCCTTAGCCAATTAGAGTAAAGGTGTAGCATTTAAAAAATAAGTTGACTGTACTATGGTCACTCAGATTAATCATTCCTGGTAGCTTACTTTAGGGCTATATGTCTTGAATGGTAGGAACTTAAGGTACTATGTATTGCTTCATTTCCAGTGTCGACCGACAAGACCCTTAAGATCAATTACCTGGATCCTTGATAACAAGTCAGCAGACAAAAGATCCATATTACTGGGTTTAGAGTGAAGTTCTTTTCTAAGTGTTTCCCCTCTAATCTAAACTGCACCTTCAGGTGCCGATTCTGCCTGGAACAGCAGCTGCTAAAAACCAAATTCGTCCATAGGTTGACGTCATTTGCAGGCCCATCGAATATCATAGAAACATAGAATAACTAATTTTGTTGAAGTCTTGATGTCATTTGTGGGACACATAGGTCAGTTAGTTGGTGTTTTGGATCTGTTTATAACCATAAAAACTAAGTGTGTGGTTTGCCTGGTTTATATGACTACTTACGCTATCTGTCATCAACATAGTTAGCAATACAACCATTTAGGAGAACAAAAGCTTCTACTAGTATCGGCCACTAAATCCTTCAGGACAGCTAGTACACTAACGCGTGTATTTATAATGTGAGACTAATATAGGGCAAGGTTAAATGGCGATGTTTGAAATTAAAATAGGAAGCAGCATTCGGGAGGGTTTTTATTACCTTGAGAAGTAACTGATCCCGAGTGCTGTGTGTATAATTTCCAAGAGAATCCTTTTGCCTTGAACCAAAGAGGTAGAATCTAGTATAAGAGGTCCCACTCCGCCATATTGGGTGACGAGAGATTGAGTCTCGGAAGCGCGTTACTGGTAGGAGACGGGCCAGCTTGCACCAGGGTGTACTCGCCGGCTGCCCCCATAGAGCGCAGTGTTAAACGTGCCATCTTGACCAGCTAATTAAACTTAATAAACCTCAGAATTGTGAAATGGTTTTACCATGGTTAGATGGTTTAAGACATGATTTTTTTTGTCATCTAAATTATTTTCATGAAATTGATTTTGTATAACCACGGGAAGACCAGACAGAGCAGAGAGTTGAGACATTTTGAGCCCTGCATGCAGCCATGCTATCCTTGCATGGTGTATATGCATCACCACATTTCTTACTTCACTTTCCACTGTCCATGTGGCCAAACTGGACAATGTATCCACAATCAAAGTACATAGGATTCATATTTAGGACTTTCTTTGTCATATACTGGAACATGGAGTCTGGGGAAGTAGGGAAAATCATTATTTTAACAGGGGTGAACATGGGTCGTTTTCGCATGTTTTGGTAAAAAATGCCCAAAATTCACAAGTTCAGTGGCCTATCCAAGCTTCCCCCGATAAGACGGTTTACAGAAATTATATTAAATCCTAAGAATAAGAATCTTTGAGTCCTGCCCTTTCACCCAGTGGTCAAATTATTCCAATATTCCAAGGATTATTATATATAAATAACTTTTCAAAATATGTTGTTTAACATTGCGCTCTATGGGAGCCTCGCGCTGCTACACCCTCACGGCACGCTGGATACCTTGGCGCGCCGAGAACCCCCGTCACAACGTTAAACCTATGGGAGGCAGTGGGACTGCTCCGTCTTACTAACCCCAATATTCATCCGTCGGTCTTTGCTTGAACACCAACAGTATATATACCAACCTAGCGTAATTAATTATCAGCCAATCAAATAGTCCCCATTATAAACTGCGGTTCTCTTGGGGGGGGCAACTGGTACCCTTTTATCAGAAGTGGTAACAAGCACCAGCAATGGCCGCGCTCATAGGTCATGTATAATATAACGGGCTAGTAGTTGTCAGCAGGGAGCCATGATTTTCTCTAATTAAAATGTATTAGCCGGGAAAGAAACTGTATTTCAGGAAAAATGATCTATCATTACCTTCCCATCCATGAATTATCAGGTAAAGGTAGGGAAAAGGAGCACCATTAACTGTTTTCTGACAGTAATAGTCTTGAGCTATTCAGTTCTGCCAAAATCAATCCGGGCCTGTGGAATGACAAAATTTGCAGGACCGAATGGCCTGAGTATGAAGACTTTTTGCATAAACTGCTCTTATATCAAACTTTGATCATGCACATTAGCCATGGAATAAATATCCTTTCACTGTGCATGTACTGTTACGGTAATACATTCTGTCCTGTCCTTACTTCTCCAAAACTCCAAGAGGATCATATACCTGACAAATTTCGTGTGAAAATGACAGAAAATGCACATGGCGCAGGTTCACAATGAATCATATATTTCTGGGGAGTGTTTGTGATAAAACTGAGAATCCACTGGCGGATCCAGACTTTTGAAAAGGTGGCGGCGCACTCCTGTTTTAGCATCTATTTCTCACCAGATTTAAGGACTAAAAGAGGCAAATAAATTCTTATCTACAGCCAAAAAGGAGGTGGTGTGCGCCCCCGCGTCCCCCCCCCCCCAATCTAAATCCGCCACTGGAATCATATTGAAAGGAAGTGACACAGGAAACCAGGACTTCGGAAGGTTAACTTCCATGTGGCAAATTGATTACTAATCATTTCTCCACCCACACTTTCATGGAAACATACATTGTCTCTCACCGGAATCTGATTGCTTCCTTACATGTGTGACTTGGTTGAGCAATTGTCCCACAGCTCGACCTGACATGCAAGGAGTGATCACTGTTCTACCATAGTTTCTAGGTCCTATTCAATTACAACATTGAAAATTGACAACATTGGGTGTTTCAATACTATTGAGTAAAGCAGCCAGGGTTGAGAGTATTTCTATCACTGGACAGGTGATCTGGTAGAACACCTGACCAGTGCCTCATTCTGGTTAGCATAGGCTCCAATGGGATCACCCTGCCCAACTCTACATTGCTATGGTAGAACTGAGAATCACATGGTCAGTCAGGTCCAATGGAGTGCACTTCATTTATTTTCAGGCTTTCCTGAAACACTGTGGCTCCTGGTCGGTGAAGCATCTAGAGGGAGTCTAGATGGGGTTCCCCATGTCACATGTCGATTTTAAGAAAAGGAAATGTCACATGTCAATAAATCTCTATTTTCCCATGTCCTTGTCACTAAGCTCCATGTCATATGTCGATACAGTGCAATCAATGTGTGGATATGGCTTGTATACACTGCTTATTATTATTATTATTATTATTATTATTATTATTATTATTATTATTATTATTATTATTATTATTATTATTATTATTATTATTATTATTATTATTATTATTATTATTATTATTACAGAACATGTACTGGGGTGATGGGAGAGTAGCGGACAGGAGGAGGGCACCTTTGTGCTTGGTACTAAGCACAAAGTGCCAGTATAACTCCCTGTCATTGCTTTAGGTTGTCATAATATGTCCACTAGCCCTTGTCAATGGACTATTCTATTCTATCTCTATTATTCTACACACGACCTCCCTATTATCTCAAGTTGAATACGAGAGCCCCATAGGTTTAACCAAGAACCTCTGTATCACACCCCACAGTGTGATAACCCTCCCCCATATCACAATGCTAGGGAAAACATCCAAAATGGTCAAATAACTGATGATAAAATAATTTCCAATGCCAAATAAATAGAACTTTAAACATATCTGACTAAAATAACTTGAGATAAATACAAAGGAGCACTAGAATTGGTCAGTACTGAGGATTATCACACTCGGCTTCACCTCGTGTGATAACCCTCAGTACTGACCAATTCTCGTGCACCTTTGTCTATTTATCTAGAACCTACGACAGGTTGAGCTAGGAGTATCATTGTTACCACCTATATGTAGACTCTGTCATCATGCAATAAACAAGGATCAAAGAACTGCTCTGGATTCAGTGTTCATTACAACATCAACTTGTAACGGTTCGTTGACACCCTCATCAAAATACAAACCTATAAGTTTTTCACAATGCAGGACTGAATGGTCTGCATGGTGAAAAAAAACATACTCATATGGATATCTAAGATTTTGAGGAAACCTTAACATAATAGCAATGCCTGTCTGTTTAATGCTGAAAAACCTCTAATAATGGTCTGATATAAGAAGCTATTGATGGCCATAAAAGTGCAGCCACAGCTTAACAAGGCTGCCCAGCCTGCATCTACCAGTGCGGTGTGAATGTCTATATGTAGATATCTTCAGTTCTTTCCTTTAGGGTACAGGGCAGTCATTATTGTAAGGAATCCACTGAAATACCTCTTCAAAGTTACATACTTCATAAAAAATGCTTATTTCCCCCTTTGTTCGCACATTTTCCCTCAAAAATTACCAGTGCGGTGTGAAAGTCTATATGTAGATATCTTCAGTTCTTTCCTTTAGGGTACAGGACAGTCAGCTATAGCTAAGCTTTATCACAGCTATCACTCAATAAAATGGTTTTGTATAAGACCAGTTATAGTGGATATCTATTTAGGCTTGAGGGAAACACCTAACTGTCTTCCGAAATCATAAGTCTCTATTTCTGCATGTTTCAAAAGGTTTTGAATCTTATTATATTATGATTGTAGGGAATCCACTGAAATACCTCTTCAAAGTTACATACTTCATAAAAAAATGCTTATTTTCCCCTATTTTCGCCCATTTTCCCTCAAAAATTACAATATTTTAAGAACTTTGCAACTTTGAACAGCTCTGTAGACCTTGATAATTGGAATATCCACAAATGAAAAAAAGGTCTCCAGATATTGACTTTAATTTTCATTTCCAATCATCAGATTCAGAAGTTATGCTTTATTTCCATACCGTAGTGCTGTTCAAATGAAAAGGAACTGAAATAGAACGTTTTTGTTCCATTTTCTCTCCATGGCAACTAAATCCTCATAAAATGCAGCATATCTGATAGAGGCAATAAATATGGTCACATTGATGTATGATACATATATATCCCTCAATTCTGTGTCAGATTATACACAAAAATATCTTTCTCTGAACTAAACTATCTAGAGCCCTTAAGAATCAATTCTATAACGTTTTACCTTGCTGCAAAATAGGGGAGAAATCTTTGTCTGAGAGTTATCAGCAGGCTGTTGTGAAAGGATTGGGAACTTCTTCTGTCGGAGGTGCTATTCCCAAAACAGAACTTACTGACCTCAGGGAATCAACTGCCTATTGGGTTGCCAACAAGTAATCGGTCATAGAAGTGGTTTAGCAGTGGTTGGGAACTAATGAATGCTTCCCAATTGAGAACCTATTTCCAGCTAGTTCCCTCCACTAATTATCTGGCCTACCTACTATGGGAAGCATTCAAGTGGCACAAATCACGAAACCAGTCCCCCTTACTTTTCACAATGTAGTCTCATTCCGAGCAAGTCAATTCCATTAAGGTGAGAATCTGTGTCTCAGGGTTGAAAATTGGGGGGAACTGGAAGGTGTGTTAGCTACAGTGAGAATCAACTTCCTAATTATTTCGCAATGGCCTCCAGTTCTCTTTTCGGAATAGCACCTCTGACAGAATTGAGTTCCCGTCCTTTTGCAACACCCTGCAGATATCAACATAGTCCCTGAATGATTCCCTTAGGACAGGGTTCTACGAATACCTTATTTTGTGACAAAAGCTTCATGTATTTCCATTTCAGTGCCACTGCTGTAAAGGATTTTTGGTAGACACATATCTAAGAATGCCCTAAGTGTCCAGAAAATCTTTTGGGGGATTTTGCTAAAAACTGTTCATTTTATGACAACTTTAAATTTTGGTATATTTACATCTGAATTATTTCCTTCATTCTCTAATTCTCTAATTTATATATTTTACCCATCATGCAGTGATTTGAATATGGATTTCAGTTAAATTTTCAAATATTTTTTCTTTTATTTCAAATGACCAAAAGTATAAAATAGTAGGAGTTGTGTGGAAGGCGGGAAGCCACAAATAGTATAAATGGATTGTAGGTGGCGCCCCCAATACATGAATAACTGAACCAATGACATGCCCATGAATATATATCCATATTACCCCCTCCAAGGCGGTGACAATATGGAGCACATACACAATCAGGAAATTTATCCTCCTTTTTGCCAAATTGTGAGAAATTTACCCATATTCCCTTGTAATTGGAAAAGAAAAGAAAACGATAAATTAGGATATTAGAACGTGGGTTTTTGGTGAAAATTGAAATACTTCTATTTTTCAAGGAGCTTGGGACTCCCTACTTTTCTTTTCATATTCTCATTCTAGATGATTTTTTGTAACTCTGGGAGAAGAAATGAAGAAAATCTAGGATCTTTGATTCAATGGTAGCGACCCACCTTAAATTCTACAATGTACACAAGATACTGTTACCTTCCAGCATTGAAGCTAATACCTCATGTGTAAAGACTATAGACTATTGAACACTGGCAAAGAATTTATTTGGCATGCAAAGTGAAATCCATACACTTAGTTTAACGATAGTTGATAGTTTTCTGAGGTCACAGACCAGTATGATGTGCAGATAGGAGAGAGGACATCTGTAGATTGAGCTTTGCATGAGGAGGGAATATAATATGACGTGCCACAGCTGAGGTTACTGTTGTACTTCCATGTCTCTCCTCACCTGTCACCGTCTGTCATTAACAAAGCCACTGAAATACTGACAGCCACTAGGCTCTGGATTCCCTGAATTCCCTAATAGTGTAGATGAACATTATTAAGGACTATTCTTTCATTACCCTGTTCATTGTCAATAATCTTTCAGTTCCCTTTCCAGCGTCTATCTATCTTGCTGAGTCAGGCACCGTCTGCGGTTAACGGTTATTCAAAATGTATGCAATATAGAGAGGGAGGACATTTCTTAGGGAGACAATTACACAGCAAATTGTCGTGAGTCCTCGTCAACCTGTGTGAAGTGGCTCACACATGTCGCTAGAACGAACACGGCATCATTATATCACCAGGAATAGCAATTGCTATGCCACATGAGTCTAATACACAGTGGCGAAAGATGACTGAATGAGTTATCACTCAAAAAGGAGTCACCATTGATGACCAATCATGGTGACAGATGACGACAATTTGCTGGGTAGGGACCCATTTTGATAATTGAATTTTTCCTTCTTGTTGGTTTTTAGTACTTGTACAGAGAGAGTGAATTCAATCGCTGTACATCTGAGTGTCCCAGTGTGGAGAGAAAGAAAAACAGCAAAAAGGAACCGCCTCAACACACTATTTTTGGCCACCATAAAATCCTGTGCCTTATTTGCCTGGATTTATGCTTTTTCTTCTACCACCCTGTACCATTAAGGATGTCGGGCTTCTCTAGCCCACTTAAAAGGGTCTAATTCTCATCTTTCCTATCCCCTCAGGATGTGTGTGGTGCACATATGCGTGGGCACTGACACATTCCTCTGTGAAATCGTGTAATGTTCTCACCATGAACATGACCTTAGCTGTCGAAATGACGTTAAACATCTATTACTCACTCACTCATCATTAAGGACGTTGATAAGTTATGACAGATTAAAGATGGGTCAGTGCAAGCTGTACTAAGGTAGATATCCTGAGAGTCCTTATTATACTGAAATACAGTACTGTCTGCTGTAGGTATAGAACCAAGGTACCAGAAGTGTACATTCTACTGTAGGTACATCTGGTTTTACAGTCTAATTATAGGGGCATCGATAGCCCATTTACAGGTGGGTCTGAGAGTGTAATGTATTTTGTATCATTTATAAAGAGAGATTCGCACAAATGTAGCAGATTCCTATTAAAAAACATTACATTAGGTGAAGATGTAATGGGGCCAAATGTACCATGTACTGGATCTTTAAGCAGTTTCCTTCTTCTTTCTTTTTTTTATTAAATTTTAACATATTATAAGACTATCTAATCATTTGGTAAAAATTATACCTAGAGCCTATTCAATGATAGACATTAAAGAAAAATAAAACATGCCTGGTCACGGGCGAGTTCTGGTTACCAGGTTGATTCTATGTAGGTGTTACCCATATAGAAGGGTGAGACAGTAAAGGAGCAGTGCTGCTATCTGCCAGCTCTATTTGTTATGTATAGACCCAGATTACGGAGGTGAGGGGTGACTTTGGCAAAGTCATCCCTCACCTCCATAATTAAGGTCTACTCTATGGGCTATGACATGGTAGGATACTTGCTTGCATGATATTCCCATAATTTTTATATTAATGCGTGCTATATAGGAACTTGAGGGGTTCCTAAGACCTATGTATGTAATGTGTAGTATTCACCAGGTGGCAGTACCATTGCAAAAGGGAATTATTATTCATAATCATCTGTCAATCTTGGAGCATACAATGTTGTTTAGTGTTGTTTTAAATCACATTTTCACTTAATGACACACACACACAATGTCAGCAATAAAAGGCTATACAGGAAAACCCTCTGGCATTACTAGTTATGCACTACAGCTGGTTCTCTGACACCCATTTTACGACCTTCAAGAATCAATAAAGCATAATCAACTGCCCCTATCATTGAAAGAATGATAGTGGTAGGACCCTTGAACTGCCGGACCGATAGTTAGGCTTGCCGATTCTCACCCGATGATTCGTGTCAGAAGAGAAAAAATAGGGTGAGAAAAAAAAAACTATCCTAGACCATGGACGATGGTTTCCGATGCGTTTCTGATTTTTTTTTTTCAGCTCTTCCACTGAACCTGATTTTTGGCCGATGACACGATTCCCACCCAATTTCGCCCTGATCGTCTCCGATTTTCAATTTCTGTCGGCGATGCACCATCAGCCATAAATCGGTTTTGATGGAAGAGGGGTATAAGGCTTTATCTCACTACTGGATTTCTGATAGGATGTGATGATCCGATTTTTTAACATTGTTGATTAATGAAAAAGAAATCCAGTATTCAGAAAATAACTCTTTTACAATGATTGTACTTAAATAGAGTCCTTCGCGTACAAAATTTTGTCCAAATTTTTTTTTTTTCTGGAATAGCACCTTTTTGCCATACGAGGATGGATTATGAATATGGTGAGGTGTGTTATAAAAGACAATGGTTATTGGAATTTGTTAATATATCTGTTATGAAATGACAGACCCTCTGGACAGCAATGCGCCTAATAGTTATAGAGAACCATATTACTGACTTAATTGCACATACCATACACCCACCAAGTGAACTGCTGAAGAAGTAAATCTAGTTCTTCTACTTGTAAATTGACACTGACAACTTTGGGAGTAGGACTTAACTCTATTACAGAAAATCCTTGTGTCACAGTTCTCGACTATACTGCCACTAGAGGCTTCATCGGAATTATAATTACTGATTTCGATGTAGTTAGCGCAATACCCTAGTAAGCACTTATCTACTCTTTTCTAGTCATATTTGAAACTATAAATAATGAATCTTTTTTTTCTGATCCAAGCCCAATTAAACTCTTAAGAACCAGACATCTGAGAACTAGACATACATTTTAGATATATTCTGTTTGTGCACTTTATGGTAACTATGTCAAATATAGTTTATGTGTCAACTGTTGCATTTTATGTGGATGTTGGATAGATTAAATGGCTATTTATTAGAGTTCTTTGCCTTGGTTTGTAAGTAAAACGATGATCAGGCATATAGCAAAGGTGAGAGATGTAGAGGTGAATGATGTTTCAGACAGTGTGGTCTATCAGTTTTTGATTGTGTTGGGGCAGTAATTCTCTGGAGGGTGTTGCTCCTATAGTAAAAGGAAGAGCTGGCTTAAAATGCCCTCATTTCCAGTCCTTTCTTTTCATGTAGCTATAACTTGTCCCTTTTGCTGCTCACAAGTGGTCATTCAAGTACGGTGCTAAAAAAGAGGGATTTGAGTAGGCACCTAGTTGGGAGAAGTCAGTCAGTGTAATATACTATAGTGTGTGTGACATGAGTAGGTACTGGGTAGTGCAGCTCTCTCTGCTTTAAACAAGGCAGGTGACTTTTCAGACTAATGTGGGGAGTGCAAGTTGAATGGTGAAGCAGTGCACGACTTCTTTAGAAAAGAGGGTACTTACTGACAGCTCTTTTTACCATAGGAGCAACACGCTCCCGGGTTTGCAACTAGCTGTTTAAAGAAATGTTTACACCCTACTGATGCTTAATGCAGTCATAGAATAACTAGAAATTACCTCTGAGTCAATCATTAAAGCTTTGAAGAAATGCAAATATAATATTTCTTTGGCAAGTATCCTATCTCTTTCTTTACAAATAATGCTTTACAAGAGGTAGATCTAGAGCACAGGTTACATAGAGTATTTTATGTGAATAACTTCTTCCCATAGAGATAGCATTGCAGGGCCGATCCGCACACCCCCAGTGCCGTAACATGTGCCGATCCACCACAGCGGCCGATCCAGTACCGTAGCCTCGTTCTGGCTGCGTGTAAACATTCAAAATGGCGGACCGGCACTCGTGCGGTGAACTACGGTAACTGATTTTGCTAATTTTCAGTTAATTAAACACTCTAAAAACATAAAATAAATATAGAACTAACCTCCCTTGACCACCTTGTACACCAAGGTCGTTTAGTTCTATCTATGTATTGCTGATGGCTATTTATAAGGGAATGTCATATTTTTTTACTTATGACTTATCTATGAATCTGAGGTTCTGATTTGATAATCCTTTATTCATTTCCACAGCGATTTATCATGAACGAATAGTTGATTGACGAATTGTGAACAAGACTTTGTGATCATGAGATAACCTTGAAACCTTATTCCTTTTTGTCAAAATTTTCACATCTTTCATATCTAAGCACTTTATAGTTCATTAATTCAATGGATAAAGTCGTTTATATACACAGTTAAAAAGTATTCCTTAGCATTCCACAGGTTCCTACATTGCATGCCTTAAAACTAGACATCCCAGCAAATTGTCATGAGTCCTCGTCAACCTGTGTGAAGTGGCTCACACATGTCGCTAGATGGATCACGACGTCGTTATAGCACAAGATCACCAGGAATAGCAATTGCTATGCCAAGTGAGTCTAACACACAGTGGCGAAAGATGACGGAATGAGTTATCACTCAAAAAGTAGTCACCATTGATGACTTTGCTGGGATGTTTGTCACTCAAAAGGCCTAATGCTGGTGTTCCACCAAAGGTGATCAAACTGTCGGCCATATAATGGTCCCTGATAGTCGGGGAGATGATCGGGATGATATTAAAAACCCCATAATCAGATACTAACACGTACCTGATTATTTAGTCTTCCACTGCCAGTTGAGTGGAAGGCAAAAAATATTGGATATTGTCGGGCATATACACATACACATATATAGACAATTAAAAAAGGGTTTTAGCAAGGAGAATATGGCCTCAATGCATCATAGACATAGGCCTACATGAATTACAAACTATCACCAGCATGTATCAATCCCCTCCCCCAAGGTGTAGTATCTATCCAAATAATGTAGTCCCTGTACTGTAATAAACAGCTCACCCTCGCCCATCACCTTCCATTAGAGCTCCTTTAAGAGTAACTACACAGGGCTGGAGGAGGTGAGCAGCTCAGCCTTATCCTGTCTGGTCTGGTCCGGGAGACAACTGGAGGGACGGCCATCACAGCACTGTCCAGCCACCTCCCCCTGTGCCCAGGAGGGTGTTGCTCCTATAGTAAAAGGTAGAGCTGGCTAAAAATGCCCTTGTTTCCAGTCCTTTCTTTTCATGTAGCTATAACTTGTCCCTTTTGTTGCTCATAAATGGACATTCAGGTACAGTCCTCAAAAAGGGGATTTGAGTAGGTACCTAGTTGGGAGAAGTCAGTCAGTATAATATTCTATGGAGTGTGTGACATGACTAGGTAGCTGATAGTGCAGCTCTCTCTGTTTTAAACAAGGCAGGTGACTTTTCAGACTAATGTGGTGAGTGCAAGTTGAATGGTGAAGCAGTGCATGACTTGTTTAGAAAAGAGGACAAATGTATACTCACAGTATGATAAACATACCTGGAACGGGGGCGGGGCGAGATGGCTGTATGATAAAGCAACCTTGTTTACGGACGTGGATATAAAACGCAGAGGAATCCGGTCTGCAGACTAGAAGCTTTAGGTATGTTGAGGACAGCCTAAAAGAGGCTGTGAGGTCACATTCGTGCTATATCAGACATGACAGGAACATCCCCCCTGGGACTACCTGAGTGGTCGGTCAGTGACTGAGACTTCAATCATGGTCCTTCTCAAAAGGACCCATTAGTATCTGGCCTCACCTATCCATGTACACCAGAGTACTCCCATGGTACAGTTTATGGCACTCATCTGACCCTGGCTTACGGGTTATTGGCCAATCTAGATATAACTGGAGTGCCTCGGACAGCACAATTTCCAAACAAATGTGGCTCAACACGGTAAAAGGTACGCCCGCGAACCCTTCATGGGCGTACCTTTTACCGTGTTGATCCATACATTCTCCAAATAGATTGGTTTATTTTATTACAAACTTCTATCCCTTCATCAATGAGGTATAAAGTTACATGTGTATCAGCAACTACCCACCTTACAGTTGTTAGAGTAAGGGCAGGCTTACTTTGAGGTATGCAAGTTTAGGAGCTGAAAATAAAAACGAATAAGTCATCATAAAATTTGTCAGAGAATTTTAAAGGAAGAAATGTAATTGCAGTGCTTCCAAATCAATGTATAACAACTTTGTTACTCCAAGGTAAGGTTAATGACACTAAAACAACCTGGGGTTACTTTTTATTGGCTAATCTCGGTATTAAGGCACTATATATATATATACTACTAAATGTCTTTTTACCCTTCAAAGATACTTATAAGATGCTTGGATGAAATTTATTTCCTAAAAATAACGACACCCCCTATCACTGTTATCAAGAGACAAATCTGGTAAATTAGTGAAGGAAGCAATAATTTTAAACAAACAAAATTTACATCTTAGAACAGAATCTAGATGTATTAGCATAGGCTTCCAGGTTGTAAATCTTTATAAATGCACATCTAAATAAGAGCAAAAGATCCGATCAGTTTGGGTGTTCAAAAAGGGGAAATTAAATCCTAAAGAATCCAAATCTATGCAGAGGTGCTTAATGGGATTACTTTGTGTGATCACTCAGAATCTGTGTCTGACATGTTTCCTATCCTAAAATCGCAAGGATATAAAGCTTTAGCAAAGTCTGCAGCGGGACTTTGATATTACATAGTTCCCTAGTATTCCTTGCGATTTAGGACACCAGGGAGGCTATGAAACGCAACTGACAAAAATGCAGAGATATTAGAGACATTTTTCGGCATATGGAATTCGACCTTATGCAAAGCTACGCCTTTCAAATGACATTTCTCTGATAAGGCCAAAAAAAATATTGTGTGTTTCCAGTTACATGGCTTAAAGTTCTGTGGTCGGTAGGGCGGATTATTATTTTTTTTTTTTTTTTTTTTTTCTTGTATAGAAATGCATGGGCAGACATGTTGGATTCTATGATTTTACAATAGAAATATGAAAAAAAAACACAAGACATGTGAAGCATATGTAAAAGATATGAATGACTTAGGAACTGTATACCAAAAGATAAGGGCCTAGGTGAGCTCCATGGAAAATTGATGAAAAACTAGGACAATTGCAGGAAAAAATGACTAAAAATTCCAAACAAATAATGCTTTCAAGGGTCAGCACTGTTTTGCTAGGGTCGTTCAAGTAACTGGAAACAAACCTTTTTATAGGCCTGATTTTCATGGTGATAAACACATCAAAATCATTGAATTGTGTCTCCCACAAAATGATATCAGGCCTTTTGGCAATACTAATATTTTCACTTCTTTAACCCCACAAATATGGATCCTTTGTCTTATGACTTGATACCAACGACCCAACTAATTTATCTAAAGATTCTCCTTATCATAAGGAGTGCAGTTTATTTTGAAAAGAAGAGCTAAGTTCCTTTCTGATCTAACACAGTGAGTAGAAATCAGAGGATGGGAAAGAGTGAGACGGTCAAACTTGTATTGGGTACTTTTTAATGTTTCAGCAATAGCCTCTAATATTTCAATTAATCCCAGTATCAAACATAAGCACTACCCTATTGTGGAGAAAAATGCTACTTGACATATGTTAGAAATATTTACAAAACAAAACACTTGAAGATGTAAGGCTTAAATTAGATTAGCTGACATTTCTGCACCACTTGATCATTTTGTCTTGTACTAGAGACTTGATGTGACTTTAACAATTCCACCATGGCTGCCTGCACCATTCAGTCATTACAGTTCTTGACACAATGAGACAATTTTGGTTAAGGAATAATGAAACCTTAATAGAACATCTGCATTGAATCAGGGAACCATTATCATGCATTGCATTACAATGCAATGGCTACAGATTGACACAATATTGGAAGCTGTAGAACAACAGGCACCTCTATTACAGCCTTATCTATATTCGTACTGAGGATACCTTTTCAAATAACTTGATGAAACTGCAACAATGACAAAACCGCAACCTCTGTGATAGTACTTCTGGATGCTTTCTAGGCAATAATCAGATAATTTACAACTTAATGAAACTCTGTACATGTGACACGATCTGCAAAAAAGGCCCTTAGTGCAGGGTGCGTTAAGGTCCCTATTCCCAGTACATGTCACATTTACTCTTGTTCAGGAACAATTTACTGAGAATATTGCAAGTCACGATTATCTAACAGATATCAAAACTTTTGAGAAGCCTAGGTGTCATCTCATATTTTTGCAAATAGAGATTTATAAAAGACTCATCTGAATCTTCAATTAAGGAAAATTGATATGTTATGTTCAAGTAAAAAATAAGCATATTGGAGATTTTGTTACACAACTGATGATATTAAAGGATGTAAATGTAAAGCACCTCCTCTTTATTCAGTATTTAAAGGGTGGCTAACATGGATAAGACGTACCTGCATTAGCAAGTCACATGACCACCCCTCGACCAATCAGGTCGTCACAAATTTTTCGCTGAGTCCCGCGCATTGGTAGGTACCCATGTTGAAAATCGCAGTGCTAGCTCCCCTTTAAGGAAATCTCATTAAAGATCCTTAAAAATAAACCTTATCATAAAAAGACCTAATACTTATGGAAGCATCCTCCCCAGCAAATTGTCGTGAGTCCTCGTCAACCTGTGTGAAGTGGCTCACACATGTCGCTAGATGGAACACAACGTTGTTATAGCACAAGATCACCAGGAATAGCAATTGCTAAGCCATGTGAGTCTAACACACAGTGGCGAAAGATGACGGAATGAGTTATCACTCAAAAAGTAGTCACCATTGATGACCAATCATGGCGACAGATGACAACGATTTGCTGGGTCCGGTCTATTGTCCTTTCACTCATCCTCAAACATACCTGCTATTACCTGCACGAACTAGAGAGATGCCTCGGATTTGCCGTTCACACCAATGATATGTTCATGGCCTGATAATCAATGGTTTGAGTGACTATTCTTTAGTCACGGATGGCAATATTAGGATTTGCGTGAGGGACCAGCTGACCTGGGACTGATAAATGTACCTCTGAACAAGAAACATCTTCCTGCCAAGCTCACTTGCCACCCACATATGAATGAGTAGGGTACACAAAGACAGCTATTAGTGGAAAGCCTGGTCCCTGCAGGGTGGTAGTTCTGGGCCAGGAAGAGATGGCACACCACCACAAATTTAAGCAGGAGGGCATTTCTAAAGATGGCATGACAACAAGCAGGTGTTACAACAACGCAACAAAGAACAGCTTCAATATGTAGTACAAATGCACTATATGAACTGTGCACAGTGGGGCAGGAAATAATATACTAAAATTCTATGGAGGCATTTACCACTTGAAACACTATAATTTTTCTACTAGGCAGTAACTAAGTCTTGCAGGATGCCTCTTAAGGGGGCACAATAGGGTGGTTGAAGCACAACACTTTAGTGTTAATGGTTTAGAAGAAATATTTCATACCCATGCATATCATACACCATTATGACTGTCTAAAATAATTTTGTAAATTTTTTCCCATATCGATATGTTTCCATAGTTACAGAGCCAGAATGGAACAAAAACGTTCTTTTTTGGCCTCTTTGACTTTGAACAGCACTATCAGATGGAATTTCTATATATTTTTGAGATTTGATGAATTAGAATTGAAAAAAAGTCATTTCCTAGGGTGTTTTTTTTTTCGTTAGCTGATACTCCAATTTTTAAGGTCTACAGAGCCATTTTAATTCCCATAGTCACTGAAACAAAGTGATTTTTTTTTTATTTTTTTCCAGTTTTTTGGTAACTATGGAAATTCAAATGGCTCTGTAGACCTTAATAATTGGAATATCTGCTAACAAAAAAAAGAGCACCCTCAGAAATAACTTGTTTTTGAATTTCAATTCATCAAATCTCAGAAAAATGCAATAGTTCCATGTCATAGTGCTGTTCAAAGCCAAAGAACCCCCCAAAAAAAGAACTTTTTCATTCCATTTTGGCTCTGTAACAATGGAAACATATCGATATGGGAAAGAATTTATAAAACTATTTTAGATGGTCGTATTGGTGTATGACATTCACCACCCTATTGTGCCCCCTTAACTACTTGAAAAGCTCAAGCTTTAGCTTGTTGAGGAAAATCATCCTGTCCCTTACAGAGCGAAACAACAGCAATAATCTAGCGAGTGAATCATGGACTTCAAGCAGTACTTACCTCTTTGACCTTGGTCAGCTATGCAGAATGACTGGAGGATGACATTCCTCAATGTTCTACTCATTTACTAGAAGTATTCTGGTACCGACTGTGTTCAGTAGAGGCCATTTGGTATGCTTGCTCTGTTTGACTTTGGTTGGTCTGAGAGTGGCTGTATGTAATAGTACCATCTTGAGAAATGCCCTCCATGCCTACCATGGCAGCAGGACAATAGGGAGTCAGGTGGCTACTGTGGGAGCTAACAAGGTTTGTACATTGGTCATTATGCCTGGCTGTAAGGATGGGGGGAGAACCGCTATTTGCTGCACAAATACAGCCATTGTATGGCAGGACCAGGGTCATTCCCTTCTTCCCTTATAGCACTGTGACCTGATATGGCAATGGTTCCTCTCCAGTCATAATCACTACTGATTACCATCAGTCCATCATATTTCTTAGATATCTGGCTTTTTGTGATACGGAAGCTATATAGATAGAGATAAAAACTTTGATTGGGAATAAAATTCCTCCTCCATATTTCAAGTATTACATTTCCCAGGTTAGGCTGAGAATAGAAAACAATACTCTTCAGAAAACATTCTAATCTTCATAGGAAATGTCACTTTACCTCCAGTCGTATTGTTCTAAAATCTTATGTGGCTAAACCGATAAGCTAGTTGGCTGGAGGTCAAAGAGAATATATAGGACCCTTCACACTAAACAATACAGCACAACCTTTGATGAATGGTAGCCTTGGAGTGAATCAGAGGTTTTTAACTAAGTAGAACAAAAATACTGTACCATAGTATACTCAATGCATAGTTCCAAATTTAATATAATACTGTTAGGTATTGTGATCTCTGATTAATATTCGTATTCCACATGGCTTATGATGATCATACATATCTCCAAACTATAAAGCCTATCAAGAAATCTGAAACAACTATTTTGTAAAGTTTGGCTGACAAGAAAAACAAAACATTCTACTCCAACAGAGGAACTGTTAATTTGCCTCCACTCAGGGGCTGCACGGCCCTATGTCCATATACCTTTTAGGTAGGTTAGTATAAAGTCTTGTTTTGACATTTCCGCCGGACATTTGGGTTCACTAAGATTGCTTGCGGTCAAACAGAATAGATAGATCGCTTCACATTAAGCTTAATCAAACATAACCTTTAAGGACTGGTAGCCTTGAAATGGATCGCAGAGTCTTGATATTGCATACAATACAGTAGACTTTGTATATTAATTTCTTAGTTCCAGAAATTAGATGCTTAGTGGCTTCTAAATATGCAGGGAGTGGGACCCTTGAGGTGATGAATATTTGTGAATCAACGGGGTGAAAGGTATGCCCATGTGGGGGTTCACGGGCGTACCTTTAATCGTGTTGATCCACCTTTATATCTTCCATCATATTATTGCTTACATTATATTCATGTTTGTCTGTCTTAATTCGACAGTCAACAGTACTCTACGGCCACCACGGGCGTGTTCTGGTTACCAGGTTGAATGTATGTAGGTGTATCCATATAAAAGGGTAAGACAGTAAAGGAGCGGTGCTGCTGTCATACTAGTAATTATGCATGATCAAGTTGTCATATGAGAAATATCATATGACTAGTGGTATATAGTGTAAATCCAACAGGCTCTTATAAATAGTGTTATTTCCAGTTATCACTGGTTTATTCAGCTTTAGGCAACATGTAAGAAATATCAATCACACAGTAGTTAGTATGTAGGTAATTTGTACATACAGTAAATATACAATAGTTCATAGAGTATAATGTTCTGTTCCACTCCACCTGTGAGGTAATAATAATACAATGTCCAGCATAGTTCTAGGTGGGTTCCCACACCTAGCTCCTGGCCTGCTGCTTAGAGGAATAATGTAATAATGAATAACTTTACCCTCTGGTGGATGTCTTGAGGAAGATAGCCTCTGGCCACTAATGATGGAAACCAATGCCTGTCTAGCATAGTTTCACCATAGTGCAGTGGTATAGCAGGTAGCAGGAGATGACTGGAGATGTTACCTCTGGAGTGGTTCTTGGTGTTCTGATTTCTAGGAGGTGCAGCCAGGCTATTTGTAGCAAATCTTGGCATTGCACCTCAGACTGACTGGGGCCAGTGGCATCTGCCTAACTCTGCAATTGTTTGAGGGGAGTCTTTCATGTGTCACTGGGTGCACAAAGGACCCCCATGGACGCCGCTGCGTCCCCCATTGTCTTGGTCGGTTCTGTGACTTCAAACCCCCATATCTCGGAGGATTACTCCGTTACGACCGCCATTTTGGGCATGCGCAGAGTTGAATATGCTAAATTTATAATGCCCGCTTGATAGGCGCGTAACTTGCGCCAGTTCGTCTGTAGTGCATTCGGAGGTCGAATCCGTCTCTATGGCGTAACTTCCTTAATAATAGGAGTTCCGCCTTGATCTTAGGCTCATTTTGACCGTCTTATTATGGGCTTTCCATAAATGTTTTGATATTTGACCTAGGTTGCTCAGGAGCGACGCTAGAGTGACCGGACAGTTATAGCATTGTGCTTATGTAACCTATTGTTCAGTTATTAGAGTGCTCAGACACTCATGACGGCGTCTGCGGTGCCCAGGCACCCGTGACGGCCGGTTGCATTCACTTACAACTTATTAGTTTGTGCACTGAACCATGAGGTCGCACACTGAGACCCTCAGGTTTATTATATTGTGCAGTGAACCATTAGGTCGGACCCTATGATGTCATAACCTCTGTCTAACTGACCTGGCTGGTGTGCAGTGGGGCATGAACGCTCTTATACAAAGTTTGAGCGCTCTTATAGCTCTTAGAACCAACCTGTGTATTAATTTCTTAGATATTCTTTGATTAATACAGTAATATGTTACAATTTATGGAATAATAAAATGGTATATGATACTGCCCTCTTCCAGCCCTACTTCCTATAGAGTAGATAGTGGGTTTAGGTGATTTTTCTAAATACAGCAGGGCCTTTGGAAACCTATTGGAGCCCTTAGAGCTCAGTTGCAGGAGTCCAATGCACTTGGAATCAAATCTCTACTCGCATTATTCACTGAGATATTGACGTTTGAAGGTCTGGAATTTGGGTGCATTTGGAGACAAGCTCTCAATGCATAAGGGAGCCCAACCATGGCACACAAATTGATTCTGGGTAATGTACAAGCAAAGGAACCATACAGAATTGTAAATATATAGAGGGTACCCGCCTATAGGTCTACTACCTGTCTGCCGGGTGACAATGACCTTGACCTTATGTCAAGGTCAAAAGATCACCATCTTCATTTTTTAGGTCAAATGAAGTAAATCCTATGTATTAAGGGTTACAGATCTCATAATTAACTTATTATGAGGAGCAATATACATACAAACTTGACAGTGATCATATTTGACCTTGAAAGCATGTCAAGGTCACAATATGATCTTGTGTGAGGTCAAGGTCACAACCCTAAAGGCTAAACTTAAAGAAAATCCTCTACCTCGAACATCAGTGTCTGCATGGCAATCAAGACAATAGTAATATACACAATTAGTATTCTAATTCAAAATGGCCAAGGTCAAGGTCACAAGGTCAAGGTCACAATGTGTGTAATTTTGCTACATCCCAGATATTTGATCATCAATATCTCAGCAAATAGTTGAGACATGATTCCAAGTGCGTTCAATCTGGTACAGCAAGCTCTTCAATGCCAAATAGGCACCTTTATGTTTTTTGCATATACATTATTTCTCTGATAGCTTGAACTGCATGAAATCCCTTAGTTTAAGATTTACATGGTATTGTAATCTTAGTGACCAGAGCGTTAAGAGTTTGAATGGTCTTCAATATGAAATACATGAACTAAAGAAGTGATTATGAAGTTAAAGGTCATTCAGTTGGAAAGAATTTTATGTAGATATAAGCCCATTTCACAGTTTGCATATAACAATGCAATAGATGCTTATTGTATAAGTGTTCACAGTTATTGTTCCATCTGGAAATAGGAATTTGCACTCATCATACAGTTGAATTTCACAACCTTTACAACTTGACTTTGGTAAGTGCCAATTAATGAGCAAATAACATAAAGAAATGAGTTTAAGAATAGATTTAAGAGAATGATTTGGCTTTACAGTTTTCTACCTGTCACTAACACTGTACATGCAGATCACTGTAAGGGTGCAACCAGATGTTGTTTGAAGCAAATCCTCTGAGTCTTTGCTATTTTGCTGGAGAAATATCTATAAATATACTCCTAAGATCCCTTATATAAGCACAGGACTTTTTTTTCTAAGTTCCCCTGTGCCTTTGGCAGGCTTGTACCCACTTCCTTTAAATTATTCTAGTTGGCATTAATTTAATCACAATATGCCATCATAAAAATATGGTAGTTTTCTTTAAAATGTTGTTTTAACAGGGAACATTAAGAGGTCTTGTTCTCTTTCCAGGTACCTACCATGGAAGAGTGTGACTGAAGAGAGAAGATCCAGGTTCATTGAATAAAAGCAACATAATATTTGACTTGACTTTCTTGTCATACTTTTTGATGTTTTAAGGGCCTCCATATACATGTAATAAGTGTATCATTGGAAGACTGTAGATACCACCTTTTGACAATAGGGCCTGTAGACAGAGAAATTTTTTGACACAGTGTCAGTACTATCATGTTAGATATATAAAGATTCATAAATATTAAAACAGGAGGAAACTCAATATTGCCAAAATGTCAGTTACAACCCTGTTGCACTGAGGTGACAAAATGGGTGTCGAAACATTCAATCAAAATTTGTGATCAAGCTATGATTGATTGATTTGTTTAACATCCTAAGGCTCTTACACATCATGGGACTGCATCATTAGTCTACGGACATGAAGTCCTTTTTTTGTCAGTCTGGACAGGTATTTACAAGCTGCTTGTCCATACAGCTAGACAGGTATTTATATGTTGCTTGTCCATCACAGCAGTGAAGGCATCTATGGATGACTGAATCTATGAGATGAATGACCTTATCTTTGAGGAGGGGTAAGGTGGAAAACTGCGTCCGGGGTTTCATCCCTACTCTCCTCGAAGGATAAAAGTGTTCTTTTATTTGCCTGGTCCCATAGGCAGGGCCAGACAAACCACAGCCTTTGATAACTCAGATATGGTTCAGTGAGGAGGAAACCCATGAAAAAAGAAAAGCATGTAGGCCTGGGCCCGAACATATGGACACTGCCTGCCGAAATGCTCACCTTTTGTCACAAAGAACCCTTAGTTTGTCGCCTTTTACAAATCCAGTATGGCTACTGTTCATATGGAAGGGGGACTATTCCTTTGTGGACTACCGCTGAATTTATCTTGAAGGCATCTATGGATGACCGAATCTCTACAAACGTTTGTTACTTCTCTATCATGTTTAGAACCTCACTATATCTAAGTAAATAGGGTAACGAATGAATGGCTTGAGGTATGGAACGACCACATCTCATAATATGACTCATGAGAAAATTGTGAGATTGATGCGATTTTTGAGGTAGCAGTGGGATACTAACTATTGGTGATTTTTCACAGAAAAAAGCAAAGAAAGAGGAAATACCATTATGTATATCCTCGATTATAAGCTGGGGCCCAAATATAAGCCTGTCCCATTTATAAGCCTGGTCAAAAGGTCTAATGAGTGTTATAAAAGACGGGGCCCGAATATAAGCCTGGTCAGTGCAAGCAAATAGCTTAGGAATCACATAGAGGTGTATAATTCCACTTCTATCAGGACTATTTTCATAACCTTTTTCAGTTTTTAAAGCTAATATTCTATCTATTAATTTATTTTTACATTTAAGAGACATAGAGTTGATATTTATCATCATAATGTGAGGCTTATTCTGAGATATATGTAGAAATGGTGGATAAAAATGATAATTCTATATAGTATTCCATAGTGATTTTTCAAGTATATTAATTATAAGCCTGCCTCAAATATAAGCCTGGTCAATTTTCTATTTGAAATCAGTATAAACCCGGGCTTCTAGTCGGGGATATACGGTATTCATTCTGATAAGTGCACATGTGCGGAAAATTAATTGTTAGATGCTCAAAACCTTATAAGAAATATCAATTCTAAGAAGTGCACCCCAAAAGGCCTAAAATCTTTGTTTTACCCCATAACATCTTGAGAGGGTGTGCTTATAATAATTAATATTGAAGTTTGTTTGAGAATCTACCAACCCCCCAGCCCCTGCTGATGAAAATAAAATCAGTCCCTAAATTTGACGCATTGAAGCTACAGATTAATGAACTTGAGAAAATTGGTGAACTGTGTCAGTGACTTCATGGAAGAGATGTGGGCAGAAAGAGAACAGGTCCCCAAGAAGGAATGATATTAAAGGTTACGAAGATGTCCAAAGAGGTAGGAAACCAAGAAGAAAGGAAAAAGAGGACAGGCTTTGAATTCAATTAAAGTTAACTGTAAACACTTAAAATATTCAGTAAATATCTGAATCAACACGTCATCATAGAGTAAAACCGAGTTCGCCCACACACCCTAGTCTGAGCTTGAAACCAGCCGGGGAACGACTTCAGGGTTGGACTACTGAAGTTTGGCTGTATTGAATTTGTATGGAGCAAAAATTTCCAGACCTCAAAGCTTTATTTCTTATAGTTTGTCAATGGACTATTCTGGGTATTATCATTATTTTACACCTTTATTAATTTCTTCGCCATACAGGCCCGAGCTCTGTCCACAAGCCTACCACCTTTTGACCCCCCATTCAAACCCAGCCCCTGGTGTTGAAAAATGATCACTCCCTTAGTAAATATTTCCCTATTAGGGATTACCGTAATCTTGTGCGTAGAAGGCGCGTTTTACACGCTAAACAAAATGCTGCTGGGTCTTATATGTGGGAGGGACATTGAATTGAGTTGAGGGTGCGCCTTATACACGTTTTTTTTTTATTATAGAAAAGTACTAAACTCAGCCTTTAGGGTGCTCCTTCTACATGGACCAGCCTTATCTAAGTTGGGGGTGCGCCTTCTATGTGAGCTGCGCCTTCTATGCAGGAGATTATGGTATTCATTTTTTAAGAACAAGGCTAACAGATAATAAGACTGTGGGTTTCCATGCAGATGCTTGAAAAAATTGTTGAATCCCCCCCTTGAGGGCCAAAATTTTTTGTACCCCCTACCTGATAGTAGTCAAATTGTTTTGTGGCCCCTTCCCTGCAACGGTGACACGGCAAATTTTCCGTGCACCTCTTTGATCTATTGTACCATAGTGCACAAGCGGAGTCAAACATTTTTTTTGCCCCCTCCCTGGGGAGGGGTCTGAATCTTTTATGCCCCCTTCAAAACCACCACCGCCCTGTTGATAAATAATGACCACTCCCTAAAAAATAGGTTTTTTCACTGAAACTATTTTTACCTGCTCCTCCCCCCCCGTCAGAGGGTCCAAAAATTGTTGGCCCCCCCGTTCAAGGCCTTAAAAAATCTTTAACCCCCTCAAACCCCTCCCCAATGTTAAAAACTGATCACCCCCTAAAAGATTTTTAAGTTAAGTTTTCTTTATTGTCTCAGGTTTCAAGTATAACGACAATTACAGAGGTACAGAATATATAACATGCATATATCATATACAGGCTGTTATATTATAGCAGGTTTCCAAGTTGAGACTGAAGAAGGTAATGGACCTCATCCCCACCTCTTAGGGTGTATGGGTTGATACTTCTGGTCCAACCTACACTATTTATAAGTTTGTATGAGATTGACACACATAGAAATTTGAAAAGACATATATAAAGAAAGAAATGTACCAATATAGTGATAAACAATAATTGTATTAAATACTGATTTAATTTTTCAGATAATTGTAATAGAGAGAGGGAGAGAGAGAAGGAAAAATATATTTTGAATAATGAATAAATGTGGTAGATCAGAAGCCGGGTTGCTCACCCAATTCTAGGAATAAGTTCAAGTAATAATTTTTTATTATTAGATTTGAAGATTGATAGAGTTTCAGTGTATCGACGAGTTATTGGGAGAGCATTCCAACTTATGGCACCAAAGTATTCAATACTTTTCATGTAAGAAACAGTGTTAGGGAATAATACTTTACATGTGGGGGCCAAATGCTGTCTTGTTCTTATCCTAGGGGAGTGGTCATTATTTATCAACAGGGGGGTGGTGGGTCAAATTTTGTTTGCGCCCCCCCCCCGCGGCAGAGGCGCAGAGAATTTTCGAGCCCCTCTTTGTTCTAGATCTATAGTAGCGCGCGGGCTTTTTTGCTAAAAAGAGGGTAAATTTTTTTAGCCCCCCCTCAAGAGGGGTCCAAATTCTTTTAGCCTCCACCTCGGGAAGGGTCTGAATTTTTTACGCCCCCCCTTAAATCCATCACCACCCCCTTTTGATAAATAAATAATACTATTTTTCGAAGCCCGACGGGCCCTTGAAGAAAATACATTACCTTTTTGAATTTGGAACCAATGTAAAATACAATACTTCATAATTATCAGAATCGGATACAAGTGGGAATTCAAATTAAATGCTGAAAAATTATGATTTTCATCAGCCCAGCTGCAGTGTAAACGGGGCAGTTTTCACATATGGAGCATTCCCATAGGGATAGCATTGAAAGTCACAAAAACTACCAGTCCTCCCGACTTCAGCACCAAATGGGCAGTACTAAAAATTTAAGTACAGAAAACTTTCAAATATCAGGTGAAAGAGCATAACATGAATAATCTACATTTCAAAACACTTCAATGGACTATAAGTCTCCACTTAACAGTATCAAGTTGTTCAAAAAGTTTACTCCAAATTAATATGGTCATGACCTGTAACCACACTGCATCAGTTTATCAAGCAGAAAGTAGTTGATTTCACTGTAATCAAGTACCCAGCATTGTTACCAACATCACTGTAACTAAGGCAACATGTGTTGTAACAGGTTCCTGGCAGTGCCCTGCAGTTCCCTGCAGCCCCATGCATGTGCAATTTTCACTGGTTTGGAAAACCCCAAAAAAAGTACTACTACCTCCACTTTCCAAGATCCTGGACACTTTAATAATGGTCACAGAACATTCTAACCAGGATTAAATGAAATGTATGGTCATGCTGTAATTTACGTTTTACCACGAGCAAAAGTTATGTGACCGTTGGCAAAGCCATTGTCGCCTCCCATGTGTGGCAGAGGTAAACAGCCTAGAGTAGACCTTGATTAAGGAGATAATCAAGGTCTATACATAGCAAATAGAGCTGGCAGATGGCAGCACTGCTCCTTTACTGCCTCACCCTTCTATATGGATAACACTTACATAGAGTCAACCTGGTAACCAGAACACGCCTGTGATGGCCACCCTACCAGTAGTTGGTAACTTTGTCATGCAGATTGGGTTGTATTCATGCTTGTGTTGACAAGTGCATTTTGAGGAAAGTCCTTCTCTCATTGCATGTTGAATGGCAAGGACATGTACACTACTGCATGAGTGGGTTTGTGAGTATGATTAGACAAAGAAGGTGAGAAATGACACTGAGGCCACAAGGAAAAATAGAGAAAGGTACAGTGGGAATGTGTGCCTTATAGAGGTTTTCCTTTTGACATACTCTGCTTTTTGTTCCGTTTCTCATATCCTGTTCAGATGTGTTTAAAGTGAAGAAGCTGGCTTCATGATCCTATTATCATACCATTATTACACTTTGGCACTAGTGGATAATCATCATTACCATCTTTCGCCCTTCTGATGAGGTTGTAGCATGAGTTCCATTGCCAGGATAACATTGTCATGATATCACTTATGGTACTCAGGCATGTGTTTTGGTGCAGTGTGCAGAGGGGTATACATAATGGATATAGAATGACCCTTTGACCAATGGCATGTATATAGAGAGAACTAAACGACCGTGGTGTACGAGGTGGCCGATCCACCATGAGGGGTGGATCGGCCACCGAGGACACCAGGGGAGGTAAGTTCTCTATTTATTTTATGTTTTTAGAGGGTTTAAATAAGGAAAAATTATCAAAATCCGTTACCGTAGTTCCCCGTACGAGCGGCGGTCTGCCATTTTGAATGTTTACATGCACCCAGAACGAGGCTGCCGTACCGGATCGGCCGCTGTGGTGGATCGGCACACATTACGCCACTGGGGGTGTGGCGATCAGCTCCGCAATGCTATCTCTACGGGAAGAAGTTATTCACATAAAATAAAGTTACTACCCTCTTCTACACTGTCAGATTACAGTGTACATGTACGCTCCTGTGAGATATCATTAGACAACAGGTTGAAATGCAAATATGACTATGTGGTAAGAATCATTACTGCACCTTATCTTAAGATGCCCCAATAAGGTACAGAATGCATCATAGATTAATGTCAACATGCACATATGCACAGTTTTTTATGAACAGTTTAACATAATATATTGCATTAAGAATGATCAAACTGGTAGATCAACAAAAAATGTTATCTGAATCACTTGGTGTAATTTATCCCTCAAATTCTCTTATCATGACAAAGGTTGTATCTATGATAATGCATCAAGTTTTATTTCAGGATGTCCTTGATCATCATCCAGGATTGGTATAAGGTCATCCTAAGTTAGCGATGTGTTACATATTACATATCACCCACTGTAGCTAACCGGCCCCAACCCTTGTATTCTATGGGAAAGGACTCGTCTGAAAAGCTTTCTGTTCTTAGGGCCTGGGTCAATGATAAGTCTGATCCCGTCTGCACCATGCCTAGTTTTCTATGATCTACATCCATATGAAAGTTCTCATTGTATGCTACCTAAAGAAAATGCTATTTCTCCTCCAACCCCCTCTCTCCTCTCTTCCTCCTTAACTTTTCCCTTTCATCTACATGTTTCTAATTGCTCCCACCTACTGTCCTACTCTATCTTCTGGCTTATCTGTATTATCCCTCCTTTCTACCTCAAGATTCTACCTTGCAGGTAGCTGCATAAGGCCATGGCTGGTTCTGTTTGGCAAATACTGCCCTGCCATGGATTTACGTTGTGGCTCATCGCTGAAGCTACGGGTGAATCCTCTCTTACCCCCTGTTTTTACAACTATATTTTTTCACTGCTGGGGCTTGGGGCAGTACTATACTTCTGTAGACTTGCCATAGATTTATGCCCACTCAGCTGAACAACCAATAGGGGTGAGACGTTGTTTGACATGAGTGTCTGGCACATAGTTTTTTTTTCAAGGAATGGTTGGTGTGTCAGCCTACGATCCCTGCAGTCTTACAAATATTTCTGACTATTTCTCGCAGCTTATCTATTCCCATTGGGGTGGATGTGTAGTATGGAATATCATCCTGCATTATTTTGTGCTCTTGAAATATCATCCTTCTTTTGATGCAGATAGTTTATAATGCTACACGGGACATCTATCCCCTCCTGTAGCAAATATGTTGGGGGCAAATGGATGGACATGGCTTTCCTGAGCTCCATTTCTCGTTTTTGTAGACCTTTCTCTGAATTCTAAATACTCAAGACCATCCTTGTCTTCATGTAGAAGTACATCTCCCTTTTTTAATTTCTGGGACTCGTCGCAACCTCTGAATCCAAATCCTAGTACCAAAGAGAAGAATGCTGTGTTTTGTAGTGCTTTCGGGCCACACACTCCAAATATTCCTCTCCCCGACATTTGATTAATTTCTCCATCATCGAAGCACTCTGCCTTATTAGACCTGTTACCAAGCTCCTCCTGCTTTAGCTTCATTTGTTTGCTTGCCAGCAATTCTCTACTAAGTCAAAATGCCTTGCTCGTTAGGGGGTCTACAGGGTATTCTTTATTCTTTAGATACCTAAAAATAGATTTAAAAAAAAAATGTAAGAAAGAAATATTCTCTGTATTTCCACTCCCAGATATCAAATAACCATTCACAGATCTTTGTAACCATTCTGGGACATAAAGTCATTGTTTTCATGATTAACTGCTAAATTCTCCCTACCCCCTCCTCCACCTTGACACACTCCTCCAATATCCAATGACAAAGTGCCACACCCACCACTTCGTCATAGGTTTCTCATTCACTCGCCATCCAATTTTTTTATTGATATTATTGGTTTTTACTTTGTCTTGGCCACCCTCACCTTCAAATTCTACCACCACAGGGTTCTCGAGTCCTTCCCTCTGATTTCCCTTGGGACATTATCCAGAATTCTCCACCATGATCAACAAATTCACCTAAGGTAAGTGGAAATTCATTAAAACCGCCCAAAATCATTAGGCTGATATTCATTATTGTATATTCATTTACATTTTATTCGTTTTATTTGTTTCCCTCTTATTCCTTCATATAGAACTATTTGCTTCATAATTATATGAGTTTGAATTTACAAATATCCCAATAACTTACACAATTGAAATGTCGCATTGTCATAATTCAGACACTTCAGATTATAACAGAATATTTGTCTGGTTTATAGGACAATAATCCTTTATGCTCATTCCTATATTTAGTTGCTATTTGATGAACACCTTTGTCAGATCAAGATGGGTAGGCATCCAATCACTTTAGACAGATGTAATCAATCAGCACCCTCTTAGCAAATACTTCAGTATGTAGGAAACATGTTGCCGCCCATACCAATCAGTGCAGATTGTGTTTGGAGAGGGAAAAGGGTCACATTAGGTAGTATTGAAAGGAGGGGAGGAGGCAGGGGCGTAGGAAAAGAGGGGGCCAGGGGGGCCTGGGCCCCCCAATCATAAAGGAGGTGGGGCCTGAGTATGTCTAGGCCCCCCCAAAATTTGCCAAGAATTCATTATGAATTGAATGAGAAGCTAAAACTTTGCATCGTCAAAGTAGATTCACATAGTAACGGGATAGGTAAAATGGGGCCCTGGGCCTTAAATGAGATCTAAATTTATAAAAATTAGTTTTCTATACAAATTTCATATAGGTATGTATAGGCGCTATTGCGCTTGAGCCGACAATTCAAGGTGGCCATGGTGGGGCCCCCGCTGGGCCCCCCCAATGAAGATTTGCTTCCTATGCCTCTGGGACGGAATGGCCCTGGTTCTTTCAAACAATGACCATGTCTGTGCAGCAAATAGCAGTCCTCTTCTCACTCTTACTGTCCAGCATGAAGACCAATGTACAAACCCTGTTTGATCCTCCCATGGTGTCAAGGAGTCGTCCATGTCCTCATCTGTGACCAAACTAACTTTGAAAAATTTACTTTCTCACAGTGAGAACAATGTTATCATTCCTACTGTGCCTAGTTCAGGAGTGCCTTCATTTATTACTTGAGGAAGTATGATGGAAACACTTCACTCTTGATGAATCGAAATCTAGAAGTCATAGTCATGGTTATTGTATTTAATACTGAAGGTTAGTTTCAAAAGCTGCCTGTAAACACAGAGAAACATGGACTTCTCTTATAGACTCATCAGGGTGGTGTGAAATGATTAAATGCTGCTTCATGTTTCACGATGCACACATAGTCTTTCACCAGCAAAGTTTATGTATACAATTGCCATTGTAGCAAACGTTGATGATTGAGGAGTGTTCACAGCATGCCTTGTACTTGTAAGGGTCTGCAATCAACAGAACACCTCTTGTGACAAGAAGAAATGACAGACATTTTCCGCCATAATAAGCTTTACAATTCAGAACTCTGATTCAGATTTCTTACATTCATAACTATTGTGAACAGTGGCTAGATGAATCTATCAAGGATTTTGTCAATGTCCTTTAACCTTTGCAAAAGTTCTTGTTAATGAAACTTAAATTCCAGAAAATAGGACAGCATATAGTTGATGTCTTTCTTGATTGTCTAAAAGAAACATTTTTCAATACATCCTTATTTGTTATTTCTAAAATACTTAACACTCATATTCTGGTGTTTTGATAAATTGTCATCTTTATGAATGTTCAATTAATGTCAGTGGATACAGGCACTACAATAAAAAGCACCTTCAGTAATACAAAGCAATTGCACTAACTGGACCTACTGTGCACAGTAGAGGGGGATGATACAGTGAGCTTTTTGACACATAACTGGAGACAGTATGATTTGTCTACACATGCTATAAGGCTGTGATTAGGAAATGTTAAAGTAATAGCGTGTTGAGTAATGCCATCCTTGCCTTACAAACTTATAATACAGCAGTAATGTAAAATATTGTTTGGATCATCCCTAAGACTTCATGCAGCACCTCTTCAGACTTAAGTCACTATTCAGGATGACCTGAGGATGGCATTTCCTGATTCCTTACAACTTAAGGCATTTTAGTATTTAAGTATTCAGTATAGCTGAATTACAGCTTAATCATACAGAACAATCAAAGTGTCTCTAGTGATGCCACAATAGAGCTCATTGTGTTTTCTGATGCCAGCAATATAAATTCTCAGAAAGCACAAAGGTATGCTATGCAGCTGTCATCAATCTCATAAGAGGTATTGAAGTACACAAATCCAGTGGCTTGACAGATATACAAACTGCTGTCCTTAAAGATGCCCTACTAATATTGGCACCAAAGAAATGGGCCTCCGCCAGTAGTATATACATGCAAACTGAGCGCAATGGATTAGCTACTAACTAGGTCATGACCTACTGGTAGACCGGAAGTGACCTAGTTTTAACCAATCAGAGGGCTGGATTTGACAGGAAGTGACGTCATAAGGTTATGACCTAGTTTTTTCGACCAATCAGAGAGCTGGATTCCATTTGACCTAGTGACCTGACCTAGTTACATAAATTAAAAGAATTGTGCAATACCTAGAGCTGACCTACTTACAAACCGGAAGTGACCTACTAACCTACTTGCAAAAACGTATGACCTACGTATGAGGGTGTATTGTGCAATCCTTGAAAGAAATTACACAATAACCATGACTCATTTTCTGATGCAATGTTCCTATGAATTTACGCAATACTTATGACTCACTATTTTGATATGAGATTAAATGCAACAAAGACACAACTCGGTTTTTTTAATTCAATCTTTTTATTTTTTCTTCCTATCAGAGTACATGCTAGGTATGAATCATTATAATCAGATATGCTTTGCAAGCAGAGTACATGGATATTATATGGAAAATGAATTCTTGTTGCAGTACCAACTGCACCCGGTCTTGGCTGGAGTAGGACTTTGACTACGGTCCTCTAAGGCCCGCATTCTCTCCATTAAATCCTTCAAGGCCTTTCTTCCTATGTCGTTCTCCTCCAGGGCTACCACTTTGTCCATTAACTCGGCCATGATGATGAGAATCTTGTCTATTACTTCCGCCGTGCTCTGAAGCCCGTCTATCACGTCCAGTTCACGTTTAACTTTTCCTTTCACCAAAAGATTGCTCACGTCTGCTTTGACTGCTACTTCTTCTGGACTCATCTCGAAATTCATTGCCTCTTCTTCTCTCTTTTTCTCAGGAAGGGCCTGACTATTTTGTCCATTAAGTTGAAGGGGACCTGAGAAAACCTTTTTACAGTGTGGTGTGGATCCTTGGTCCGACATGTTTCTATGAGGAAGTTAATGCAGTGGGCTCCACACGTTTTAGCGTAAAAGTTTTGCACTTGTTTTCTGCTGAACGACCCGTGACCATCTGACGACTTTTGCATGAACCTTTGGTGATATATAGTAAACGGAGGTAAGCCATAGGGATCAAAGTAGAATACATTCCCGTTATGAGAAACGTAAAATGCCACCCAGTGCTGACCAGGTTTAGAGCTTGGATCTGTGTTACTGACGAAACATGTAGAGGGAATTGGTTTTTTAGGACATTGATTACTGGCAAAGGTTCCCAGGTAGAAACACCTTGTGTGTGGATGGTTTCCCAGTGCACCTGTTATGTCTGAAGTTCTCATTTTTTTCTCAGTTCATGTGGTAGTCTGTGACAGGAAGACAGTCAGCCGTTAGTTGGATGTTGTTGTCGTAGAAGGAACACAAGACGGCAGATATGGCGTGAGTAGTCGGGGCGGCAAACCTAAGGGAAATGCCCAGCTTTCCTTGCTTGATGAGATTTATACGACTGTCTTCAGGTGCTCTGTCTGGGGTGAGGTCGAAAACAAAGAAGGAATATCCATCTTTGAAATCTTCCAAAGTTATGCCACAGTCTTGCCCCAAAGCCGACAGCCCACTGTCTATGAACATTTGACTGTAGGCTCTGATGCAGTTGCCTGTTTCGAAGTCGGTCTTCAACTCAAACTTTTGATCGTCATATCTCACGCATATTTCCTTCACGTTGAAATGCCTGCAGTTGAAAGGATTTTCTGTCTTAGTCCCAGCAGCTGCTGTTTCCTTTATCATACACAAGACTATCCTGGTGGGGATCTGAGTAGTGTCAGGTTGAGTCCAACTGTAGTCTTGTGAGCCGCCGTCCAAAGTGTGTTTAGTTACTTTACACCTGGCTATGTGATAGTTGAAAGGGCCCCAATGTGGATTCCTGACACTGCTGACGTGAGTTTTCACCACCTCGTCGTCGACACATTTTTGGAGAAGTGTCATTTCAGCTTTGGTGATTTTGACCCAGTAGTTTTGATCGGCTGCTTGCATCATGTAGTAATTGGGCTGATTTTTTTCAAATATGAACTTGATTTCACAGTTCGGAGGCAGCACCTTGCACTGTTTAATTAAATCCAGGTGCGGCTTCATTACTAAGGCATGCTTGTTGCGGGCATTGAACTCTGCTCTCCGTGCCGTCCATCCAGCATTTTCGCCCGCTCTGGCTTCCATGTGACCACAGGTGTCTTTCATGTACTTTTGACACCCTTTCAACCGAGTCTCTTTGTCTTCTTTGTTGCAACAAATTGTGTCCAAAATGTAGGCCTTGAGACCATAGTCTTCATTGTTGCCGGTGACTTTCTCCCCATTTATCAGCAACTGACAGGAAGCAAAGAGAGCGTGTGCCAAGTTGTTGACTGGAGCAGCTTCTATGCCTACGGCAAGGTGAGTTGTTCCGTCTGCCGCCACGGCTTCCAGTTCCATGTACAGCTCAGTTTCTGAGAGGTCTGTGTACAGGTTGCTTGGTTCGAAGGTGAAGTCAAATGATTCAGTGTGTGGAGTCAGGGCATTGTTGGTAGTTTTGGTTATTTTTTGACACTTTAATATGTCCTTTTGAGTGACAGGCAAGGCGTGTAGGTCTAGTTCACCTACTGCACATACCTGACCCTTGGGATGAAGGAGACTCATGACTAGAACAAGGTCCTTCCTCTAGCTTGTCCTCTACCTCTGCCGCGTTGCCCCTTACGTCCTCCGCGCTTGCCGGTTGCTCGTCGTTTGACTGGAGGAGGTTCAGATGTACCTTTTATGTATCCTTGAGCAGAAGAAGCAGCCCTTTTGAGTAAGTTCTTCCCTGTAGCTTTACTTCTCCTAACTACACTTTTCTTGAAGCCTTTTCCTGTTACCACGTCGGACAAGACTCCAGCTCCTGTAGTAAGCAAGGCTTTGCCTGCAGATTTGGCAGCCGAGCGTCCTATTTTACTTAAGAGGGGAACAGCTCCTCTCAGTAAACCACCTATTAAGGAACCAAGTCCGTGCCCTCTTTGTCTGCCCCTGCCACCGTACGCTGGTAAAGCACCGTTCCCAAACTGTGATTTTCTGTAGTATTCAGCGTACTGACCCCTAGGGGCCAGGTATGGAGGTGTTCCATAGTAGTGAAGCATGGTAATATACTCCTATCCTTGAAGAGGTCTGAAGGCAAGTACCACCGACACTGATCCGCTTTCAAATGGTATAGGTTCCCCAGTCTTGTCTCTTAAGTATATCCCTATCTGCCTGAAGGTGGTTTTAGTGACTGGCAGATATATCAAGTTCTGGAAACTTATGGTCTGCATGTCACCGTTGTAGCGATTTATGTTGATTTGCCTCAGAAGGGGTGCTTTAGAGTCACCCACAAGACTGTGCTTGACTATGTCAGAGTACACGAAAGCACATCGACTTTTGTACTGAAGGTCTACCACGTAGGGGCTTTGTGTTTTTCCACTTAGGAAAACACTTCCGTCCAAACCTAATTGTTTCCCTAAGTTTTCTGGGAGTTGCATGACCACACCAGGAGGCAAGGAAACTACACTTTTCATTGTGTATTTGTTGTAGTGAAACACGGTGGCTTTGTTGTTTTTCCTGTAGTTTCTTAGTTTTCTCACCAACATGCTCTGTAGTTTATTTATGGTCCTGTTCAAGTATCCTATCAACTCTGAGTTGCTTTCCAGGTTCACACCTTCTAAGGCAAACATATTGTAGATACTACCTTCCTTGAAGTAATACTTAGACAGGTATCTGCTAATTTCCTTGAAGCGTGTACATATTTTCACAGCCTGTAACTGACTGGGAGAGAGAGGAGAAACATTAGCAGAGTCTGTGAAGACAGCCTTTTCTTCAAAAAAAGATAGAGACCTTTTTTCCCTGTCATCCATAGACATCACTTCAGCCACAGCCGACGATATTTCCCTTTTCTCTCTGCCTGCCGTGTCACGCTCCCCCTCACCCTCCTCCTCTTCCTTTTCCTCCTTCTCTGGCGTGGGTTGGTTAGAAGTGAATCCTCCAGATGGCGTCTCAGTCGCAGCAGCAGGAGTCGGTGGACTTTCACTTGCAGGACCAGCAGGAGGAATGGTTTCAGTCGATCCCACAGGGTTGACATGACGTAGGTTTTTTGTTATTTTTACTCCTCTCTTCAAAGCAGATTGGGCTGATAAATTTGATGTAGAGCTTGAAGCTCTACTGAAGACACTATGGGCTCCTGGTTTTTCCAGAGGAAAAAATTCTCTTCTGCGTTTGTTCAATAAAGCTACTACAGAGCGGAGGTTGTTTGTCAGGTCGTTTTCTCCCTGTACCAAGAGAATGGGTTCTTCTTTGACGTTGTACCACGTGGTAGGACAGGTTATTTCTTGAAGAGCACACTCTAACTGAGTAGGAGAGTTAATGTATTCTGCCAAAATTGTATTGTAACTAGTTAAAGTGTTGTCAGGAAAAACGTTCATAGATGAGTTACTAGGTAAAGTTAAGGTAAACGCCATTTGTTTATGTTTTTGACAGGTTCCCAAGAGTTAAACTTGTCTCCATAACCCTTCCACTTGATCAAGGCTTCTCTTTTCTTGCCTTTTCCTCTGTATTTTACTATTTTTTCTATGTTGTAGCGTCTTCCGTGACGGACTTGCACCTTCTGAACTTCAGGTTCGTAGAAGCTTCCTTTTATCTCTTCTCCAAGGAGATCTTTCAGGTGGTACCCTTTGGGCGAAATGTTGTCGACTGTGTATATTTCCTCAGTCCAGTTAGGTTCGTACCCTCTGTTAAATGTTTTCTTTGTTTTCAACATTCGCACTTGATTTTTTCTCTTCAACTGAAGGACAGGAACTTTTTTCTTTTGAGGTTGATCGTACAACCTGTAGAACAAGACTTCAGAGTTGTCTTTATTTATGTCTGAAGGGGCAGCTCCTAAGGATTTGTGGTAAGTCAAATTGTAGGACTTAACCAAGTCGGGCAGCAAGTCAACCCATTTGTAGTTATTGAAATGAGAAAAACATCTCCACATTTTTCCTTGTAAAGTAGAGTTGAACCTTTCGGCTAAGGCACACTTCACGTCGTCGTTCTCTCCTGTGAAAAAATTGATTTTTTGATCTTCACAGTGTTTTTTGAAAATTTTGTTGACAAACTCTTTGCCCTTGTCAGTTTGAATTTGTTGAGGTTTTCTTTCTTTGCTCATTTTTTTGAAAGCCTCTGTCACGTCATCAGCTCTCTTACTTTTCACAGGTTGTCCAAAACCATACCTTGAAAAAACATCTGTTCCCGCTAGAATGTACTGGTATCCTTTGTTTTCCTTTGAAAATTCTCGCATGTCTATGAGGTCAAGTTGCCACTGTTTGTCTATCCCCCATGTTTGTGTTTTTCTTCTTGGAAATCTTCTCTTGTAAGGTTTGTGTCTGGTGTAAGCGTCTACATCTTCCAAAGCTTGTTCTATGTTTTTTTTCTTTGTTTTCTTGAAGTGATGACGTTGAAGTTTAGATACGCTGGTGAAACTTCCAGGTTGTTTAGGATCTGTGTAAAACCTGAGGACATCTTTTTTCAAAGCCTTGTGCGCCATATAAACTTACGTCCAGTTCCTTTTTGACTTACTTTCCTCTTCTTAATAGGGGAAGCTCTTTTCAAGGGACTGGCAGCAAAGGAAGGACTGTGCCCTGCAAAAGCCGACTTGTTTTTGACAAATTTTAAGGTGGGGTTCAGCCTTTTAACTGCTCTCATGAAAACCTGGCTTCCTTTAGGTTGGTCCTTTTTCAAAGACTTTGGTCGGGCAGCAAAAGCTAACAAATCTGTTATGTCAGTTCCAGGCACAGGTTCCCCGTTAACATATATTTCTCCGTCTCTGTTCCAATTCAAAATTTGACCTCCGTGACGAGATAATTCTCTGTAGAGATTTTTAGCAGTCGTTCTGTAACTTGCAGGTATTCTTTCTTTTATGTCGGCGTCCATACCCTCTGTGTTGTCTCTTGCACGAGGTTTAAAGCCTTCCTCCCCTTTGAACTCGTCTACACTGTCTCCGTCTGAATCGTCAGGAAGTGGTGGATCGTCTCTAGTCTCTGTGAAAGTGTGGTCATCATCGTCGTCGCCGTCGTCGGTGTCTTCTAAAGAATTGTTTACACCCCCAGCTACTGCTGCTGCTGCTCCTGCAGGGCCTTGTCCTACTGCTCGACCAGGATAGGGACCTTCCCTACGTTGTCCTAAGGCCTTGGCTTTTTTAGTTAAAATTCCCGACTTTATCATAAGTTGATTGTACTGCCTTAACTTTTCCTTCAGTTTGAGGTTAGGAGAGTTAAGCACCTCATGTGCTTTACTTTGAAGGTGGTTCAGGACTTGAACCAGGCTGGAATCAGGAGTTAAACCTTCTCTTAAAAGTTGAGTGCTGTAGTACTGGTCTTGAACACTAGGTCCAGGCTGGGGAGGAGAGGAAGGACTAACAAAAGAAGGTTTTTTTTCTCGGGGAACAAGATCCGCCCTTACGAGGGCCATCCTTGAATAAGACATGATTTTTTATCGACGTGCTCCTATGAGACCTGTTATCAGGGGTAAGGCGAGGCCCAAAATGGTTCCCAAAAATCCACCCTTTTGCTCAAAGGTTTTCCTCTTCTGCTTAACGGTAGCCTTGTGCCTTGTGACTGACTTGAGTTCTTTCTTGTAGGGTGATAAACGTTTGACTGCGTCGGACTCGTTACGCAACAGGTTTTTGTTCATTACGTTGACGCAAATTTGACTCATCAACCTAATGACCTCATCGCTGAGACCTTTGATAATGTGGGAACACTCTGCCGAGGAACACTTGGATATGTGTTTCAACAAGTGGTAATGTTTCCTAATTGTTTTAAATTTTCCTCCAGAAGGAGATCTTTTGGTCACCATTCTATCTTTTTCTTTTCGAAGCTGAAGCTTGAGGAATGAAAACCAAGGTGTTCCAAGGAGTTGTTATGCTGTTTCTTACCCTAAGCTCGTTAGGTGTGCTCTGCTTGAAGTCCAATAGGATGTATGAATGTTTCTCTTTGGTTTCTGAGTTATATACCTCCGTCAAAAAGGATTTCTGTCCTGGAAAGGCCTGTTTGCTAATGTGCCCTATCTGACTCATGTCTCTAGGGTTTTTAAAAACAACTAGGTAGTGTGCATTTAAGCTCAAGGTTCTGAAGGCAGGATTGTTGAAAAACAAGTTTTGAGTAATAAAAATTACACTTAAACTGCGATGGTGAGAGCCCACAGTGAAAAGTTTCATTATGGTGGGAACGTACTCGGGATCCATGAGATCGTCTATTACGACCAGTCCATGTTTAGTCACGTCTCTTTCATCCTCGAACAAAAAGTCTTCTGAAAGAAGACCTTTGTTAAACTTAACCCCCAACTTCACCATTTCGTCGAATCCATCTTGCCATTGACTGTAGCAGTAGTATATGTCGTGTATTTTTGGAGTAACAAGCTCGTCTACACCTTTAATCAACTTGAAAACAAGTTGACTTTTTCCACAAGAAGTAGGTCCAGCTATGATCATTGTGAAGGGGCTTTGTAGACGTGGGTCAAAAATGATCTCCTTTTCCTTGTGATCCATGTTGGACGATATCTTAAACCAAAGTGACCAAAGGAGCAATCTCGTCCTCTTTTAAACCAGTAGAACCCTTGTTCAAACCTTCCACGTAAAGAGCTACATCAGAAAGTCCCATGTTGTATAGACTGGCTATTAGGCAGCTTGGATGAGATATTTCTCTATATTTCCAAACCATCAGAACTTCGAAAACAGGATTTGTGACACCTTTTTTCCCTGGAACAGGGGTGGATATCAGGTTAAGCTCGTGGTCGCTCAATCCAAGTTGAGTTCCCAGTTTCCTCCAGTCAAGCATTTCGAACTTGTCTGCCAGGTTGACGAACAAAGTATCAACTTTCCACTGTTCTGGAGGAATTTCACAATGGTCCACTACGTTGTAATATCCCATGTACCATCTACAATAATCAGTTAGATCGTAACGACCTATGTCACTTAATGCATGTCTCAATACCATCCACTTGCAACGCACGTTCTTTCTGCTCCATGAAATAAGCATTTCTCTCCCCATAGAACGAAGAGACGGTATTTTTTCCATGTAATCCATTAAACTTAGTCTAAGTCCTAAGTAAACCCCTAATCGAGGGTAGTCTTTTTCAGATATTTTTTCACTGACCTTGAATAACAACTCGTCCGAAAGGTGAAACTCCATAGCGTCCAAATAAAAGGTGTTGAGCAAGTAAGGCAGGCAGGTAGGAAGGCAGGCAGGTTATGACAGGCTAGAAAGCATACAGTTGACTTATATAGGGTAGGGTAGGGTAGGTGGGTAGGTGGTTTAGGTGGGTGGGTGGGTGGGTGGGTGGGTTAGGTGGGTTATTTGGGCGGCCAGCCCGGGCCAACAAGCCCCAAACCCCCCATACTTGAGGGGTGCCCCCACCCCCCCACCCCATAGTTTTTTAAACCCAACCCCACCCTTTTTTACCCTACCCTACCCTACCCTACCCTACCCTATATTATCCTACCCTATTCTATCCTATTCTATATATCTCTCCCGTTCCCTTCCCCCTGTTTAGGTAAGCATGTTACATCGTTCTTCGTTCGTTTAAATTTGTTATGACGTTGAGTGTAAAGCGAGCTGATTGTGGTGAAAACAGTGAGTAAGGGAGATAAGCTGGGTGCACCACATAGCCAGATAAAACCAAACTTTTTCTTTCTCCTCTACACTGAAACGATCCAGGGACGATGATGGGATGTGAAATATGGGGCAGGAGGAAAACAAAGTTTTGGTTTCTAAGCACTCAGCTAGAAGTTCCAAAATAGACATGAAGAAATGAAGACGCTGGTTAAGTAGGCGGGGATTTTCTTTGGCGTGATGCTCTTCTGCCGCTTTCAATGCTTTCACATGGAAGGGGTTTTTCAGTGGGCCTTTTCCCTTTCTTCCATGCTTCAGGGCATAACCCAAGGTTTCCACCGCTGAAAATTTCGACAAGTTATGACTCAAAACCATTTTCCTCAAGGTTTTTCTGTCTTTGGATGTAAAACTTGATTGCAGTGAAGAAAAAACTAAGTATAATTTTTTCCGGTGAAGAACACATTCTTTCAAGTATTTGCACACGTACCTGAAACAAATTGAAGAGCAACATATAATTTCATTTCTTTCCCTCACGTATGTCAGAACTTGAGTGTCGTCGGGGTGACGTTGTTCTAATACACGCTGCAGGGAGTAACGCGACATAGTAGGGCGAAGGTTGTTGTGTCAAATAACGATGGTTTAGTCCCCGTTTAACCTTTATAGGAAACCTGTCAGTCTTTCCTTATCGCACTTTCCTGAAATGATTTATTGCTCAAGGACGAAACAAACGTCAGGGTCAGTGCCTGAGCGTTCTGAAAAGAGGGGAAAACATGTGGAAGGGTGGGTTTGGCCCAGGGGCCTTACCCGGAGGATCATCGTTTATTTTTGTTCAGTTTTATTAGGAGGACCAAAAATTAGATACGGGGTAGGCTGTTACCACCTTCAGCTGACCTTTTTCATGGGAGGTAGTTATTTCAGTAATAACTCTCACAACATGACAGCATCCATGGTAATTGTGTCCAATCTCTGTCCTGAATCCTCTTTCATAGAAAATTTTTGAACCTAAAGAGTGTGTAATTTTGTCTGGGTGAAGTAAAGTGGCTTTAATTAAAGCCTTCACCATAGTAGAATCGATGAAAACTGAATTACCAGGCCCTCCCCCCAAAGGTTGATCCCTTAGAAAAAAGGGTTTTTGTCTGTCTGAAATGAATTTCTTTGAACTTCCAGAGGAAATGGAATGTCTAGACATCAAGTGTACCATGGCACCATGTCCCAAAAGAACACCTGAAAAAAAACTTTCCCCATTTTCTGAGATAAGTTTTTTCACAGAGGGTCCACCAGGAACCAATGCAGTGGTTTGGTTGTGCAAAAAGCATTGTTTGAAGTTACAGTTAGGAGGGATGTAAAGATCCCTGTTCAAATTTTCAGGACAGAATTTCCACACAGCCCACACCTTACCTTCTTCTACGCCCCTCCTGATGTCTGAAATAAACACCTCCTGACGCCTTTTGTGACCTACGGTCAAAGACAAAGGCAAAGGACAAAAGTTAGCCATGTCTGCTTGAGAGAAGCTAGTTCTGATAAATGACGAATGGTCTGCGTTAATTACAGAATGGTAACAACAAGATTCGTTTTACAAGCCTCACCCTGAACGTTGACTGAACGTTATCATGTTTTTTATTTGAGTTAAGCTTTTTTACTTTTTTCCAAAACAACACTGACTAAGTGTAAAACATACTATGAATGGAAAAGCACGGTTATCTACGACTCATGGACGTGGTTGTACGTTATCTGAACGACAAGGGAACGTCCCAGCATCGTATCAGGATAGTTACTATAAAGTAGACTTGAGCTGCTCGATCTTCATCAAACCTTTTCTGACGTTTGTCTGCTGTTCGCCGTCCTGCTCCTGCACCTTCCAGCCCTGCCACCCTTTCATCTTCAAGGAGAACAATGCCTGGTCGCATGAAGACGGGACTTAGTGTCAGGAGAGGAGGAGCTAAAAAACTGGCTCCACTAACTTTTACTACTTCTAAACAGACAGTGGAAAAGGCGTCGGGCATCGCCCCTCCTCCTACCTCTCCAGCCTCACCTGATAAACCACCTGCAACTCCTGCTCGGCTTCCAACTGAAGTGCCTGATGCAGGAGAACAGGAAGCCGCTCTTGCAGCTCTTCATGGCGAAATCACTGATTTCCTGGATCGCGTCCGGGATCGCTCTCCTCAGGAAGCTGGCGACGGCGATTTTGACATCAGGGAATACATCAATCCCCCGGCACCTTTGAACTACCAACCCCCCACTGAAGCACCTACGTCCGCCTCTTACTCACCCGTGACTCCGGAGGAACCTTCTCCCCAGGTCAGTCCAATTAAGGTTATAGACCTTACAACCTCATCACCGGCAGTTAAACCCATAGAAGTGGTGGACTTAACACAAGGGACACCTTCACCTGCTCACCGCGGGGGGTATTCGCAGGTAGAGGTTATAGATTTAACCGGCCCTTCTCCTCTGTACTCTCTCCCGGTTCCAGTAGAGGAGCTGCTTCTTAAAAGCCCGCCGGAAAAAAGAAACTGTTCCAGTGAGAGAGAAGGGGAGCCTAAGAAAAAAAGACAGAAGCGCGCCTACCACAAGAAAACCCCTGTCTCTACCCCTGCTTCAGATTCCTCAGCGACTTCATCCTATGGTGCCGAGCCCATTGGTTCTGTCCCAGGTGTTCCGTCTCCTAAAGACAAGTCACACAGGCAAAAGTTTGGGGAGGGCACTGCCCCCAGTTCTTCCAGCAAGCTTGTGGGCTTTAGGTCAGTGCCTTTGGTGGTAAAAAAGTGGCCTGCTCGATTTGGTTTCCAAGAAAAGTCACCTGCCCCCAACCAAGTTTTTTATCCGGAAGGGGATAACAACGCCTGCATAGAAATATACAGGGAACCTAGCATCAGGGGAGTATGCTTGAGAACCTACCTGGACAAACCTTACGAGCGGTGCTTAAACCTAGAGGCGCGTGAATTCAGGAACTTAGTGGACCAGATAGAGTGCATCCTAGGAAAGTACAAGGAGTTACACCGCCTAGCTGCCCTTGGAGAGAGGAAGGTGGATAATCTTTTGTTGTCCTTGAACCAAGACTGCACCGACCCCAGTGGAGGCCGGGCTATGGTCCTGGTAAACTTGTACAAGGGAACTCCTAAAGTTCACATAGGAACAACCAGCTACGTGGAGGAAATGAACGCCTCGGTCTCTTCCAGCTTCAGAATGCCCCCCTCAGCCACACACTGCGGCCACACTGTGTCCCCCTTCATTCTGGAGGACATAAAATCACGAGTTGGGCCCTTCCTAGACGAAACGACCGATTTCTACTCTGGGTAAGTGGTCAACTTTGTATAGTGTCTGGTCAACAGCTCCTTGTTCAGTGCTTTTACATTATCATGTATATCAGCTAATTTGTAGTTAGATTTAGATGTACTCCGTTTTTAGTCAACATAGCCCAGCGTAGGTTTAAGTTCCATATGTACTCCATGTATACTTAGGTTAGGTTTTAGTTATAAGTTTGTACATAGAACATAAAGTGAAACAAGAAAAAGAAACCTTAAAAAAAATGCCGCCCAAAAAGGTAAAACAACTTTACACCGTCAACTGTCCAATGTGTAACACACCTAGACCTCCACGTTTGGTTACTGTAGAAAACAGTGGAAAAACTTTATGTAACTCAGATTCTTGTAGAAGAGAAACTTTTTCCGACAGCTTAGAACTTCCAAAAGAAATAGAAAAAAATTCTTTGCATAAAAGCAGTTACCGTGACAACTTCAAGTCCATAGCTTCAGGTTTGGCTGTGCTTGGTAAGCTTCAGTCCATTTTCAACGTCAGAATGACAAGTTTCAACAAAGACTTGGGAGCCAAACAGGTAACAGAGGCGCTTACCTCTATTCATAGAAATCAAGTTATGGCTTACAAAGTGGCTGTCTCTTTTGGAAGGTTGTTGTCTTCCTCTAAGGAGGAAGAAGAAGAGAAAGTCATGTACTTTCATGCTTCTGCCAACAACTCGTCTTTGTTCTATGACAGTGAAAGTCATAGAGACCCTTACATTTTTATAAGGGACGACAAAGACTTTGCAGAGTGTTTAGATTTAATAGAAAACAACATTAAAGAAGACACTCAAAGACCCTCTACTAAATGGAGTGTAATAGGCAACGTGAACGCCAACATCACACTCATAAGGGCTACGGGAGGAGAATATCTTTTAGGTAAAATGAAAACTGTTCCACCAGGTTTAAGACAAAGAGGAATGCAACACTTTCACAGAGACCCTAAAACCAAAAGGGCGTACAAGGACAACTTGTGTTTCTTTAGATGTCTGTCTTTCTTCCTGTATGAATCTTTAGAAAAAACTCAAGAGCTTTTCCTTGAAGCCTATCCAGGGGTGAACAAGGAGACTTTTGAGGGTGTTAACATAAGAGATTTAGACAGGTTAGAAAAAATGTTTGAAGTTAACATAAGAATTTTTTACCTTCCCTCTTTTGGTAAAAGAAAGGGGCGACCTAAAATTATAAGGTCAAACATGTGTTCATCCAAAAAAATCATCAACTTGAACTTACACAGAAACCATGTAAGTTTAATAACTAACATGGGACTGTATGGTAAAATGTACCCCTGTGAAAAGTGTCATAAAGTTTTCACTCGTAGCTTCCTTTTGAAACAACACAATGGGGTGAAAAAAGATTGCACCAAAGTCAGCTTCAGGTACAAAGGTGGAGCATACAATCCATCCCAAACAGTTTTTCAAGTTTTAGAGGAACTGGGAATAGTTTGTTCACCTGAGAAAAAAATATACCCCTATAAAATTGTTTTTGACTTTGAAAGCTATTTCGTCCAACCTGAAAATTCGTCCCCAGAAAATGCTAACACTGTGATAGAAAAAACTCACATACCCCTTTCTGCCAGTGTAGCTTCTGATTTTCCTGGTCATACAGAACCAGTGTGTTTTGTCAGAAATTCCAACAGGGACGACGATCCTTTGGTTAAAAATGTGTTGGAACACATAAACAACTTGGGGCAGTTGATAGGAGAACAGGTGAAAGAGAATTTTAGAGATGTTTTAGACGAACTAGACTCTCTAGAAGAAAAACAAAAGGAACTAGAACATAAAGCTAGCAAAGTTTTTCCAGCAAAGAACAAAAAAAATCCCCAAAAAAAAATCTCCCATGTTCTTGAAGTGAAGGAAAAACTTCTTACCTACATAGAAAGAGTCCCTGTTCTAGGTTTCAACTCTGGAAAGTATGACATTAATTTAATAAAAAAGGAATTTCATTCTTTTTTTATAGACACAGACAAAACAGAAATGAAAACCATAAAAAAATGCAACAAGTACATAGCAGTGTACACAGACCATCTTCTTTTCCTTGACATGTTTAACTATTTGGCACCAGGTTATTCCTACGCAAACTACCTGAAAGCCTTTCTAAAAGGGAAAGCTGAAAAAGGTTTTTTTCCCTACGAGTGGATGGACAACATAAGAAAACTGAACAACAAAGCTCTTCCTCCACGCCACTGCTTCTACAGTTCTTTGTCGGGTAGTGGAATAAGCAAAGAAAATTATCTTGAATGTAAAAAGGTCTGGACAGAAAACAAAATGAAAACTATGAAGGACTACTTGATATATTACAACAACCTGGATGTTGAACCCTTTGTTTTAGCCATAAACGAGCACCCAAAATTTTTTATAGATCGTGGGGTAGACATGTTCAAAGAGGGTTTAACTTTGCCAGGTTTAACCTTGAAGTTTCTTTTCAACAACACTGCACCTAATGCCACTCCTTACATTCTTTTTGGTGAGAAAGAAAAGGATGTTCACTCCTTGCTCAGACGCAACTTAGTAGGGGGTCCCTCTATTATTTTTCACAGACATCACAAAAGTGGAGAAACAAGAATAAGACAAAAAAAATACGGGTCACAAAGCAAAGTATGCAGACACATAGTAGGGGTAGATGCTAACAGCTTGTACCTCAAGTGCATGGGTGAAGAGCACTGCACAGGTTATTATGTGGTGCGCAGGAAAGAAAACGATTTTCAAGCTGTCTGCAGTCAACAAATTAGCTACTCATCCACAGAATGGTTGCGATACAAAACTGTGACAGACAAAGTCAAGATATTACACCAATACAACTACGGGGAAGTAGTATTGGGTTCAAGGAAAATAAAAGTGGACGGTTATAATCCAGCTTCAAAAAAAGTATACCAGTTTCACGGGTGCTACTGGCATGGTCACATATGTCACCTCACTAAATCAGTTTTGAGAGACCCCAATGGAAAGGCATGGTTAGAAGAAAAAAACCAAAATACCATTTTGACTACCCTATATCTTCAGTCGTTAGGTTACCAAGTAGAGGAAAAGTATGAGTGTATGTGGTTGAAAGAAAAAACTGAAAACTTGTGCAGAGAAACAAAAAGTGAATGGGAAATTAAAAGACCGTTGTGCCAAGGCAGAAAAAGTCAGGATGAAATACTGAGAGGGGTTTCTAAAGGAACAACTTTTGGACTTATTCAGGTAGACATAGAAACACCTGAATCCTTGAAAGAAAAATTCAGTGAAATGACACCTATTTTCAAAAACTGTCTAGTAGGAAAAAAAGACGTAGGTGAACATATGAAACGTTACCTGGAAGCAGCAGGTAAGCTAAAACAACCGCAACGCCAACTTATAGGCAGCTACCACGCAGAGGGAATTTTGTTGGGAACTCCTCTCTTGAAGTGGTACCTGGAGAAAGGTTTGGTAGTTACGACAGTACACCTTCTCGTAGAATACACACCAGAACAGACTTTTTTACCCTTCATGGACGAAGTAACCAAAGCTAGGAGGAAGGGAGACGAAAATATAGACTGTAAGATTTTGTCAGATCTGTACAAACTTTTGGGAAATGGTTCATACGGAAAAACCATATGCAACAAACAAAACTTTGTTCAAACAAAGTATCTTCACCCCTCTAAGGCAAGACGTTTGGCCATGCACTGGTCAGTGCAAGATGTGCAAGACATAAGTGACAACACGGTAGAACTGTCCTGTTTGCCCACCTCCATCACCTACGACCTCCCAGTTCAAATAGGGTTCATGGTATACCAATATGCCAAACTTAAAATGTTGGCTTTCTATTACGACTTTCTCCTTGAATACATAGACGAGAAAGATTTTGAAATGTGTGAAATGGACACTGACAGTTTTTACTTTGCTTTAAGTGCAGAGAAAATAGAAGACGTAATTATTCCTGAAAAACGTGAAGCTTTCTTCAGAGAACGTCACAAATGGTTGCCCTCTGAATCATGTGACAACAGTCACCACAGAGAGACCTATGTTCAGACCAAAGTTTTGGGTGAGCTGTGGCTGCCTCAACCATGCTGTAAGAGCCGTCTGGCGTTTGACAAGAGAACCCCCGGGTTATTCAAAGTGGAGTGGGAAGGTGATGAAATGACTGCCTTGAACTCCAAATGTTACATAGGCACAGGAGTAAATGTGCCCGTTAAAATGAGTTGCAAAGGTGTAATTCAAAAACAAAACCCCCTGACCACTGACAAGTACAAAGAAGTACTGGACAGTGAAAATGTTGTCACGGTAGTCAACAAAGGATTTAAAGTAGTTAACCACAGCGTTACGACTTACTCTCAAAGGAAACAAGGTCTAACCTATCAGTACATAAAGAGACAAGTATGTGAAGACGGTGTAAGCACCCTACCCCTTTCTATATAAAAAGTGGTTTCTTTTTCTAGTTTCACTTCCAGTTGTACATTTCGTTGAAAGAAAAAAATTTTTAAACAAATTGTTCAAATGAACAAATTTCCTTCATAGAAAACAGTGTTAAAATGGAAAATGTTCATTTGAAAAATTGTTCAAATGAACATTTGTTCAAATGAACATTTTTCCCCATAGAAAACAGTGTTAAAATGGAAAATGTTCATTTGAACAATTGTTCAAACGAACATTTGTTCAAATGAACATTTTTCCCCATAGAAAACAGTGTTAAACTGGAAAATGTTCATTTGAACAATTGTTCAAACGAACATTTGTTCAAATGAACATTTTTTCCCATAGAAAACAGTGTTAAAATGGAAAATGTTCATTTAAACAATTGTTCAAACAAACATTTGTTCAAATGAACATTTTTTTCCATAGAAAACAGTGTTAAACTGAAAAATGTTCATTTGAACAATTGTTCAAACGAACATTTGTTCAAATGAACATTTTTTTCCATAGAAAACAGTGTTAAACTGGAAAATATTTTTTGTTCAAATGAACATTTTTCAAATAAAAAACAAAGGTAAAAAAAAAAAGTGTACTGTATAATGAAAAAAAACTAATAAAAAAGTAAGAAAAGTGAACTGTATCACCCAAAAAATAAAAAAAAACTTTTCACAAAAGTGAACGCTGTACATGTTCACGAGAAAAAATAAAAAATCCGGCGCTGAAGAAATTAAGTTGGAACAGAAAAAAAAGTGGTACCAGATTTCTTAACTCATAGCGTCACGTTCACCAGATTATTAGTATCTGGTTAGATTTAAGCAACCATTTTAACATGGAAAGTTTAGAAGCTATGCTTGTGGAGCAAACCACAGAAACTCCACCTTATGACTATTACATGCGTCCAGTTTTACAAAGTGTTGCTTCATATAATCAAGCTTCTTCTATAACACCTGACAATGATATAAGTTCTGTAGCATGTGGATGTTCAGAGAATTTCTTTTGGGAAATAATACCTGCAGAAAACATTGGTTATTTTAGAGGAGCTGAACCAGACACTGTTGACCACTGTATAACTAGTGTTAAAATGTACAAATATTTCTCTTCAGCTTTTTGGGACGCCTACAGAAACTGCATGTACTATTGTCGAGTGAAAAAAGTTAACTTGATAATGCATGATTGGTGTATAGGAGTATATCAATTGCACACTGAACCTGGCTGCCCAAGACACTACACAAGGTACACTTTAGGAAGTGTAAGAAAGTTTGCTCTTACTCTCCAAGAGTTAGAATGTAATCCCATAGTAGGAGTGTTTTGTCAGTGTAATTGTAAACTGGAAGTATCTGCTATTGCTAAAACTATTTGTTTCACATGTCTGCAGGTCTCACTGGAACTTCATGCCTTAAGTATACCTGGAGTGAAAAATCATTTCTCCTTTGAGGTAAACTTTAAGGATGGTTTTTTATCTGGTCTTTTACCTGGACCCAAAAACAGTCAAACATACTTCCTGGCCCAGGCTTTGTTCGAGCATGCTATATCTAACATAGCCAAACTTAACAGTTATTGTTTCCACAACACATGGAAAACTAGTCTCACTGGCCAAAGCTGGTATCAAGCAAGTAAATTCACACACAACAAATGTTTTTGTAGTATATGTGCACGCCCCGGAAATGGAAAATCTGTCTTCATCTGTAAATATTGTGTCTAATAAAAAAATATAATCCGTTATGTGAAATAAATGAGTTGTGTTTTATTTTAATGCATGAAAATGAAGAGACATAACAAAATGAGTCATAAGTATTGCGTAAATCCATAAAAGTATTGCATCAGAACATTGTGTAAATTCTTACAAGCATTGCGCAATGCACCCTCATACGTAGGTCATACGTTTTTGCAAGTAGGTTAGTAGGTCACTTCCGGTTTGCAAGTAGGTCAGCTCTAGGTATTGCACAATTCTTTTAATTTATGTAACTAGGTCAGGTCACTAGGTCAAATGGAATCCAGCTCTCTGATTGGTCGAAAAAACTAGGTCATGACCTTATGACGTCACTTCCTGTCAAATCCAGCCCTCTGATTGGCTGAAACTAGGTCACTTCCGGTCTACCAGTAGGTCATGACCTAGTTAGTAGCTAATCCATTGCGCTCAGTTTGCATGTATATACTACTTCCCCCACAGTTGTCCCTCTTCCCAAATCGGGGGACCTCTGCCAAATAGGCAATTGGAGGCCCATCTCCTTGTTTCCAGTCCCAGGTAAGATTATGGAAAGGACAGTCTTATGAGAAAAGCTATAACTTTCTTGAGGGAAATTCTCTACTTTCTGACAGTCATTTTGGCTTCCGTATGTCCAGGGGAACAAATGATGCTGTCTTTAAATTTGTTAATGACATCTATAAAGCCAAAGACGATGACAATCTTTTGCTGGCATATTTCCTAGACGTATGGAAGGCTTTCGATAGTATTCACCATGGTGAATTGATAAGTCGAATGCGCAATCTTGATCTTCCAACCATATACACTGACTGGTCATGTGCATACCTTGGTAACAGAAGACAGCGGGTCAAGTGCAATGGCACCACATCTAACATCTTACCTGGTAGATATGGTGTCCCCCAGGGCTCCATATTAGGGCCCTTACTTTTAATCTGTTTCGTAAACAATCTCCCTCTAGTGTTAAGTTATTGTAAGATGATAATGTATGCAGATGATGTGGTGTTCTATATTCAGTGTAAAAACCTAGCTAATGCTGTAAAGTGTCTTCAGTCTGATGCTACCAATATCTATAATTGGTTTACCGAAAGTGGTCTCTGCATCAATACTAGCAAAACAAAGATTGTAGTATTCAACTCTGACTCCAATAGCCAACCAGTCTCCATGAAAATGGGTCCTACCGCATTGGAAGTCTGTAAACAATATGAATATCTTGGTGTAATTATTGATGATCAACTATGTCTTGATAAAACCATCAGCAAAACTGTGAGTACTGCAAGTAACAGATGCTATATGCTAGGCAAAATGTGCCGGAAGCTTTCATCTAAGACTGCACGCTTGGTGTACAAACAGACTATCCTGCCTGTATTAGAATATTGTGGTTTTCTCTACAATGGGGTCGCTGACTACCAACACAAATGTCTACAACATGTCCAGAATAGGTGCTAAAGAATATGTCTAAATGTCAAAATTAGATACCCTGTACTGGGTCTACATATGGACACGGGTATATAATGTCAGATTTGATATCCAGTTGCTCACATTACTTCATAAATACATCTACAAGCAAAAGCCTGATACTGAATCATTGGGTATACAGTTACAGGCAGCACCCACCCGTGGTCGTATCACCCGTTCCACAAACACCGCACTCCTAACTTACCCCCTTGCTGCAAAGCTAGGTTATAGGAAAAGCCCATTGTATAGAGGGGTAGAATTGTGGAACCAACTTAAGGCCTCATGTAGATTAACAACCTCTAGAGACGTGTTTAAGACCAAGGCAAAAGTCACTGTGTTAAAGATTTGTTTTGCAGCCATAAGCATTTCCTTAATGGGTAAAACCGAGGCAAGCCGGGGAGGGGTTCCACAACTGCACAAAATGAAATGATACTGATAATGGTACAGATGTATTCCTATATGTTATAACTTTACTGATTGTGATGATTGTTGCCACATGGCTAATGAGCTACTTTCCTAGTTTTAAGTTGATACATATCAATAAGTGACTCTCATATGCACACAATGTGCCAACCCAATAGACACTGCATAGAATCCCTGGACAAAGCTGAACTGTAAAGGACCTTTCAGAAATTGATACACATGTTTATTATTGATGAAAAATAGTTAATACCATATGGCTAAAGTCAATGGATTGCAATCCACCAATTTCAATTCGATTCAGTGTAAGAATTACCTTACGACCACCTTCCACTTGAGATTACATTGAATAAAAGAAGTCGCTTGACTTCATTGAAACGAAAACCCTGAAACTCTGTCATGCAGGACACCTAAATATTTGGTGTTGCAAATGTAACAAATGATTCATCATAACTTGTAAATTGTACAATTACTATCTTTGCCTTTATCAGTGGTCTGAGATGCTCAGGGACCAATGACATACATATTTTTCTGTTGACAATGCTCCATGTTACTAACCTCTGCCTACTATTACTTGAATTTTGTCATTTCCATATTTATATTTGAAATAATACTATTCATACTTATATTGTCAAATTGAAGAATTCAGAAGAACAGTGCTTGATGTACATTACCATTATTTGATATTGGCTAACCCATCGCACTTAAACATAGATACATTCATTATTAGTAGTATACCAAATGACAAGCACTTGATGTACAGTGATACGTCTTTCAAAGTTAACTCATCGCACTACGGATTACTGTTATGCCATGCTTAGTCAATTACAAGGACAGAGTACCTATCTCATGTTGAATGTATTGTATTTTGAAAATCACTTTGTGCAATAAATACATAATAAATCAAAAAAAAAAATGTAAGATTGCTCTCTACCACTGGTTATAATATGAAATAGTGCTTGTGTCTAGTAGTACTATATTGAGAAATGGCCTCCATGTATAGCACAGCAGCATGCCGATAGGGAGTCAGGTGGCTACTGTGTGAGCTAACAAGGTTTGTACATTGGTCATCATACCTGGCTGTAAGGATTAGAGGAGCACTGCTATTTGCTGCACAAATACAACCATTGTACAGAGGACCAGGGTCATTTTCTTCTCCCGCTATAGCACTGTGACCTGATATGGCCAGGGTTCCTCTCCAAACATAATCACTACTGATTGTCAAACAGTCTAACATATTTCTTAGATAGTGGGCTATTTGATAAAGGGTTTCAGAAGCTATACAGGTAGTGACAGGAAATTTGAATGGGTATTGAATCCCTCCTTGATATCAGAAGTATTATTTCTCACACGTTAGGCTTCAAATAGAAAACATTATACTCTAACAGAGGAAATGTCAATTGGCCGAGTCCTGGCAAACCGTCTTAGATCTTCCTTGTGACCTCCTTTAAGAATGGTAGCATTGAAGTGAATCAGAGTGGCTTAATCAAGTAGAAAACCATCTTTAAGTTCACAGTGAGGTAGTCAGACTTTGTATATATTCATTACTAAGTTTCCAAACTTTAAGGGGCTTCTAAACGTGCTGGGATGTGGACCCTCAGGATAATCAATATGTATTCCTTCCATAATATTCCTTGTATTAAAGTCATGCTTGTGTGTCCTTTCCTTATTTTAGCCTGATTTGTCTGTTAGTGTGAGGGTTAAAAAGACAGATTTGAAAATTAGTGGAAACACATCTAAATATTTTGTAAATGCCCATCTCTTTTGCTGTGCATATAGTGTTCCAATCACTACTAGCCCCTAGTGCCTCAACATAAAGTGTCTAATCACAACACACTACACTTCACTGGATGGCCCTTGGCATTGCTGCTCACCACAGCACCACATTTCGGCTACTCTGACAGGCTTTGTGTAGTGTTTAGTACACCTTGAGGATTAGGGCTGGATATTCATTCACAGCACACGGGCTCCCTCTATATGAAATCAGACACACCTGATTTAAAACTAGGATAGGAATAAATACATGGTATAGTTTTTCTTTGTTTTGGAGCAGAAATATTTCATATAATCATTAGATATTTTAACACATGATTTAGAATGTTGATTAGATGGCATTTGAGGAGAAATCCCAGATTTCATACCGTGATAGCGGATATGCCAACTTTAAAGGCACACCATAGTGTGAGTCAGTTTGTGAGCGTGTCTAGACAAAAAAGGTGAGAAATGACACTGAGGCAACAGCGAAGAAAAATGTGAGAAAGACACAGTGACAGTGCATGTCTGAAAGAGGTTTCCCTTCCATGTTTCCATGTGCACATTAAGACCCAAAATAAAGGGAAGTGTAGCTTGCAGTCTGCAATAGAATCGGGCCTCCATTGTAATTCACATGTGATGACATGCAAGAACAATTTTGATTAAATGTGTATTGGAAACCATGCTGATCAACATTCCATCAAGTATATTTTATTACACACAATATCCACTATATTGCTCACTGACATCGCCATGAATGTTTTTTTTCTTTTTTCATTTATTAATCAAGAGCACTTCAGTCAGTTTTGGCTAGGGCCAAGAAAAATAAAAGATGTGTTTCCAGTAACAAAGCTCAAAGAGCTAGGGTCAGTAGGTCGGATGATTTTTTTTTCTTTACATTTTTATAGGAAATATTAGGGCACATGTCAATGTATGTAACAAATTCTTTGATTTCATTGTAAATTTAATGGGAAAATGACAACTGTGAGAGAGGGGAAGAACAAGAAAAGGATACATGAACAATCCTCAAAAAGTAATGAAAAATTTCTTTAAGATATGAAAAAATTAGACAAAATTCTTTGAAATCACAAAAAAAAAAAAAGTTGTTTTTGGCCCTGTTTTGCTAGGGTCGGTCGGGTTACTGGAAACAAACCTTTTTTTTTTAATTTAGCCTAGGGCAAAATGTATAAATATTAGACCAGGAGATTAAGGGGGTGAGCATACCGAAGGAGGCCAAAAGGTTTGAGGGGCCCAAATTCTTTGTCTTGGTGGTCACAGCCTGACCAAATTGCTCGGAAATCAACGTTTTCTAAAAAAAAAGTTGAAAAATACCCCCCCCCCCACAAAAAATTTTAAAGCAACTCCTAGTGGTCCACATATCACCCACAAATATTAGATAAGCAATCTAAAATGTGTTTAGCATCATTAAATTAGGTCATTTGAGCTTGACCTACCTTCAGAGTTCAAAGGTCACGGAAACCGTTTTTGCCATATAACTGCATAAAATTGAGATATCTGAATGATTCAAAGTTGTAAATATGGGTTTTTGGGGAAGGGTAAATGACTGGAGTGTGTTTCTTTCAAAATATATTGGTATTTATGGACCTTAACTGGATCTAAACATGCCTAATGTTAAGATGATCTTGAGAATGGCTCAGGAATTTCTTGAGAAAGACTCGGGATATTCCCAGGAAAGACTCAGGATTTTCCCAGGAACTGGACATTTTTTTTCTTGAGTATAAGATGTTATGGCGTGTCCACATTTCCAGGGAAAATCACGTTCTCCTTGCCCAAGTTGTGAACGTTCCCTACTCGAGTCCTGTTCAGTGGGTTTGTAGCCATGGGACAGTCATACGTTGTCGCTAGACAAGTTATTACTCATCAAGCAGCCACTGTTCTTTTATCTGTCCTTAATAGTAAGATTAGTGCTGTGCACTGCAATTCAAAATGAACTCTTAGTGGCGTGTGGGCTTTTCCGCTCAAACGGGGCAAAAGCATTTTTGTCCCCCTAAGAGGGGTCTGAAATTTGTTTGTCCCCCCCACCCCTTGTTGTTTAAAAATTACCACTCGCTAAGAGACGGGTGGACCAGCAATTCATCTGGCAGTTTATTTTTTATATAAAGTTCGCGGCATAAATAGGTGTCGATGAGCGAGGCCCCCATACTGTATAGGTTAGATTACTTGCAGACAGACTGAAACCAGCGCTTGTTTGCAGTTATATCATGGCTGGCTTGACTGTGATATATATATATATATATATATACATATATATATATATATATATATCCCCCATGTATAACGTGCCCCGTATGTAATACAGCGTCAAAATATTAAGTCTATGGTCCCTCGGTGTTTCAACATATTTACCATGGGATAAAATAGCTATCCTTTGAAGGCCGAAGTCTTAAACACCAGAAGAAATTCTAGCCAGAACTGCTCTAGATCAGGTAAGGTACCGAAAATGAACCGAACCATAACCTTCCAAAGCTGCTGTATAGCTGGCAGGTACATTGGCTAGAGACATATCCACGCTGATCCTGTATACCTGGCTGTATATGTGGATCAACACGGTAAAAGGTACGCCCACGAGGGGGTGCGAGGGTATACCTTTTATCACTGTCCTACCTTTTACCTTGTTGATCCACATATATTAAGGACGTAAAGCAGAGGTCATGTTCAACACACCAGACACACTCCTGGGCTGTCTGTGGAAGGGTAGGTTAGGAGGGACTTTCATAATCACTAACATGAGAAGCTATTTAAGGGGCTCTTTTCTGAGTTGATTGTTAAAATCGAACAAAAATATATTTTAACGAGCAGGAAGATGGGGGTAAAAATACAACCCTAATTTGTTTTCATTGAGATACTATTAAGCTTACATCTTAAGACCTTCTTAATTTGTCACCAGCAAATAATCCATTGATATGAAAGGTACCCCTGCTCATCTAGCAGTTTACTACGTATAAAGTATGTCTGTGTCTAGTCATGAATTAATATCGAAGTTGACAAGGAATGATGAGACCACTTAGTGACACATCTGCCAGATATGTACTGGTGTAAGGCAATACTGATGTTATATATAGATTTTTTTCTGGTAAAATATGGCATTAGCGCAATGCAAGGAATGCAATCATTCAGGCAATCCTTTTGGCAAATATCATTTATTGTCAATTATTTGTAACATTCGTCCAGCTGGGCGACAAATTGGTATATGATGACTCATGCATTGCTATAACTATATCAGACAGTGTTTCTGGCAACACCTGCCAAATTGTCTTCCATACACCATCCCAGAGAGAGAAAGATGTAGGATATAGATAGAACTAAACGACCGTGGTGTACGAGGTGGCCGATCCACCACGAGGGGTGGATCAGCCACCGAGGACACCAGGGGAGTTTAGTTCTATATTTATTTTATGTTTTAAGAGGTTTTAATAAGGAAAAATTATCAAAATCCGGTACCGTAGTTCCCCGTAAAAGCGCCGATCCACCATTTTGAATGTTTACATGCGCCCAGAACGAGGCTGCAGTGGTGGATCGGCCGCTGTGGTGGATCGGCACACGTTACGCCACTGGGGGTGTGCGGATCGGCTCCCTAATGCTATCTCTATGGGAAGAAGTTATTCACATAAAATAAAATCCATATCTAGCACACTATGTATTTGTCCGGACAGCCTACAACTATCAGCCAATAAAAAAGAGGCGGTTTGGCTACTACCCCATTTGATCAGCCAAAACTCAATAACCAGGAATAGATTCTGTTTCACGGTCACATTTATCTGCTAAGTTTCAGTGGCGGATTTAGAGGGGCCGCGGGGGCACACCCCCCTTTTTCCCAGTACTTACGAGTTTAACTACATATTTTTGACCCCAAAATTTGCCTAGAAATAGGAGGTACCCCCCCCTCCTTTCCTGCCGCCCCCCCCCTCCTTTTCCAAATCCTGGATCCGCCACTGAGTTTCACTAGGTTGACTAGGAGGATACATATCACCATGCATTGTAAGATTGTTGGTTGATCTGTTTTAGCACATTTACTGCTTCTTCTACACATCATTACCCATTTACATGTTCTGCTTGTCCTTGCCAGGGACAGTGATAGCATATATTCACAGAGTAGGTTTTATTAACGTATGCAGCTTGAGATAATGTTCCATTTTGGATGGTCAGCAACAGTCACTGCTTTGCATTATCCTCCATGCCCATTCCATCTCCATCAACTTTTATTATCTGTTGATATAGACGAAGGAGAAGATGGGAACACAGGACCAGTTTGTAGCCATGTCATCAATGACTCATCAATCAGCCAATTATCTGTCATCTGCCGTTCACTGAAATCCAAAATGATTTTGACCATGGAATAGCATCATTTTCCACCAGCAAGCTAATTCATAAAAAGTGATGACATGTTATAAAAAAAAACGACTTTGACTTTTGGAATCTCGTCAAAATAATTACGGTATTTATTGATAGAACATGTGTTCTTAAAGTTGGTCTTAAAATTGCATCGTTCTTTTACTTAAGAGTCAATTCAAAAAGTTTTGAACATGTTTAATAGATGGTTAGAATTGGCGTTCTAACCAGGGTTTTCTTATAAAATTCTGGTAAAACTGAATTCTATATCTTGTCAACAGGTCGTTACATGTCATGAAGTGAGATAACAGGAGTCCAGACAATTCAGTTGACGATCCAGCTTTATTGTGAGATTGGCATGAGAGTAATCAATACGGTATACAGTATAGTACTCGCCAGTCTGACCAAGCCATATCCTGGGGCCAAGGCACCTGAGTGTCGTAGGGTCTAGGTTGGAGAAGAATAAGATGTCCTGAGTGGGGATCTGCCTGTTTATAAAGGGAGTCCCAGTCAGTGTATGTCATATGCTATTTCTGGAAGTGCTCAGTGACTCAGCCTGGGGAATGAGTAGCTCTGCCCCTATCTGGTTGGATCCAGTCAAATCCGGATTAGGAGGGAGGGAGCTGCTCTCAGGAGTGAGTCATCTGGGCAGGTGAGGCTAATAATAGCAAATATGATATCATGTCCTCCAGTGGGGGATCCGCAGGTGGGACCTGGGGGTGCTCACCAGGGGAAGACCGGGGTGAGTGAGTCAGACCGGGGGGGAATGAGTCACTCACCCTGTCAGGTTAAAAATAGGTGAACAGGGGGAAGCTTGGTCAGCTTGGTTTGAATATGTCATTGATAATTATAATACATAGAATAGTCCACTGACAATCTACTAGTGAAAGGCATAAAAAATGGCTTAACTTTTTTCTTTATAATGTAGTTATGATTATGCCTGTAAATAAAGGACAGAAAAGAATTATAAAGAAGTGAAAAATTTATGTTGTATTTGATATCATCAAATCATTTCTATTCCATGTTGGTACATTAATTTCCATTTTTGTTAGTAACATTTTTTTATAAGAGGCCTTTACCATAAAAAAACTGGATATAAGCTGCCTTTAAACTGAAAAGAAAATAGTCTCTCTGTAATAAATGATGCATTTTTTAACATGCATTTTTGAACATGCATCTTATCCAGGAATTCTCCTTGAAATAATGACGTCACAAAGGAATATCCTCTAATTAAATTATGAATACACGGTATTCCTAAGAATTAATGACATCATAGAAGTTGTGTTCGACTGTTGATCTTAGTCTCATTGAGTTACTTTTTTAAAACATGCATTTATTTCATGGAATACATCTACTAAAATGACCAATATTAAACGATATTCATAGATGCACATAAAAAGATCAATTTGGATTCCTCTGTTGTCTATGTCTTTTTCTTTGTGAATTGTAATTAAGTAAAAACCTTTTTTGGTCTCAAATTTGTCGTCAATAAAAAAAAATCCATGAAAAAAAAAACATGTTCTAATTTCAACAAGATGAGAATGTCATCAGTTATTATGAATCAGCTTGCTGGGGAACTGAAAAAAAAACAGTTCCTGTTTTGATTTTCATTTAAGCCTTTGAACATTATCCATCTGTTTTGCCTTTTCATCACTCTTCTGACAGAAACTCAATGACTTTATTTGTCCATGCCATGTGGAGATTGTTACACACTAACAAAACCATCCCTTCTCTGATTGTAGTTTTCTGGACTCAACCTAGTTGAAGGCAATTCATTGAACTCAAGGAATGTGTATTAAAGCATTCAAGCAACCTCTCAAGTTTAGAAAAAAACTGAGACTATGGGTAACTTAAGTCTGCAACATCCTTTTCACCTGCCCAATCAGTATATCAGTTGCCAACTTCATCAAGGCAGACAGTGACCCTCATTTACAAATACACACTTCCAGGGTCAGCAACATGAGCAAACCTCAACTGAGAAAGCGCCACCTATTTGATTGTTATGACCTGTTGCTTGCTTGCTGTCAATGGGGTAAAATCCTGGATTAATTTTTGAGACTGCTGTAACTACATATTGATCACGTCTGCTACTAGAGATGACCGCTGTCATTAGCTGTAGATGCATTATGCTCCACTCATAGTTGAAGGCAACATTCTTTAATGAACATTACTCTGTATATGTTATTGTTTCCAACTGGAATTGCACTGGTAAACACAAAAGATATTCCAATGCCTTTTTTTTTACTATGTAAACAAGAACAGACAGAACAAAAAAAAACAGTTGTGTCGCAATGAATGACAATGCCTGTGTAGCAGGAGAGGTTAACCTAAGGGGTACATTTATAGCCCCTACTGACACAAATATCTAACCCTTTAAGTGATAGATAAACACCGAGTTTGGTCATTGTATTCACTATATAGACAACAGGCTGTCATACAGCCAGCTATGACTGGAGATGGGCCAAATCTTACCAGCTGATCTTGGGATGTTGGCCATAGTAACTAAATAGCTGGCTACATTACTGGGTGATCATACTGCCTACTGGTTAAATAGCAACCAGAGCAGTGACTCAATAAGGGGTGTTTGTATGATAGCCCTCTGTGTGAATAATTAGTGGCTAGACTTAGATGCTGTCGGGCTTCCCTAGCCCACTTAAAAGGGTCTATATCTCCTCTTTACTATCCCCTCAGGATGTGTGTGGTGCACATATGTGCGGGCACTGACACATTCCTCTGTGCAATTGTGTAATGTAGTTCTCACCATGAATATGACCTTAGCTGTCGAAATGGCGTTAAACATCTATTACTCACTCACTCACTCTTAGATGCTGTCCTCTGCACTCCTTTGCTAAAATGTAGCCAATCTGTGCTTTTTGCTTTGTAATCATATAAATATTCTCTCTATATAGACTAATGATCCAAAAGGTCTTGAACACAGGCCACTCACAGAGGTCGAGGAGTCTTTCTATATAGCATCCCTGCCCTCAATTCTCCTCTGAGAGATTGTGGGATGATAACATCTATGGATTTTTTATCTAGCCTTTGCATTGATTTTGCAAGATTATTCCAATTAATTGTGTTGTACATTATAATATGGATTCCTAGAAAAAATAAGACTGTATAACCAGGTGGGATCACCTTTATATAGGTAGGGACAACTATTGTCAGGTGGGAGGGGGGGAGCTTGATGGACTTTGGCAGATGGGCAGATTTTCTTTTACGACAAAAATGCCCCACCTAAGAACTGATTTTGCAAAATGCCCCCCCCCCAAAAAAAACAACAACATCAGATACACATGTGGAATGACGTGTTGCGATGGGTATTTGAATTGCCCATAATTTAGTTTTGACCCCCCTCCAATGTGAAGGTTTATTGGGGTTTGCCCCCCACCCCTGTCAAGGAAGTCTTTTTCAAAATGACCCCCCTATATTTACCAACCCCCCCCCCCACCTGGCAATAAATCACTTGACCCTTACTGAAGCCCTATGCTCATTTGAACACAGGAGTGCATACTAGACCATGAAGGAGGTATGACTGGTCACTATGTAGCCAATAGTGGCTCCGATGACTGAGTGCTATGTCTTCATAGTGGTGGGTATTGAGTCAGCAGTTGAAAAAATAGCAGCTGCTATTTTGAGGCCTCTACTGCAGCTCACTATGTAGTCACTGGTATGGATTCATTTCTTATACCTCCCACTACGATTTGAGGCTATCCTGTCATGGAATTTTTTGAAACAGGATCTAGAGATGGAATTAAGCATTTGTGTGTTTCCTGATAGACAGGTCCACAGAAATATCCTCGTCTAATGTGTACCTCAATTTTATATATGTTCGTTTAATACAGTATGGGTTTTCTTATACGATGGATACTAAGCTATTAATGTATTGATATTGTAGGACAAGGTGAGGTTTGGCGCGGGAGGGCGATTATTTCCAGCTAACCTCACCGAGTCCTACAATATCAATGCATTAATGCGTTTATCGCACTTATTCATCCATTATGGATTAATTTCTTACCTTATAACCCCAGAATTAATCCATGAGAAGACATTTTGTAAGTGCATGTGATCCGCTCGGTTTGCCAAGCCGTCGTGGCCATGTTGTCGTTCTGCCCGACATACCTCCACCTTTACACTCATTTTTCGGGTATAATCCAATAATGTCAAGTCCTGTACTTCTAACACCGCCAAATATACGTTCTCTAGTTGGTGTTCGCTTTCATTTTGTCTCCATTTTCTTCGAAATAAATATGAATCCATTGATTTTCCATACCGATCCAACGCACACGGCCCGGTACACGGCCATTGCTTCTTGTTGACGATGCGGATAGGTCCCCGGATGTAAAAACTAGGTCAGAGACGCATCGAACAAGGAATGGCCGAACGGGGCGGGTGCCGACACGTATCGATATGAAAAATCATTGGATTCTTATTTATTTCAAAGAAAATGGAGAAGTTAGGCATGACATGTCCATATAGGATATCTAAGGATGTTTTCCTGTTAATAACTCCACCTGGCACCATTGGATTCTATGCTAACGAGGTCTGCAAACTTCAGGTATGTCGGAAAACTTTTTCAAATCCTTGATGTAGATTGCTTTGTATCACCGGTCGGCTTGGTATAGTGGACAGCGAGCTCGCCTCCTGCCCCAGCGGCCGGGGATCGATTCCCCATTGAACCTTAACGGTTTTAACTGGAAAACTATGGCAAGGGTGGCTTCATATCCTTCTCCAATTTATTAACCTGCTCAGGTTCTAACCAAGATTGTCTTAGAATAAAAAAAATGGACTCTGAGAGTGTGGTTATACCCCGATAACAGCACGGGGTTATGACCAAAAAGGCACTGTAGAGGCCAGAATCGTGAGATAAATATATATATATATATATATATATATATATATATATATATACATACAATAGGCTGTCAACATCGCCATCAAAAAATGTACAGTGAATATTTAGATTTTATGTCTTAATGTCTTTTATGTCTCTAGAAAGTGTGCAGGATAACAATTATCACCTCTCCTTTGAGGTCTGGGGTGTTGAATGCAAGGGATATCCTTGAAAAGGCTCTAGCCAAAATTGCTTAAGATGATATAACTGTGAAGGTAGGGAAAGTGATGTGAAACAAAAGTTGTAAAAAAAAGAATATATGCAGTCAATACATGAAGTAATCTTGAAGGCATTTCTCAAGATGGTACAACTAGACCTCCTTCAAATCGTAGTGGTATTCCTTACTCTACTGCCATTACAGCCCCACATGTAATGGTACGACTGCCTTACCAAACCCTATGTAAATATTACATTAAGTGCTGATCGTACAGGGTAGTCGTAGGAGATTACCTACGATCACCGACTCTAATTTTGAAAGCTTCAAGTCGTAGTGGCTGGGTGCAGTTGTACCATGTTGAGAAATGCCCTCCTGATATCCGCTTTTGCCAGCAAACTCGCTGCAAGGCCTTCAGAAATTACTCAACCGCTGAACCAAATGTATCGGTGTAATATTGCGACCTTGGGCTACATTTGGGTGTTACATCATGCAAGTTGAACCACAATTAAGCTTTTTACATGCTAAAACAAAATCATCTAACAGTGTACACCTTATACATAAATGTATATGTGACTTGATGATGACATATGACACTATGTTTAAAGTATGTCTGCATCAAGTATAAAAGAGACAAAAAAATGATGCTACCACTTAGTGGGACATCTATCAGATACTAATGGAAGTCAGGGTATATGTGTATCAACACAGTAAAAAGCATGCCTGCGCACCCCCTCACAGGTGTACCTTTTACCGTGTTGATCCACTTGTATTATCCATCTAACGGTACAGATGCAAACCTTTAAAGACTACATGATGCTGAACCTTTGTAACTCATTTCTTCTGCTGCCCTACTGCACTATGTATCATGTTAGAGTGCATAAACCTTGTAACTTATGTCATTGCTGATATGATCATTGCTATAGAATAGTACTAAAACGGTTTTCAATGGGGGTAATTGAATACAATAATTGAATACAATATGCCCATATTCAATGGGCATCCGCCATCTTGGATTTTGAACAGTGCTGAGCTGTTTTTCTTGATCTAAACGCAAATTGCCTCCCTAGGCCATGACATAAATTTATGCAAATGTCAACTACCATTTCACATTTTTCCAGCGTATTCCCCTCTGTGTGGCTGGTCGCACTCCACTCAGCCATGGTGATTGACATTTGCTTATAAAGTAGGCAAATAAAATTAACTGTACAGAACTTGTATCATATATCATGCCTATGTTACAAGGTTTCAGTAAAATGTCCTTTAGATCGCTTTCTGTAGTATTAAAAATTAGTTATTTCACTTATGACGGCGGGTAATCACATCACATTGTGTAGTACACTGAGTAGGTGAATTACCTGACTGTGTGTTTGTGGCTACTTACTGCCTGCTTGAGTGATTGTTACTGATGCAGCTTCTACATAGATGACATTTCCTGCCCTGACATAGCCCTTTACTAGGGCAGCTCTGTGCTTAACCATGTAAGCCTCGCATACTACTGCACTATGTCCACTTTTTGATTAGGGTCCGGGTAATGCCGCTTTTCATGCATCATCCTTACAGATTAGGCTACACTATGGCAAAGTTGGCATGGTTACAGATAAGGCTACACTATGGCAGGGTTGGCATGGTTACAGATAAGGCTACACTATGGCAGGGTTGGCATGGTTACAGATAAGGCTAAACTATTGCAGGGTTGGCATGGTTACAGATTAGGCTACACTATGGCAGGGTTGGCATGGTTACAGATAAGGCTACACTATGGCAGGGTTGGCATGTGTACAGATTAGGCTACACTATGGCAGGGTTGGCATGGTTACATATTAGGCTACACTATGGCAGGGTTGGCAGGGTTACAGATAAGGCTACATTATGGCAGGGTTGGCATGTGTACAGATTAGGCTACACTATGGCAGGGTTGGCATGGTTACAGATTAGGCTACACTATGGCAGGGTTGGCATGGTTACAGATCAGGTTACACTATGGCAGGGTTGGCATGTGTACAGATTAGGCTACACTATGGAAGGGTTGGCATGGTTACAGATTAGGCTACACTATGGCAGGGTTGGCATGGTTACATATTAGGCTACACTATGGCAGGGTTGGCATGGTTACAGATAAGGCTACATTATGGCAGGGTTGGCATGTGTACAGATTAGGCTACACTATGGAAGGGTTGGCATGGTTACAGATTAGGCTACACTATGGCAGGGTTGGCATGGTTACAGATTAGGCTATATTATGGAAGGGTTGGCATGGTTACAGATTAGGCTTCACTATGGAAGGGTTGGCATGGTTACAGATTAGGCCACATTATGGCAGGGTTGGCATGGTTACGGTTTAGGTTACACTATGGCAGGGTTGGCATGATTACCTATTAGGTTACACTATGACAGGGTTGTCATGGTTACAGATTAGGTTACACTATGGCAGGGTTGGCATGGTTACAGATTAGGTTACACTATGGCAGGGTTGGCATGGTTACAGATTAGGCTACACTATGGCAGGGTTGGCATGGTTACAGATTAGGCTTCACTATGGATGGGTTGGCATGGTTACAGATTAGGCTACACTATGGCAGGGTTGGCATAGTTACAGATTAGGTTACACTATGGCAGGGTTGGCATGGTTACATATTAGGCTACACTATGGCAGGGTTGGCATATTTACAGATTAGGTTACACTATGGCAGGGTTGGCATAGTTACAGATTAGGCTACACTATGGCAGGGTTGGCATAGTTACAGATTAGGCTGCACTATGGCAGGGTTGGCATAGTTACAGATTAGGCTACACTATGGCAGGGTTGGCATAGTTACAGATTAAGCTACACTATGGCAGGGTTGGCATGGTTTAGATTAGGCTACACTATGGCAGGGTTGGCATAGTTACAGATTAGGTTACACTATGGCAGGGTTGGCATGGTTACAGATTAGGCTACACTATGGCAGGGTTGGCATATACACAGATTAGGTTACACTATGGCAGGGTTGGCATAGTTACAGATTAGGCTACACTATGGCAGGGTTGGCATGGTTACAGATTAGGCTACACTATGGAAGGGTTGGCATGGTTACAGATTAGGCTACACTATGGCAGGGTTGGCATGGTTACAGATTCGGCTACACTATGGAAGGGTTGGCATGGTTACAGATTAGGCTACACTATGGAAGGGTTGGCATGGTTACAGATTAGGCTACACTATGGCAGGGTTGGCATGGTTACAGATTAGGCTACACTATGGAAGGGTTGGCATAGTTACAGATTAGGCTACACTATGGCAGGGTTGGCATTGTGTATCAACATGGTGAATTGAGTTAGGTTAATGCATCGATGCACAATTCAAAAAGAAAAAAAGAAATAATATGAACGTCAACATTGTCATGTTCCTTGTAGAGGGTTACCCAATTGCGTCTGTCAAGGGTGGCGTGCTTCCTGAAGTTATTGCATTACATGGTAACAGAGCCGCCTATTGGTCGTAGTGAAAGGGTAATCAGTGAACCAGCCAATAGAGTCCATACATCAGTAATCATTCCCCACTGCAGGTGTGGAAACAGACCGTAATCTGTCACACAATGATGACCATTGTTAGGACAGGGCAGGGTTGATTTTTTAACACACTGGTCAACTAGAAATAGAGTTATTTGGTTCATCACAGACATGTAGCGGATCTCCTGGTTTGAATGCTTTCTGGTCTATGAGCAAAGTTTGATTAACAAACTCTCTTTTTGGGAATCAGCATATCTCTATTCATAGCAATGAAATTAAAAAAGGAATACAATAACACGTCTACAGACTGTGAATCACGAAAATTTGGAGAATAGGTCTGTTCATTAGATCCCCACATACATATTTGCCCATACAAAATGTGTGTTATAGGATTAGTTACAAACCATATACCGATACCAAACCATATACCGATACCAAAATTCATCAACATCAATCGGAAAGTCCAGTTGGATAGCCCATATAAAAATGTACTGAAAATTGACATAGATATAACACATAAATTGTTTCCCAGTGACTGTTCACAATGTGTATTGAAGTAACCCTAGTGCAGCTGTCTATTTTCCTGTTTTAAAAAGTTGTATGATCCTTCCCCTATTTGAGGAAACAATTAGAACCCTTATCCTAGTCACATCATCTGATTCTGTGAAAATCAAAGTTTTGAGGTCATTCTTTCAGGAATCCTCTTCATCCAAACCCTAGGTGTATAGACCCATGTATAGCAGGCAGACCATTAGATAGGCTATAGGCATAAAGATAGATACAAGAAAATAACCCGCATTGACGGAAAATAATATATACCCTTCTCTGATCAAATTCCTACTACAGGCCTATATATCATATGCTTTTATAGCCCTGGTCAGAAACCCCCTTGGTCAGAAACCTTCACATGTGGCTTTGGTCAGAAAATTCCATAAGGAACAAGATTGCCAATTGTGTCGAGGAGTGGTGTGGGAAAAAGATTTTAGATGCCATATAGACGCGTTTACTTCTTCAAATGCTTGTAGGCAATATGTTATACTCGGCTCACATTTTACAGATCCCTATGTACAGCGTCATAAGGCCAAGTATATGAACCCACAGTTTTCATATGTATTTACAATGAGATAATACAATTTTGAAGGCTGAGTTGTATAGTACAAATAATCTAATGCATGAAATTTTCCAGATCAGGTAATTGGGAAGGAGGAATCAACACTCAACATTGCAAGTTGTGAGAGATGAAGTCCAGGAGGGCACTTCAAAACCATAGCTATAGATATCGTTTTGAAATGCCCTGCTGAAATCATGGCTAAATGAATCCCTGTCGTCCAACCCATGTGTCTTCACACCACAGAGAGAGCGCAGCTGATTGAGTAAGTGTAGTGTTTGCCCACTTGTGCAGACAGGGTTTATTACTGCTCCTCATGTATACCTGCCTGTATATTGAGGAATTATACCATGGTTATAGCGAATTTGCATATTTTTGCGTTCAAGTTTAATGATACAAGGAGTTCATGTATCCACTACTATAAAGAACGATGTTGACACTGGAACGTGAGAGACATTGACAGCGAGTTGACTCATATTCTTTACCATAGCGAACAGCGGACTGTGCATCTCTGCCTTAGTGTCAGCCTCCCCTGTCGTGCTGCAGTCCCACCATCTGGTGTATAGATAGAGTACTACCCTTCTTCTCAGAATGCGAACCCATAGCGATCATGTTATGGCCATTTTGAGGAAAAGTAGGCTTCAAATCATGTATTCTGCACCAGCACGACTTAAAAGGATATCTCTATATTCACCACATAAAACCAGGAACCTATTTTTGGTTAATAAGATGTGTAAATAGATTGTTTGTCTCAGCGAACCGGCTGGCTTGTTGGTAAACAAGAATCCAATATGGTGGAAGGTCTTCCTGCTCACCCGGCATCCGACTATTTTTAGGCTCAAAAATTGCCAGTGGAACTGGCCTTTTCTACTCTATGCAAGAAGCAGAGTGCTCGTGAAAGGCATACCACCTAAACAATTGGGTACTTTTGGAGGTGCGCTTGGAAATGCTTTGTTATATTATGTAACCTCTAATGTACCTTATTTATTTCAGAAGTCTATATCCTCTTCTTGCCACTATACTCACCCATCTTACAATCATAAATTTACTAATTCACATTAAAATTCGTTGATTTTAAAGGTAAATCCTTAATATAGAGGTTTGTGGAAGGAACCATGGTATAAGAGCATATGTAAGATTTATTGATCAACTTGTGGATTTTATCCAATGGATACAATCCAATGGCTACGCCTTGTGGATTGTATCGGTGGGTGAAATCCACTCGTGGATCAATAAAGCTTATATATCCTCTAAATAATGCAGGTGTCACATTCCACATGCCAGGCAGACTGCTGGGGTGTCTGTAAAAGGGTATGATTGGAGGGACTTACATAATCACCAACTTCAGTATGTATTTGAGTGGCTGTAATCTGAGGTACTAGGTTTCAAATAGGAAAATAATTGCCATATATGCCTCCTATACTAATCTACTATCTTCACCTGTTTTTTTAGTTAAGATGCATGAATAAAGAAAACAAGTGAGTAAGAATTTAGGAAAAGGATTTTTTTCTTCCTGGTATCTTATTCCTGTAGGACAATAATGTAGGGACTGTACATTTTGGTTGCTTTAATAATGGGCAGGAAATTCAGAGCAGATCTCACTGCCTTCTGGCATTTACCTACCCAGTAGCTTGATCAATATATATACCTGTCTCAGTCTGCATATTGAGGACATGATTGAGGGGTCATGTCCAACATGCCAGACAGACTGCTGGGCTGTCTGTGCAAGGGAAGGCTGGGAGGGACTTTCACAATCACCAACTTCAGTACCTATTTGAGGGGCTGTATTCAGAGTTGGTTGTTAGAAGTTAACAACAAATATATTTGAAAAATGGGGGTAAAAATACAATCCTAATTTGTTCACATTGTGACATTATATTGTTTTCATCTTAAGACTTTCTTAATTTATCACCGGTAAAACTATATCTATATGTACCCCTGTTCATACACCAATGTCAATCTTATACATAAATGTATATGTGACTAGATGATGATGTCTCACACTATGTATATAGTATGTCTGCATCTAGTCATGAATCAGTACAAAAGTTGACAAGGAATGATGATGCCACATAGTGAATCATCGCTCCGATATGTACTGGTGTAAAGCAATTATAGTACTATGGTATCAAACAGTAGTCATACTCACTGTTCGGGGGTATTGGTACTTAGGGCCTCCCACCTGTGTTCCAACCAGGGTGACCCAGTTCTACCTGTCACCTCACTCTCCACTCACCTGCACAGGCAGGCCCACACAGTCATTCAAGGATTACTTGATAATGAAAAAGGTAAATAGAATTGAGATAAACCTGAACATCATTATGCAGCTTTTAGAGGGTTACCAGAGCGGCTCTGCTGAGGTGTTAATCTGGCATGCTTCCTGAAGTTATTGCATTACATAGTAATTAGGGCTGTCTATGGTCGTAGTGAACGGACAATGGGTGAAGAATCTAATATGGTCTATACATTGGTCATCATTCCCCACTGCAGGCGGGGAAAACCAAATAACGACCATTGATAGGACAGGATGGGTCAGTTCGGGATCACTCATGATTCTGTATCCAACCGTGGTTGCTCTTACTCTTATTGGTCAACATGTTGGTCAGCATCAACACACTGGCTTAGAAATTTAGTTGTGTACCTCATTACATATGTGTAGAGTCAACTTGAGGAACTCTGGTTCAACCCTTTGGGAATCAGTAGATTTTATTGCCAGCATTGTTCTGTTGTTGGCAAGTTTTGGTGAATTCTATCTATATCTCAGGATATTACAGTTCAATTGAAGAAAAGATTTCTTTTCTCACAGCAAAGGCAAAAACAAAGCATGAAACTAAAAATTAAAATTCTCCCTTTCAGGATAATGTAGGGAGTGGGTCCTTAATATCTGTTAATACCATAAAAAGGTAATACATCATTCTACATTATCGGTTTATAAGTGCTTTATACATTGCCTAAAGAAAATGTGTAGTTTAGGAATAACTTACAAACTTTGAATATACATTAATTTATTTCATTTATTTATAATATCAAAACTTATCAGCATTGCTTAAGTCCATTTAGTTTGCCCATTTAAGAATGTACTGAAAATTGAGATAATCAATAATAGACAACCTGGATGACAGGGGTTAATGTAAATGACAACCCTATACTCAATACACCTTAACAATTTGTTCTACACAATGATTATTCATAACTGAATTTAAACTTAAGCATGGTACATATCCAAATGTTTCGTTTTTCTCAAAAATTTGTCTTCCTGCTCTTTGTGGAAAAAATTTAGGTAGGGGATGGGAACATCTTTTTGGGACACACCAAAATTATAGTACAACAGTCTGGTTTTAGTCTGTACTAAGATTGTGCTACCATGCACAGTCTTAGGATGTACTGGGATCTTAGTACCCTTGTGTGTGCACTGGACCATAACACTAACCTGTACAGGTGTATGGGCCAATCAGAGCCCTGGTCACTGGACCATGACACCTACCTGTGCATACATTATTGGGGGCAAAGGTGGGATGGTGAAGCCACTCCACCATTTGGTATGTATATTTGCTGTAAATGATACAATTACTCCCTTATCATACATAACTTAGCTAAAATGAAAACATCAATTTGTAGGAATTTATCTATTATTTTATCTTGTGGGTTCATATTTATGGTAACAAACAGTAGTCAGGCTTGGAAAACATTGACTCCCCTCCACCATAGGAGGAGGGCTAAACGTTGGCCTATCCTCCAACATTTGGAGCAGGAACAGGTGATGCTACCTTTGATCTCGTAAATGAATTGTTTGAGAATAGAAATAATGGGTACATAACAGGGGCCCTTTTCATTGATTTCACTAAAGCCTTTGATAGTGTAATTCACTCAAAATTGCTGGTCAAACTTAGTAAGCTTGGGCTAAGTAGGACAAATTTTATGTGGTTCAAAAGTTATTTAGAAAACAGGCAACAGAGAACGAGTTATGGTAATAAAATATCTAAAAAGAAATGTATAAAGTATGGTGTACCACAAGGCTCAGTTCTGGGCCCCCTGTTGTTTGTTTTATATATGGATGATGTTGTTAATGTGTTGCAATCGTGTAAGATAAAATTGTATGCTGATGATATAGTAATCTATTGTACTGCAAAGGACTCGGAGACCATTAAGAATATGATGTATAATGATGTTCAGCGTTTCAAAGCATGGGTTCTAGAAAACAGACTAACAGTAAATCCAAATAAGACCAAATTTATGTGGTTATGTAGTGCATTTAAATTAAAGTACTGTCCTGATCCAAAAATAGAATTCAATGAGAGTACTGTTCAAACAGTGACCTTCTTCCCTTATTTGGGAGTCCACATTGATAGCAAACTGAGGTTTGACAACCAAATTAAAATAGTTAAAAGAAATGTATGTAATAAATTATTTCACTTTGCCAAATTAAGAAAATTTCTGACTCAAGATCAGAGTGTAAAGATATATTGAGGTACAATAAGACCAATTATAGAATATTGTTCCTTCATTTCAACTAGCTGTAATGAGGAAGGTTTGAAAGCTTTACAACGCTTACAAAATAGAGCCTTAAGGATATGTCTAAAATGCAACATTAGAAAATACAATGTTAAAGAATTACATATGCTGTGTGATTATAACTCTATTGGAAAAAAGGTTTGATATGCTTCTATTGTGTCTGATGTACAAAAAATCTAAAGATATAGAGCAAAGGCCACATGCACATAATACACGGTCACAAAATAAAATTGTTTTTGAATTACCAAGAAAAATTTCCAGGCATTACAAGAGATCTCCATGATATAGAGGGGTGGTGCTCTGCAATGTCCTACCTGAGAACATCCAGAAAGCCACCACTAAAGTCAAATTTAAAACTGAAATACTGAAGATAGATAATTTGAGGCAGAAATTGAAAATTGGTTACAACTAGTATATGAAGCAGGTGTAGTTACCGCGCCGCTTCCAGATAATTGTGTTGAATCCTAATTACCATTATGTTACTGCCTAATACACTAACATGAATGTCAAATGTTATGTAAACCTTAGCTACTATACCAGTACATTATATCTTATACTATCTTATAACAAAAATGCATGTGTGTATGTTACTATGATCAGTCGACCAGCTCCTGAACTCTCCAATGTTGTTGATCTTGTACAAATTGACTATTGTCATGTTTTGTGTTTTGTAGTTGCTGTTCCTTATTTTGTTGTTGAAAAATCTAATAAAACTTGGTCTGCTCTATAGCTTCACTTAAATGAACATAACAGTTCATTGATGCAATGAGCGAGTCCAAAAAAAAAAAGAAAAGTTGTACCAAAATAATTTCGATTCATGCATTTTCTGTTGACCCCATACCCCCTCCCTCACCTCCCAACCTGCAGTAGCCCCACTGTTAAAGGATGGTCCAACTACTGCACTAATCTCTTATCAGCTATCACTATGGTAATCAGGAGATAATAACACTCACTGAGGGCCAGTCTCCAACAGTGGAGAGTTGTCCAACAGTGGCCAAGGCCCCCACTGTCCAACAGTGGAGAGTTGTCAAACAGTGGTTCAGGCTCCTCCACATACATTTATATTGGTGGAGATATGACCAACATTTTTCCCCAGTCCACTGTTCGCACTGTAATACCTTTTCCCGAGCCTGGTAGTCATACTCACTGTTCCGGGGTATTGGTCCTGTAGGGCCGCCCACCTGTGTCCCAACCAGGGTGACCCATTTGTACCTGTCACCTCACTCTCCACTCACCTGCACAGGCAGGCCAACAGCAGTCATTCAGTCAGCCCACTGGTGCAGAGACAGTTCAGTTCAGTTCATTTAGGAAATGGGTTTTACTATATTGGGACTAAGGGGAAATTCATACAAATAGCCATTTCTCAGAAAATATTCCGATTTTAGTTCTGTAAAAAAGTGTATATATAAAATAAATATTCTGTCTAAATATGATGTTATCAGAATTATGTATTTTGATGCAGAAGTGAGAGGAATTTTATCAATAAACAAGTGTACTAAGTTCTTAGTGCACCCCATGATCCAGGGACTATCATTCAATCTTAGGGCGTACTAAGAAACAGGTTAGTCCTGAACCTGATGATATCATAACCATCACCTTAGAGTGATTGAGTGAGTGAGTGAGTGAGTGAGTGAGTGAGTGAGTGAGTGAGTAATAGATGTTTAACGCCATTTCGACAGCTAAGGTCATATTCATGGCGAGAACTGCTAAACTACACATTTCATAATGGGATGTGTCAGTGCCCGCGCATATGTGCACCACACACATCCTGAGGGGATAGGAAAGAAGAGATATAGACCCTTTTAAGTTGGCTAGGGAAGCCCGATCACCTTAGAGTGAACCTGGTTATTCAGATTTGTTAGCTATTAAGAGGTTCTATATATGGAAGGAACAGTGGACATTTTAACCCATTAAGGATGACATGTTGCATTTAGGTGAGATTGGGCAGAGATGACTGTTGACTTTATTGGGATACACTGAAAACATGGAAGATCTGCTAAATAGTTTCGGATTTTCCATGTTTTCAGTGTATTGTGCCAACTTTGAGTGTGGTGACATAATTAGGCAGCTCTACCGTCATGCATCACGGTCACTAATGTGCAAGATCTGTGTATTTCCGGGTCAGTCTTGAAGGGATGAAAAGGTAGTGTATCCATTTTCACTTGCAGGTCTGCACATTGACCTTTCCTTAGTTTCCTTCAAGGAAAGCGGATGCCTGAATAAGTGAGTATCCTGACAAAGAATTTCGTAAAAAAGCTTTTCCTTAGTGTCTGACTGCTTGTTAGAGAATAATGCAGGGACAGTTCTTTTGGTAGAATTTCATGGGTTTAGACTAGATTACACAGCTATCTGGTAAGTGACTTGTGTATGCACAAACAAGAAGTAGAAAAAAAAGCTAATATTTTTAAAATTGACAGCATGCGTTACACATACTATAGACTTTCCAAACAATAAGCACCTGGCTATGTCTCACCACTGTGATGCATGTCTGAATGATGGAGGGTAAGGAAAATAATTAGCCAACACTCAACATTGCAAGTTGTAAGAGATAAGGTCCTGAAGTCATCGCTGCATGAATCCCAAACTGTGTGTGTTCAGACCCACAGAGAGAGGGCAGCTGGTCAGATTGGCTGGCTGGCTACCTACCTGTACATTGAGGACATGTATACAGGCAGGCCATGGCTAAGAAGTTACCTGTCAATCATCCCCTGTTTTTACCCTTACTCACAAGGGGGCACCCTAGCACCCCAATAGCGGTGGTCTAGCGGTTAGCGCTTTGCGCTCAGCCGCGTGAGGTACGCGGATCGAGCCCCGGTTCGGGCACATCTTTTTTCGCCGTGTGCGCTGTAGCTGTCCACTGCCGGGCGACGAGGTGTATATCTAGTCTAACAGTTAGTAACACGGTCTGGGCACATCTTTTTTTCACTGTGTGCGCTGTCGCTGTCCGAGCCGAGACGGCCGCTGTCGCTGTCCGCTGCCGGGCGAGGAGGTGTATGTACCTGTGTACTCACACTATGGCTGGCTTCGATCGAGTCCCGGGGAGGGGGAATAAGTTTTGTTTTCAACTTGAATTTATTGGTATTATATTGAATATTTATTGGTGTTGTGGTCATTAGCCTTCTCTAACACACACTCATCATGAATTATCCATTGATTTTGTTCATTATACCACGATTTCTGGGTTGCACAGTGCTTTTTGCTGGATATTCCCATGCACATACCTCTCGATATTGCACAGCATGAATGTTGTAGCATGAATTTTGGAACCTGCACACCGTGCGGTTAGCCATGGATAACCCGCACACCTCTCATGTACTTCCATGTCATATGTTACATGTTAAAACCCACGAAATTTCCAAGGCCAGGGCAGGGCTCGAACCTACAGTCTCACATCCCAAATCCAACTCCCTATGCACTGCGCCACAGGGACTGGCGAGAGATGCTTGGTTCGAACCACATCTCGATATGATACAAAGCCCAGGAAGGCGATGACTGCGGGCTGTCCGCTACCATAACCGCGGGACGCATTCAAACATTGCCAAGCCGAGAGGAGACGCAGTGGTCTAGCGGTTAGCGCTTTGCACTCAGCCGCCGGAGGTATGCGGATTGAGCCCCGGTCTGGTCGCTGTGTGCACTGTAGCTGTACGCTGCCAGGGGACAATTTGTATTATACACAAACATAACCGTGAGAAGCATTCAAAGCAAGCCATGACAGGCGCTGTCGCTGTCCGCTGCCGGGCACCGAGGTGTATGTACCTTTACACACAATGGCTGGCTTCGAGTCCCGGGGAAGGGGAACAATTTTTGTTTCAACTTGAATTTATTGGTATTCTATTGGTTATTTATTGGTTTTGTGGTATAAAATAAGTAGTCAATGGATAATTCATGACTCGTGTGTATTAGCAAAGGCTAATTACACTGGGCCTACGGCCTCATGTAATTATCCTTCACTAACACACACTCGTCATGAATTATCCATTGATTACTTGTTCAATATATATTTGCCTAAAGAAAGTGTGTGTTATAGGAATAACTTACAAACCTTAAAGATATACCACCAATCAACTTCATTTATATACAATATCAAAACTCATAAATCAGCATCGATTGACTCTGAATCACAGGGGGACATTAAATTTGCACGGCAATATTTTATAGACATCAAAACGTAGTCCCATGCAATGATTATTCACAGAGTGTTTTAGTTAAACCTTATGCTTCTTCTTTTTTGTCTTCAAATATTGTCTTCCCCTCTTCGAGAAAAACAGTAATATCCTGCCTCCGATTCTGTGGAAGTGTAAACTGTTTTCTCGATGTGCATGAAATCATAATCATCACCTTGGAGTGAGCCTGGTGGTACAATACTGAAGGTCCGAGTTCCTCCGGCATGCACCCAAATCTGGGGACATCACTGGTAGGGGGCGTTCTACTGGAAGCCATGGTGGGTGCTCTGAGTAGCATGGTATGGTCGCCCTCTGCTCACCCGGGAGGCACAGGGGTGAGGAGCTGACAACACACCCTACACTCACGGTCTGCTCTATGTGGGTCAGTGTCTGCATCATATAATTAATCACAACTTCCATACAAATTAGTTTTATGTTATGAAATTCAACACAGATGACAAGGGGCTCATCCCCTACATGCCCATGATTTTTTTAGCCATGAATAGCAGAATAAGGCCTTCTTAGGGGGCTCTCAAGTTGGCCCCCATAGGCTTAACACAGGCCCCTCACCCTGAGAAACCCACCCTATCCCTGTTGTCCGACCGGCAACTAGCTCACGGGTAGGCGTAAGGGGTAACTCAGACGTTGTGTATCAAGGGTGGCATGTTGCCTTTAAGTGAGATTGGGCCGAGATGGCTGTAACTTTATTGGGATATGGTGCCAACTCTGAGTGTACCGACATAATTAGGCAGAAAGAGGAAGTCTAAATAAGTGAGTATCCTGAGTAAGAATTTCGGGAAACAGAGTTTTCCTTGCAATATGCTTGCTTTTTTAGAGAATAATGCATTGGATGTGCTATTATTGGACTTTAGTGGGTTCAGAGTAGACCACACTGCCACCTGGTAGGTAAACTGTAAAACACATACACAAAGACTGCCATTATCTTAACCCAATGTGAAAGGGAACTAAAAATAACAAAGTTTGTCTCTTTTGGAGTTATTTTTGACTTGTATATCTTCAATACATACTTATTTAGCCAACTATAATGGTTATGTCTCACCACTGTGGTACAATTATGAAAGTAAAGGTTTCTGACTGGGCATGAAGTTGCAGGATATAACCCGCTAAAAAAACTGACAAAACAGCATACCTTTGGGGCTAGAAATCATGTTCCATTTTGGATGGACTGCACAAGTCATTGATTGACTCACAACACTCCCCATGCCCCATGCATCACCATCAATGTCTAACATTCACTCCAGTGGTCACATAGGCTGCAGACATGTCCACTGATCCTGTTTACCTGCTGGTATATCGATGATATAATGGAGCGGTCATGTTCAAGGTTCCAGACAGAGTGCTGGGCTGCCTAGGAAAGGGTAGGATGGGAGGGACTTTCATAATCACCAACTCTAATATATGTGTTTGAGTGACTGCATTCTGGAGGCGATCTTAGGAATTATTCTGCCTTATCCTATCAAGCGATCTGAAGATTAGACTGCATTCACTTTTCCTAGCAAGCACTAAGGTTGCATCGATCTAAGCCTCAGCCCTCCTACACTATTCCAAGAAGTACTGACTGGGCACAGGGGTAAGAGTCCCAAAAAAAAGGAATTGCTGTGGAGTAACTCTTCTTCACAACAGTGTTCATACCATCGTTCCCTGTCCCCATATGGGCTAACAAAAGAGCACAGGGTGCAGTTGACCCCGTACAGTATTGAAGAGTTGTTCCCATGAATGTATGATTTATGCTTGCTTATTAGAAGCATTGTGCCCCCCCCCCAGGACAAAGAGAGGGAATGGAAGAATTACCTTACAGTGCACTTAACGCAAGAGTAGCCCTAAGAGCCCTCAAGGACACTCAGCAAACATCCTTCCTCCCCTCTATATGTATGCAGCAGGCTATTCACTCTTTCGATCAGGAGTGTTCCCTGTAAGTGCTCTTGTACTCAGGTGAAACCACTATGCAATTCTTTCACTAAGATCACAGTGATCTTAGTGCTGGAAAAAGAATAGTGAAGTGATCTCAGGACTTGCTATTCCTGACAGGCCTGCAACCACTACATTATATAGGGTAGACTGGCCAGGTCTTACAATATGTGCCTACACTAAGATCGCAGGGGTAGAAATCCCAGGATCTTTTGAATTAACCTCCTGAGTTACCTGGTGTAAAATACCAATGTATTTAAAAAGGCAGAAGAATGGGGGTAGATAGACAACATTATACCACGATTTGTGAGTTACACAGTGCTTTTTGGGGTCTATTCCCATCCACATATCTGTCGATATTGCACACCTGGTAGGCTGTAACATCAATTTTGGAAGGCGTGCGGTTATCCAGGTAAGGCGTGCGGTTATCCAGGTAAGGAGTTCGGTTATCCAGGATAACCGCACGCCTCTCCCATGTCACATGTCACATGTCACATGTTAAAACCCATGATAGACTTGACCAGGGCAGGGCTCGAACCTGCAGCCTAAGATCCCTAGTCCAACCCCCTATGCAGTGCGCCACAGGGACTGACGAGAAATGCTTGGTTCGAACCAAGTCTGGATATGATACAAAGCCGTGAGCGCTGTCGCTGTCCGCTGCCAGGCGACGAGGTGTATTGTACACATAGCCAAGCCGAGAAGGGAGTAGACGCCGTGGCCTAGCGGTTAGCGCTTTGCGCTCAGCCGTGAGAGGTACATGGATCGCGCCCCGGTCCGGGCGCATCTTTTTTCGCTGTGTGCGCTGTTGCTGTCCACTGCCGGGTGCAGAGGTGTATTATTATACACAAACATAACAGCGAGACGCATTGAAATCTTTTTTCGCCGTGTGCGCTGTCCGCTGCCGGGCGCAGAGGTGTATTATACACAAACATAACAGCGAGACGCATTGAAATCTTTTGCCGTGTGCCGCTGCCAAGCCTAGCCGAGACCGGGGCTGTCGCTGTCCGCTGCCGGGGAAGGAGGTGTATGTACCTGTGTACACACTGGCTTGGATCGAGTCCCATGGAGGGGGAATAATTTTTGTTTTCAACTTGAATTTATTGGTATAATATTGATTATTTATTGGTTTCGTGGTATAAAATAAGTAGTCAATGGATAACTCATGACTCGTGGGGGTTATCGACGATAATAACACGAGGCCGTGGCCTAGCGGTTAGCGCTTCCCTTCTCGGCTTGGCTATGTGTACAATACACCTCGTCGCCTGGCAGCGGACAGCGACAGCGCTCACGGCTTTGTATCATATCCAGACTTGGTTCGAACCAAGCATTTCTCGTCAGTCCCTGTGGCGCACTGCATAGGGGGTTGGACTAGGGATCTTAGGCTGCAGGTTCGAGCCTCCACTCGTCATGAGTTATCCATTGGTTACTTGTTCACTAATGTGTTTGCATCTAGATAGGAATATGATTACGTATACAGTTGACACTTAAATCTTCATAAATTGGTTGCAGCTAAAACATCTATTGTGATGATACTTTATGAAAAAGACCCCTGTTCATATAGGAGTGTACAGCTTATATACATAAATGTATGTGCTACTGGATGAAGACGGATCGCCCTGTGTGTAAGGTATGTCTGCGTTTAGTCATGAATCGATATATACATTGACACCACCACCAGAAATCATGACACCACTCAGTGAGACATCTATCAGATATATACTTATGGTGGAAACAAGTTACCGTATTCGTTCTAATAAGTGCACATGTGCGGAAAATTAATTGTTAGGTGCTCAAAACCTTAAAAGAAAAATTGATCGTTGATCATTTATTTTTCCCTAAATATCTTTATTTTTACACTCCATTTGACTGATTTTACACCAGGGTGTAACCAAGAAAGGTGGGGTGTGTGCTTATTTGAGCATGTGCACTTATTAGAGCATGTGCGCTTATTAGAGCATGTGCACTTATTAGAATGAATACGATATACATCATAATGTTACATCCACAACTTTGTTTAACCATTTTAGGGTTGCAAGACAACTCTTCGTTTTAGTTTATTTGCCATTACAGGGCGTAGGAAAAGGGGGGGGGCAGGTGGGGCTTGAGTGTGTCTGGGCCCCCCCCCCAAAAAAAAAATTGTCAAGACCTCATTATATATATCCATGAGCATCCAAAACACTTCATTTCAGGATAGATTTATATGGTTATGGGATAGGGAAAATGGGGCCTACAGTTTCAAATCAGACCTAATGTCACCAAAAATAACTCTTCTATACAAATTGTACAAAGATATGTATAGGTGTAATCACAATGAAGCCGACAATTCAAGGTAGTCGCGATGGGGTCCCGTTTGGGCCCCCCACTGGGCCCCCAGAAGGAAGATTTGCTTCCTACGCCTCTGCATTATGATACACTAGTAAAACGGGTTAAGGCCAAAGTCCACTGTGAGACTAAACCGTTTTGCAACTAGATATTGCACTGGGTCTGCAGTTGCATCAGACTAACTCATGGATGATAATCATGTGACATGTCATGGGAAATGTACCCTGCAGAAAGCCCCCTACTAGCAGATCACATCCAATTTGCTTTTCAGGCGATTGCAGGATTGTTGACTTTAGTAGTAGGCCCCGCTATGTAACAGGCCATACAACTCCCTCCATATGCACCTAATTTTATGCTGGGCTTCCCTAGCCCACTTAAAAGGGTCTATATCTCCTCTTTCCTATCCACTTGGATGTGTGTGGTGCACATATGCACGGGCACTGACACATTCCTCTGTGAAATTGTGTAATGTTGTTCTCTCCATGAATATGACCTTAGCTGTCAAAATGGCGTTAAACATCTATTACTCACTCACTCCTAATTTTATGCAACTAGGTCAAGATCGCACCCTATGTTGCATAGTGGACCCACGGTTTTATATACATATATAGAGAGAACTAAACGACCGTGGTGTACGAGGTTGCCGATCCACCACGAGGGGGGATCGGCCACCGAGGACACCAGGGGAGTTTAGTTCTCTATTTATTTTATGTTTTTAGAGGGTTTAAATAAGGAAAAATTAGCAAAATCCATTACCATAGTGCCCCGTACGAGCAGCGGTCCACCATTTTGAATGTTTACATGCCCCCGGAATGAGGCTGCAGTGGTGGATCGGCCGCTGTGGTGGATCGGCACACATTACGCCACTGTGGGTGTGGCGATCGGCCTTGCAATGCTTTCTCTATGGGAAGAAGTTATTCACATAAAATAAAGGCCTATATGCTAATGCTTTGGGAGTGTATATATCAGCCTTGTAGCTCAGATGTATCATGTTCAGCATCAAAAGCTAAAACTAAAATATTGACACTATTTTGCCCTCAACTGGTTTAGCGGTGAATTGAGTAAAGGTGGCTCATGAACCATATAGAAGTGGGTGTTACACTATTTTTCCTCATAAATTTGCATCCTGAAATCTACCTACTACCATAAAACTAGTACTATATAAAAAGTACCTAAGCTCTATGACAGTTGGGCCTATAGGTCCTAGTGAAATATTGATTGCAACACTTTTTGCCAGTCCGGGTAAATGCAGAGAAATACAAATATATTACACCAAAGCAAGAAAGAGGTGTAGATTCTCTGGGGTTGCTCTTAACAGTCATATCAGAAATTGAATTATTGTGTCAGAGGTGATCCATTAATATTCCTGGCTACAGAATGTTGATGCATATTCATTCTGATGATGCTGCCAAATCCAACCATGAATGCACCCTGCAGACTAAAATATATATTGCACTCCTTTCACTGGACATAAAAGCTGTAGCCACCTGTGCTATATATAATCTTACACATGTTCAACCTTTCCTATCTGACAATAGCTGTTTGAAATGAAAAAAGAATGTAAAGAAGAATGTGCATAAATTTCTTGAAAGTGATGAGCTTATTTACTAAACAACATGGGGATTGAAGGACGCAAACATTGCCACAATTAAAGCCTGCCGCAAACAGTCCAGACTGAACGCGGATTGGACGCAGACAGGACGGAAATCTAGTTCCGTCTGCGATGTTTGCGGCAAAAACGGATGCAGATCAAACATCCAGTCTGAGTCTGAAGAGAATCTGACCATATCAAACATGTTTGATATTCACAGACACAGCACAGACGGTCTGTACATAGATAGGCTAATAACAGCCTTGGATTGCATCCAATCTGAAAGGGGTGAAAATGTTAGTAGGGTGCAGGGGAGTTCAGATTCTTCACAGATCCCCCCAAAATCCCGTCTGCATTGGGCCTCAGTCCAGTCTGTACTGTTTGCGGCAGGCTTAAGGCTTGCACCCATACTAATGCTCTATTGTACCCGAACCCCATGCACTTTTTTCTCTTCACCGGTGATGGATCTACTGTTGGATCTGATGTTGGAAGAAGCTGGTGACGTGACATAAAGATCAATAACAATGGCATGTCATGTTAAATTTGTTTGTCTCCACTGTCTGTATACTTGATGTTCTTAATGTTGAGTCATCAATCATATTATATTGAATCGGGACCAACTTGACCATTCTCCCGATGTATTTACACCCACTTCTGGTTAAATAAAAAAATAATTGTTGGAGTTTTATCATCCATGTTGGAGTTTTTGCATCAGGAACCTATCATAACAACATTGTATATCACTCAAATCCGATTGAAATCTGATTAAAATTGGGCCCAATTGTTGGTTATCAGCTTTAGTGGAATACCTGTTAAAGTGTACAGTCCTGCTAATTAATCATGTAGGCTTGTAGGAAATGTATGTCCAATATATACACACTATTGGTCAATGGGAGATGTGTTTGGCTGAGAAAAACTGTAATTCGAACCCTAAATCAAGGTAATAGGGCACTAGAAAGTCAAAGCAAAAGCAAACGTCAATACACAGAGATTGGAGGAGCTCTAATATGATATTCATATTTCACTTCATAGGGCTGATAGTCCTCCTTTAAGTGACAGCAGGCTAACATCTTTTTTCTTGGATTCTGTCAAGCGCTGAAAGGCAAAAGAACAATTCATCAATCTAATTGTCAGATGACTTCATCAGCCTCGCTATGATGGTTAAGAAAGATGGATCAATATTGAAAAAAAATATGTCAGAATCGACAAGTAGGTAACAGGGTTTTAGTTGATACCTCAATAATGATATATAGAGAATGATTGCTTGGTATAAATTGATAACAAGTACCGTTTTCAATGATAAGAGCACCTGCCCTGAGAAGCGCAATCCCCTCCTTAATCAGTAAACATATCACATAACTTCATTGATATCGCTTTGATGTGGTATATGAAGAAGCGCATGGTTATGAAGATAAATCAATGACTGACTTTAAAAGGTTTGAAACAGCATACCACTAGATGCCTTCATCAAGGCGCTAAGTAGCGCCTTCATCAAGGCGCTAAGTAGCGCCTTGATGAAGGCGCTACTTAGCTCCTTCATCAAGGCGCTAAGTAGCGCCTTGATGAAGGAGCTAAGTAGCGCCTTGATGAAGGCGCTACTTAGCTCCTTCATCAAGGCGCTAAGTAGCGCCTTCATCAAGGCGCTAAGTAGCGCCTTCATCAAGGCGCCAAGTAGCGCCTTCATCAAGGCCCTAAGTAGCGCCTTCATCAAGGCGCCAAGTAGCCCCTTCATCAAGGCGCCAAGTAGCGCCTTCATCAAGGCCCTAAGTAGCGCCTTCATCAAGGCGCCAAGTAGCCCCTTCATCAAGGCGCTAAGTAGCGCGCACACCGTGTGGAATGGCTTCAGACCATAGGCCAATGTAACAACTTGTGTCTCGCCTCCATAAACAAACCATCCGCAACTCAGTCAATATGACGGTAAAAATATCCACCGATTCGTTTTTTCTTTCATCAATCTTGTCAAATATTGAATACAATTCATTGCAAATTAAAGGTAGGTGATAGAATATAATGTCTCGTTTCATCCTGTATACGCATTAACCTCCTATTGCTATAGTTTTTTTAATATCAAATTAAATACTTTGATGTCAACTTGCTGTCTTGTCGTCTCAATCCAAGTGTCAACATACCTACGACCATCAACATTTAGCACATACTATTCAAACTTCATTATCAGCTGTTGGCACCGTAAAATCGTTCAACAATTTGATAACCATGGTATAAGCAGCAATAAAGTGTTGGCAAAACCACAAGCCAGCACTTCATCAGAGCATTTTGCCGGCCCTACGATGTATATCAACCCAACAATGGCTGAATCTATGAATCATAATGACAAACGAGAATGATGCATGAATGCATCAACGGCCCCTAAAGGGTTAGGAAGGAATACCTGACAACAATATGCCTCCCCAGTACGCTCAGAAAATTGTCATTGGACGTTAAAATTTCATGATGAAAGGAGTGGAATACGGACATCCCATAGACTTAACACGGGAGCGCCATATCTCATACCCCCTGTGAGATAACCAACCCCTATATCTCACGACCAGGAACACCACTCCAAATGATATTAAAACAGGTAAATAATCCTCATTTTAGATCATTTTAAATGAGGTTTAATCCTTTCTGAGTCAGATAACATGAAATAAATACCATGGTCCACTCATTATCTCACTCGGCTTTGACTCGTGTGAATACCCTCAGTCAGACACACTACTAAGGCCACTCAAAAAAAATACTTGTTTCTCATCACATAGTCATGAAAAAAGTGACGGGGGAGGATTTTATTTTATTTTTTTATTTTTTGCCGTAGCATTTCATTAGGGCGTGAATGTTTTGCGGGTGCCTCGCAAACAGCTGCATTCCCTGGACCATAAGCTTTCATTTGGTACCAACTTTTGCTCATTTCTTGGTACATTTTTCTCAAAAAATTCTCTAAAAAAATAAAAAGAATTTCTCAAATGAGCATTTTTCTGACAAGGGCGGTGATGAGAAACAAATGTTGTTTTTTTTTGTGGAGTGGCCTTAGTCTATGTATTTATTCATCACTAAGTCACCCTCCTGGTGCTAGACCCTGTTACCCTTTGTATGTATCCATTGTTCATATCACAGTGCATGTGAATCTGTGTCTGACACCAACAGAATATGCCATACATTGACTGCAGGGTGCAGGGCTGACCTTCAGCACTGGCGGTCATATCCACAATCAGTGAGGTCCGGGGGTACTTTCCTCACATGCTACAACCTCTGCCGAGAACCATGGGAAAGTATGACTGTCCTTAACTAGTAAGGTAATAAATGGATGAATAAACCAGCATAAAGCAATACTAATACACAGCCCTAAAGCTGTCAAATTCACCCATCAATGCATTTACAACACAGTTTACAGATTTAAATCTTAGTATCTTACCTTTCAAATGTTTAAGTCAATATAATGCGAATATCTAGGTATGCCATGAAAATTTTGTGTTGACGGTAAAGATCGCACGCACGACCTAATGAATATACAGCAGAGTTGAAGCCAGATTTTTATCCAGCCCAACCCAGCAGTTGCTGTGGCTGCATGGTTTATGCAATGGTGCTCAAAATGTTGCACATGTTTGAACCCCAGATGCTGTGAGTTTTTATGACTTGACCTCAATATGTCAAAAGTCAAAAGCTGAGATGAAGTTAACCTCCTCTACCAAAAGTGCAATATTCATCTCCATAATGCCTGGTCAATCAGCCAATCAAAGCACAGCATTGAAAATAATGCACCATTAATTTGCCCTGCTGTGCTATAATACAATGGTAAAGGTGAATGATGATGAGTGCTTGGCAACAACAATTATTTTACTTGCAGGTTTGGGCTGTTCCGCACAAGACCATTAGGCCGAGTGCAGAGTGGCCCTAACCTGCAAGTGAAATAAAATGATAAAGGTGAACGATGAGCAGTTTGAGCTGAACCTTTCTTCACGAGCCGGTCTGGGCCGTTCCGCACAAGGCAGATAGGCCAAGTGCGGAGTGGCCTGGACCCGCGAGTGAAGAAACAGGAAGCTCAAACTGATCAGAGTTCATCTTTACATTTATGTCAAGGTGTCTGGGTTGATAGTTAATCGATATTTCATCAATATAATCCATAATTAACTCCTATTTACCCATCTTCATCGCGAAATACTGACCGCCGCCATTTTGGATGTTTACGTTTCAAAAATGCTGTGCATGCGCAATAGACCTATGACGTCATCGTGCGGATTTGGCGCCGATATTTAACGCAGGGGTGCAATACGGGGGTTTAGTGCATTGTCAATGGAGCATCGATATTCACCTTGACATAATTAGAGCCAAACACTCATCAGAGTTCATCTTTACATTGATGTCAAGGTGTTTTAATCGATATTCAATCAATATTTCATCAATAATATACAAAACCAACCCATTTCCACCCGTCGTCACTCAAAAATCCCATGCAACCTCATCTTGGATGTTTACGTTTTACTGAGGTTGTGCATGTGCAGTGGGTCTATGACGCCATCGTGCAGAATTGGCGCAGGTTATTTCATGGCAGGTCGAGGTGCTTTCTCTATGGAGCATCGATATTCACCTTGACGTAATAATGCTAGAACCATTACCGCTGATTTGCCTAACCCCATCTATAGTGCAGACATTTGGCAATACCTACGACCATCAACTCAGATTTTGAGGGTTCCAAATTGTAGTTTTTGTGTACAGTCGCACTACCTTAAGATATGGTCTCCAGCACATAGAATAATACCATGAATAGTATGAGGGACATATGGACATAATATACCACCCACATTAGGGCCTAGTGACCTGGTACAGATAGTCGCTTAAGATATCTGGAGAAATGATGCTCGAGATGTCCACTGCGATGACTAGCATTCTGTGTCACTTTGATTTCTAATAATAAAGCAAATATTGAATATCAGGCTATTACAAAAATCAACTCCTCAAAAAGGTTTCTATTTACTTGTTGGAACTGTAGGGCATTTTTTCAATATGGTATGACCTGACTAGGTCACTAAGACTCAGAACACTTTGCACTATCAACAACAATTGTATCAAATGTGCTATACTGTGCACAGAGGAACTGGGGGAAAGTTTGGAGTTTTTTTATTGGCAAATGAATCTTATCACCGAAGCTTTTACATTATGGCCACAATTCATACATATGATGACAGGACAAAACAGAACATACAATTTGCTTGTTCTGTTAAAGCTGGTTACATTTCAGGCTGTGAGAATACCAGTTGTTGTAGTTGTAGTTGGTTTCCATGAACACCATGTAAACCCAATTCTAACTATCAATTAAAAAAACTCATAAACTTCAACTGTAATGTGGTACAGCTAAAAGTCATAGGCCAGATTGCTCCATGCTGAAGATTTTGAAGGTCATAAAGAAATCATCTAAGTAATATCTAGAATTCCTTATGGATTTAACAATGTAATTAATATAAATATTAGATAGCATAGGACCTAGCACGGAGCCTTGGAGCACCCCGCAGCTTATTTTTTCAGACATACACAGAATGTTGAGAATTGACACCCGTACACCCTGCGTTCAGCACAGCTGTATGTATTTGCAATTTGAATACACAAAAAATATATACACAACATTATTGTGGCAGATTTCCCACCAGCTATATGATGACAGCAGCTGCTGTATTTCCTCTTTTGTAACTCCCATGGACTAGGTGAGCTTTTCCCCCTACCATCTCATATATCAGCATACTATTTCTATGGGAATACATTATAGTCAGGAAGCATGAAAAAGAAATCCAGTAGCATCATTTGAAAAAAAAAAGAGAGAGAAAAGCATTTCGATTCAGTATACCTCATCCGTGTTTCCCAGTATAAATTTCCCCTTGAATTTCCTCTATTCAGAGTAGAGTCAACCTATCCAAATTTATAAAACGGCAGCCCATGCACTGCTGCACAATAGAAGTGACCTTGAGTGCATTATAGGAGTACAGTGCACGCCTGAGCAAGGTCACAGCTGCTCTATCATTGCTCTGGGATATCAGAGGCTTTAGACTTTTGATCAATGTGATGAAAATGCTAACATGTTTTATAAAGACAATAGACAACTCATTCTTCATGTCTTGACTCTCTGTTGGACTATAACACACTCTGGTCTCGGGCCTTATGAAGGCCCTCTAGCATCGTGAGTTATAGTCCAACAGAGAGTCTCAACATGAAGAATATTGTTGTCTATTCTCTAAATATATTATAACATCTGACTCTGATAGTGTGTATACAAATACATACATTGTTATTAAAATATAAAGATCAGTAAGATGAGTAACTAAGGGTGTTATAATTATCATGGTGCAGGTAAATTATAAAGGTTTATATGGTTTATAATTTACTTATAGTTTATTAATATATGGTTTATAATTTAATGGTTTATACCACTAGTCTGGCCATTCCCTTACTGCTTTTCCAGTGCCTTACCAGAACATATACGCACAAGTGCTTTTTGGGGATTTTTGGATATACTTTTTCGAGGTCAAGTTGGACTTTTTGGGAAAGTGCTGGCTGACATACAAATTCAGTCTCGCCATTATTTCAATGTGAAAAATCATCCCAACTTGTAGTAGTATTGAATCCCGGCCACAGTGGAGGTAGGCGAGGGCCTTACCCCTTACGCCACACTGAAGGGTGATGGAATTCAATGTAAAGATACCACCTACCCGGTAGTGGTACCGCTGGCTGTCCACCAATATTTCGTATTGAATCCGAACTTGTCACATTATAATATCTTATCCCCAACACAGATATGATCCTCTAGATGAAGATGCCATCTCCAATATATTCAAAATAAAGAAGAATCTAATGAATTTAGATAGTGATCTGTCTCCCCACTCCCCATTGCTTTTTGTTGACGGTAGGTGAATGGCCTGGCTGTGTGTCAAGTCACTAAATATTTCATCCCTTGCAAGCAAAAGCCACAGGGGGTGCCAAGACGTATTGCTATGGAAAATGAGTGGATTCTTCTTTATTTTGAATATAATGGAGAAATTTGACATGGTATCTTCATCTAGGATATCTAAGGATGTATACATTGTAGGGGTCGGCGAAAACGTTTAGGGAAACTGGGAGTTGAACCCGGACCTCTCAGCCTTCAGCTGATTGCTCTACTGTTGAGCTACTTCCCTGTAAAAAGTTGTCTACCTTCCACCCACCAAACCAAATACACTTTTGATGACTTCAACCCTATGGGAGTAGTATAAATCCCAGGATTTACAGTAATACATGTACCAGAACTACAGACAGTAATTTGGGATGGGGCACTGGTAGCCGCCAGTCTAAGTACCTCATATTCACATTGCTGGGCACTACCAAACAAGGATCAGCAGAGTCCTATATGTAGTAAAATGTATGAGCCGAGGGAAAACACTTATATGTGTGAACAACAATTTTTTTTTTTTTTTTTTGATTTTGAAGAATTTTGTCTCATTTTTTCATATCTTAAAGTATTTTTTGAATGAATTTTTTCATGCATTGTCCTTTTCCTGTCATTATTTTACAATGAAATCAAGGAATTTGAAACATCCTTTGAAATGTGCCCTTAACATTTTCTATATGAATGTAAAAGGAGAATTTAAAAAAAAGAACGGACCTACCAACCCTCCCTTTTCAAGTCATGTAACTGGAAACACACCTTTTTTTGGCCTGATTAGAACATCTTGTGAATGGGCTACTCAGCTTTGCAAACATTTATCAAATCATATCACTACACTCAACTTGTACCAGTTGCATTCAGGTGCATTTCCGATCGTCATGGTCTAAAGATTCCTTTGGAAAGAAAAGAGAATAAGATAACTTTTTACTTTGCACAATCAGATCAATCAATAGAGAACTTATATACGATAACAGTTAAAGCCTTCATGAAGCATTACTCTAATATTTAAATCCCTTTATGCTTAAAAAGAATTTAATTAATTTACCAGCTATAGATAGATAACTTCATCTAGCTCACTTTGATGTGGTACAAAACATGTTTATAGCTGTGACAGTTTTACGACTTGAATGACAGCCCTGACAATTGGACAATAAGGGCTGTCTGAACCGAAGTATTGATTCCTTCGTGGGATGGCATAACATGCTACAATAAGGCCAAAAAAAAAATATTGTGTGTTTCCAGTTACATGGCTAAAAATCTAGGGTCGGTAGGTGGGATTTCTTTCTTTTTTTTGTATAGAAATGTATGGGCAGACATGTTGGATTCTATGATTTTATGATAGAAATATGAAAAAAAAAACACAAGACATGTGAAGCATATATAAACGATATGAATGACTTAGGAACTGTATACCAAAAGATAAGGGCCTAGATGAGCTCCACGGAAAATTGATGAAAAACTAGGAAAATTCAGGGGAAAAATGACTAAAAATTACAAACAAATGTCAGAAATCCACAAAATAAAAAAAAATTCCAGGGTCAGACCTGTTTAGCTAGGGTCGGTTGGGTAACTGGAGACAAACCTTTTTATTTTAGGCCTTAGAAAAAGCCAGACAATTCAGAAGGCATCTAGTCTTACCAAGTTTCATGTAATGTGGATAACACTACCTCATCTGTGTGATAAAGGACTGCCAATCGTTTCCTCCCAAAGATAGCTACTAAAATTGAAAAAAAGAAATAAAAAAAAAAAGCGTCAAAGTGAGGTCTTTAAACCTAGACCTTCCACATGGAATTCCGCCTTGCTACCACTGTACTAATGAAGGGTGGTGTATGAAAGGTCCATCACATCATTTACCCCAGTTTATCTAACGATTTTGGCTTGGACAGTGCTTTTTTGATTATAACCCCAGCTCTGCCTAACAAAATCTCTTTTCCTGGCTTTATTAAGGGGTTATAAGGCAAGAAATTAATACAAAATGGAGAAATATTATGTTAGATAAACGCATTAATCAAGTTACGAGACAGCACTCATGAATGGGTTTAGGGTCCAATATTCCACGACCCGACCAGCGTTTATGGGTAAAAGTAGTTTTGGCTGCTGGTTGCTGTAGTGGTAAAATGTAGGGAGATACCATGCGTAGTAGTATTCCCCAGAAAATGGGGACCCACAATCCCCAAACACAAGAGAGGGTATTCCCTGAATCGCGATCGGACGAGACTGATAACATACCTAATTTCTTGTGTGTAAGCCAGAACCCAGGTATTAACCGGACAAGGGGAGGCCCTTACACACAGTGTGTCATCTGGCCCCTATGTAGTACATCACAATAATTTCTTATTGACTCTTTAACGTTTTCAGATGTGTGCTGGTCCCTCGCTTAACAAATGAATGTGTAATACTGTTCTTTCATGTCACACTAATGTGTTACCACTATGGAGGTCTAGCGAACCCTTCACCACATATGTGGCAAAGTTTGCTTCACGTCTGTGTTATGTTGCATGCGTAATGTTTGCTAACTCTCTGTACCATATTGTCACAACCTGGTAAGTATACCTTCAGGCTATTGTTTTAAGTAGCATCATATATAGTTGTAAGCTGTTTAAGTATTCAACTGCCTGCTTCGCTATAGGTACAACAAAGGACTTCAGATTAAAGGATCCTCTGTTCAATGACCAGGCTAACCATCCATTTTTGGTGGGGGTTTTCTACAAGAAGAAAATATAAACATTTTATATAAAAGTAAAACAGATTTAAACTTTATTTGGTCTAGAGGTACATACATCATGTAAACACAGGCATGCTGTATATTTGTCATTGTCAACTGGATGTGATATCATCTATATATAGTAACCTAAGTACATACGGTGATATATTACACGAATACCCTCATTATAAGGTAATTCATTGTTATAATAACATGACCAAACAGTTAATGACCAGATCGTCATTTGTGTAGGGTTTTGATAACAGAGGTTCACACAACAATGAATGCCAGTCAGGAAAAAAGTACCCATTTCCAGGGAAGTCTGAAATATGTAGTGGTAGCTCCATAGACCAATCAAGACTACTTCTTCCCTGTAGCCTTGATTTGGAAGTGCATCATACCAACAAACTTGGACAGTATGAACCCAAGAGGGTCGGTATGACACATGGGGAGTAACCTGGCAGGAGAATGTGCATGATATATTAAAACATTGGCAGACCTTACAGGGTTAACGGGGTTCAGAGAGGGTGGCAGGGTGCATGAATGACACACTAAAATGGATACTATCAGGATTGCATTCCTCATGTAAATGCCTCTTATGAATTTTCATTACATTGAATATGAGTATAGTTGTGATGTAATTTTTCCTTATCAGAGATCACATCATAACTGTTGTGACCCACTTATGACTAATAAAATGTAAGTCACAAGTGGGTCACAACTCATAAGTGGTTAAAGGGCACAAGTGATTGAGTCATAAATCACAAGGGAATGATTAAGAGTTGTTGGCTAAAATAAATATAGTTAATCAAAGTTCCAGCACTGATTAGGGTGTAGTTTACTCATTTTTTACTTTGTTTTGTCAGACTGACAACTCTAGAACTGATTCTACATGTATCCATTTTGAGACAATAGATAGGACCAGAAGTAGGAGAAACCTAGCTAGGAGAAACCACAAGCTAGAATTGAAAAGAAATGATGGTAGGCAAATATGGAACAGGGTGAAAGCCTTTAACTATGATAGAAAGCTCCTCACAAGCCTCCAAAAGCAATGTTTCAAAAGTCACAAGTCACAACTATTAGCTCTCCGTGTCATATTCTGAGGCATTAATTTCAAGGTGATAATAATTAAAAATATTGCAAATTAAATTTCGTTTCCCCATGTTCCTATCATTAGGGAACAATTGCGAATATGATTTATTTGATTTGAATGAGTCCTCCCATTGTTATTCATGAGGAACGCTCTCCATGACTGTACACATATGTCATGCCTACCCAATAGAATTACCTATAGGCTGAGTTCAAATGTATTTCTATCTTTCTTGGCTCCTTCAGCTAAGATCTGTGCTTGGTACAGCTTGGTGGTGCCCCCTTGTGCACAAATCTCTCACTAGTTTTGTCTTTTTGAATAAACTGCTGCCAGGATTGAGGTAGACTGGAATGGCCTGTCTCTATAACATAGAGACAGGGGTAACCGAATTTGACCTGGCCTTGAACCCCAGTTGCAACTGGTTTTACTGCTCATTAGCATAACTCTGTGTGTGGTCATGTGACCAATAGCTAATGATATCCAAGTAAAATGCAGCTCACATAACACTTGTGAAAATCCTACAATGTTATGGGGAATTGAACCTGGGCCTATTAAGTTAAAGTCAAAGAACATATCCACTTGACTATAAGGACCAACTAACAATCTTTGGCACCATGCAACATTATATTTCTGGACTCAGACTTTTGTCAAGGGAACTTTGCATTATCTTCCTATCGTTTTCTTAGGCGTACTGTTAAATATGGAAGCCTTTATAAGATAGGTTAAACATAACAACATATATCACATATAGTTATGTAAAACATTATGATTACCTGTTTAAAAAAACAACAAGATTTGAAGCAAAACTTTCTTTAATATACCACAATCAGATCACTCCCACCTTATGCTATGGGACTATTAGTCTACCTGTAGCCCAAGTCTACCCCAGCTGTCAGGTCATCAAGCTGGGCAACAGTGAACCAGCTCACTGATTTATTTCTATCAGATACTGGCCCTCATGTTTCACATACAAGTGTCATTGACAAAAGTCCAGTAAATTAGGAGGACTGGCCAAGGTATGGGGATGTAGTGGCATTATGTAATGTGTAATAATTATTAAAATGGTGCAGGTCCCTGGTTCACTGCTGCCCAGATGTCACTGCAATATGGTTGGTTACACCTGTCTGTAGGTACTACTGACTGGGCCCCAGTACTAAGATTGAGGGGTAGTCAGTTAGGACATAGTAAGGCCACCTAGTGGTGAGAAAACAAAACATAGGACCTAGGTTCCTGGTTTTACCTACAGATGGTGCCACTGCCTTAGCTTTGGAGTGGCAAGCTGCAGATCACTAATTATTTTTCCACTGTTGGCCTATATAGCTTTTGGGCAAAAATAGAATACTTGTGCAAGTATCTGTGCTTAGCCACTATTATTTTCTTGTAGATATACATTTTTCCCAATAATTTAGGGCCATGGCATGTGGTACAATGTGATTAACTTTTGTGCTATAGGCCTTAGAGTGCGGACATACCCAGATTTGGGGGTTTTGCAGTGAATGATTTCAATCAATTCTCTAATTAAATAGAGTGCACCCCCTTCAACTTACCATCAAATATCAGCCTAAATAACACTCAAATTGATTAATATACACTCTAAGGATTAATTTGATACCTGGTTTGCCTTCCCACTGTCAGATTTTAGACCAATAATCATTGTACAACACCCTTCAGTGCGGAGCTACAAAGTGTCTCCTGCTGCCACCTCCCGTCAATTGGTATTCTGCAACCTAAAGGTCAGGGCTGAACGCTTCCAAGTGCAGATTTCCTCAAAAGCTACGTATCAGGTTTACTATTAGAGAATGGCATCTGTACACGGCCAGGTTATAGTGCTCATAAACCAATGACTGGAAAAGATTGTCTTTGTATAGGAATAAGAGCAGGTAGTTGGCATGTTGTCTGAAAAGAAGAATAAATTTTGAACTTCAATGTTTTTCAAGTCTTTACACAAATTAGATAACTTCTTCACATCTTCCATTCCTGTGTTTCCCTAATATAGTGCTATAGTACTGCATATATGTAGCATAGGCAGTTAAAGGGTTAAGGACACAGATGTTAATGGTCTTATGACTTATAGATGAAAGGGTTAAAAGATCATTCACTCACATTTTTGCAGATAGGGGGCGAAGGATGAAAAAGGATGATGTCTTTCACCCAGCTGATGGGATTGACCTGGTTTTGTTAAATTTAAAGACATTCAAGGTTGAATGGATTTGTAAGTGAAGACAGATATCACAAAGAGGAAGTGGTACACATTGTATACACCAGTGTGAAACCTACCACTGCAGTTTGTACAACAGGCAGCATAGGGTAAGTACATATTATCATGTTTATGTGTATGATGTCCATCGATATAATTCCTACAATGTCATGAGTTAAACAGGTCTAAGCTAAAGTATAGAAATGACCCTAGGTGATTTTTGACTCTGCTCCCCCACATACCCTACTTGAAAATATTTCCCCCCAGAGTCATTTTTAACCCTGGGTCATTTTTGACCCAGTGTCATTTATGACCCTGCCCTCCATTTCTCCCCTTCCCCCTCTCTCTGCCTTATCAGTTGACCTAGATAAGTGGCCTTTCCCCTATACTGACTTTCAGTTATAAATGGGCAGCAGATTAAGTTTCAAATTGTGTTTTCTCAACTGCTTTAGTTCATACCCAAAAGTTATTTTAGATTTAACTAGGATACATATTGGTCTTTCCAGTTATGTTTGATTGATCAACTTACTGTTTCCATTATTGTGAGCCAAGAGAGCTATTTTCCCTCATACCCACTGCAATAATTAAAACAGAATGTAAAATAAGATGGCTTAAAAGTAGTTTGGTATTCTAGACTACCATTATCAATCCTCCTCTTTTCATATATGATGGTTTTATGATGGATAAATAAAGGAAAATCACCCAAAAAAAGGCAAATTAAAAGTTGCTTTTCCATAGCAGGGTCATTTTTCATAGCAGGGTCATTTTTCACCTGGGGTCATTTTTGGGGTTTTGCAAAACCTGTTAAAGGCAATGATACTTGATCAGGCTTGGAAATCATTGGCAAGCCTCCTCTGTAGGAGGAGTGAAAAACGTTGGCCCATCCTCCAACATTTTTGGTTGAATATGCCATGCTGTAACATAAAGTGTGCAAAGAGGTTGACCTATATAGTGGTAGACCTTGTAGTTATCCAGGTATGTGTATGAACCCATTCAAAACAAACTTGTGTATGATGAGATATGCTGCATTTACTCTATCAAAATGATTTCAAATTGTACAATTTCTGTTTACTCCATACCCCTGTCCCACCTCCCCACCTGCACTACCCCCACTGTTGGAGGATTGTCCAACACCTGCACTAATGTCTTATCAGTGATAACTAGACATGGCAACCAGGTGATAAGAATACTCACTGGGCGACAGTGTCAACCAGTGGGGAGTTGTCCAACAGTGGTCTAGGCCCCCATTGTCCAACAGTGGAGAGTTGTCCAACAGTGGCTCAGGCTCCTCCACATACAGGGTAATTAGTGGAGATATGGCCAACGTTTTTATCCAGTCCACTGTTGGCATTATGTTACCTTTATCCAAGCCTGTTGTATCCCATGTTATACCATGGTTATCACGTTCTTGAATGATTTTACGGTGCCGGGACTGGATATTGAAGTTCGAATAGTACGTGCTAAATGAACCCATGTTGACACTTGGATTGAGATGATGTGACAGCAAGTTGACAGTGAAAAATTTAATTCGATATAAAAAAAAACTATAGCATAGGAGCTTAATGCGTATAGATGATCAATCTACACATTATATTCTATCTCCTACCTTTAATTTACTATGATTTGACCTGTATATATTATACAGGATTGATGATATAAAAATCGAATCGAGCGAAATTTTCGCCGTTGTGTTGACTGTGTAGCGAACGGATTGTTTACCGCGGTGAGACACACGTTGCCACGTTGGCCTATGGTCTGAAGCCATTCCGCATGGTGTATGCGCTACTTAGCAGCAGTTCTTCTATGAAAATGCCCCTAGGATACACATCAATGTAACACTTTGTGTCCAGGCAATCTTGTCGTCTCGCTGAGAAACCAAGATGGCGGAGGACGGATTACGTAGACTCGCAACAAATAACATTGATTTTCATGGCTTTATAAGGTAAAATTATTATTTTAATGGTTGAAACCATGGTATATATGCCATAAATAACAAATAGAGTTGCACGCGGTGATTCTATGGGCTAAACAAGAAGGCACTCGGCCTACAGCCTCATGCTTCTTATCTGCCCATAGAATCACCTAGTGCAACTCTATTTGTTATATATGCCCTTACTAAAAACGGGTACTGAAGTCGCCCATTTAGAGGCCTAGATATAGCCTTTTCAAGTGGTACCGTGTCAAAAATATCAAAATTAAAGGGTTTTTTTGCATTTTGCTTTAACATATGGCTAGATGTCTTTTAGAATCCTTGCATACTAAATTGACTTTAAGCCCCAAATGTCTAGAAGACATTGATCCAACTACATTTACTGACAGGTGATTTGTAGAGGCAAATCTGGTTCAAATATGCAAGTGTTATATCAAATGAAAGCTTTTGATTAGCTGTAAATTAATATGCCAATTCCGCTTTCTAGTTGTGACTTCCAAACAATTTTGTAAGGATGAGGCACAGTTGGGAACCTTCCATTAAGATAAATCCTTTTTATGTGTAGATAAATAGATAGAACTAAACGACTGTGGTGTACAAGGTGGCCGATCCACCACGAGGGGGAGACAACTCCCGAGGGGTGGATAGGCCACCGAGGATACCAGGGGAGTTTAGTTCTATATTTATTTTATGTTTTTAGAGTGTCTAATTAACTGAAAATTAGCAAAATCTGTTACCGTAGTTCCCCGTACGAGCGCCGGTCCGCCATTTTGAATGTTTACATGCACCCAGAACGAGGCTGCAGTAGTGGATCTGCCGCTGTGGTGGATCGAGACACGTTACGCCACTGGGGGTGTGGCGATCGGCTCCGCAATGCTATCTCTACGGGAAGAAGTTATTCACATAAAATAAATATGTAGTAAATGCATTAGTCATTGGATAATACGTAAACAGAAACAAATCCAGATAACCTGGAATCAGAGTCAGTATATTTCTATCAACATTTTTTGCTCATCTCTCAGAGTGCATATTATTCTACCTTTACATAAATCCTATCTCTACATCACTGAGGTCTTTACACCTTTGGGCGTGGTGTACAATACCTTGTATGCCATGCCCCTTGTACGCCACGCCCAATGCAGCAACAGTGCAGTAGATCATCTCTACTTTGCTTCTTGTTTTCAGCTCTAAAATATTTGTTTATGGGTGGATTTTCAAAATTAAAAAAAGAAATGACCGTAAGCTAATAAGAAATGTGATCCAATAAAAACAGGTTTAGTATTATGAGAAAATCGTGAGATTAAGAGCCTCAATAAGATAATGATTTGTAATTCTAGCACTCAATCTACAGTTTTTTGGGTATAGATCTTTGCTGTTGTTCTTAGAGGAAGAATAGATCAGAAACATAACTGCGGGCACGCTCGGCAGCAGGGGCAGCCCACTCTGGGCAAACAGCCTCTGTATGCTCCACTCATTGTGTTTTTAATATACCATGGTAGATACTGTATTTGATACAGAAAGAACTTACTTCCTAATCACTCATTGTAAGCCCGCTTTTTGGCCATGATGCCAAAAATGTCAACAAAATGCTGCCAACAGCAGGGAACTCACGTGCAGGTGGAGCCCTGAGTGGCGAGAATAGGAACTAAAGCAAGAGCAGACAGAGTCTGAACAGAAAACACTAGTGACAACCTTATTGATACCCACATAAACCTTTTATTTGGCGCGGAAATAGCCAGGAACTTTATATTTCAGGGGCAAAGCTATGCTCTTGTACCATCTCAAAAGCACACACTTCAGTCATAGCTTGTTTTTAGGAATGGATAAATTATGACTGAATTTGTTACGCTTGCTTCTGAAACATGCCATGGTCATGCTGCTCATGTGCTTACTGTGTTATGACTGCATCATTCAATTTGCATTGAAACCTCCTGTAGGCTGAGTATTGGCCTTTGCAGTCATGTGGCTCTATGCTAGCATAATGCACATACCTCTCCTGTAGCCTGAGTATTGGCCTTTGCAGTCATGTGGCTCTATGCTAGCATAATGCACATACCTCTCCTGTAGGCTGAGTATTGGCCTTTGCAGTCATGTGGCTCTATGCTAGCATAATGCACATACCTCTCCTGTAGCCTGAGTATTGGCCTTTGCAGTCATGTGGCTCTATGCTAGCATAATGCACATACCTCTCCTGTAGCCTGAGTATTGGCCTTTGCAGTCATGTGGCTCTATGCTAGCATAATGCGCATACCTCTCCTGTAGCCTGAGTATTGGCCTTTGCAGTCATGTGGCTCTATGCTAGCATAATGCGCATACCTCTCCTGTAGCCTGAGTATTGGCCTTTGCAGTCATGTGGCTCTATGCTAGCATAATGCACACCTCTCCTGTAGCCTGAGTATTGGCCTTTGCAGTCATGTGGCTCTATGCTAGCATAATGTGCATACCTCTCCTGTAGCCTGAGTATTGGCCTTTGCAGTCATGTGGCTCTATGCTAGCATAATGCACATACCTCTCCTGTAGCCTGAGTATTGGCCTTTGCATTCATGTGGCTCTATGCTAGCATAATGCACACACCTCTCCTGTAGCCTGAGTATTGGCCTTTGCAGTCATGTGGCTCTATGCTAGCATAATGCGCATACCTCTCCTGTAGCCTGAGTATTGGCCTTTGCAGTCATGTGGCTCTATGCTAGCATAATGCGCATACCTCTCCTGTAGCCTGAGTATTGGCCTTTGCAGTCATGTGGCTCTATGCTAGCATAATGCGCATACCTCTCCTGTAGCCTGAGTATTGGCCTTTGCAGTCATGTGGCTCTATGCTAGCATAATGCGCATACCTCTCCTGTAGCCTGAGTATTGGCCTTTGCAGTCATGTGGCTCTATGCTAGCATAATGCACACACCTCTCCTGTAGGCTGAGTATTGGCCTTTGCAGTCATGTGGCTCTATGCTAGCATAATGCACACACCTTTGATTTCCATTTGCAGTTTTGCCTGCACTCCACTCATGGTTCATAACTATTGATATGTCTAAGTTATGAATGAAGGTAGTCATACTTATAGTTGCAGAAACTTTCATATCAAATTTTTTCACCAATTCTTCATTATAACCCAGAGAACATCAGGCCTAAAAAAAAGGTTTGTTTCCAGTTACCCGACCGACCCTAGCAGACCCTAGAACTTTTTTTTATTTTTGGGATTTTTTTGAGATTTTTGGGGAATTTTTAGGCATTTTTCCCGTAATATTCATAATTTTTCATCAATTTTTCGTGGAGCCTATCTAGGTCCTCATCTATTGGTATAGAGTTTACAACAGTCATTCATATATTTTACATGTGCTTCACATTCCGTACGTTTTTTTTTCATATTTCTACTGTTAAATCATAGAATCCAATGTGTATGCCCATACTTTTCTATACAAAAAAAAATACAAAATAAATTTAAAAAAAAAAAAGAAATCCAACCTACCGACCCTAGAGATTTCAGCCATGTAACTGGAAACACACAATATTTTTTTTTTACCTCACTATACAGCGTGTGCTTGAAAAGGCCAACACTACAGCAGACTAAGGTGTTATCACCCATTATGTTATAAGCAGTAGAGTCCAAACCTCATGACACAGGGAAGTGAAATGGTATGGTGAGCACACTGTACCTGTGGGAAACCCCCAGCTAAAATACTTTCGTAGCTCTGTGAAGGCCAAGTCATGTTACCAGTTTTACGTCCCTTGGCACAAATCACAAGTTGGAGTGACCATGAGTGACATGATGACAGTTACAAGTTTGTTTACGTTGCAGATGAGCATTATGCATAAAAAGAGCTGTTTGGAGTATCAAACACAAGTTGCATTAAAGTGTACCATAATGACCAAATGACAAAAGATTTTGAACAAGGGTTAGCTTCTCAAACAATCTCTTATTCCATATTCTTTTTTTTTTCTATTTTATCCCTTTCTTCTCCATCATACCCAATAAATATGACATACCATATGCATATAAGGTGCACAAAGACTTTCTGGACATGAGCAGGAAAATAAAAAGTGATATGTGTCCAATAATCACTCATAGTGATTATTGGCATATATTCCCCCAGAGGGAGTCCTACCTCTCAATAGTTCACTGTTCCATTACTAGAGCGGGACACCACAATCTGTCTACCGGTCTGTCTGTACATTCAAATCCCCTGTAAACTTCACTGTACTCAGTTCATTACTATCCAATTTTTTTTCTTTTGTTTAATAAAGTTCAGGCCGCCTGGCTTAGGTCGTAGGGGCAAAAGTTCCCACGTGTAATGCTCTTTTGTTCATCACTTTCCGTAGCATGGTAGGAATATAACATCTGTTCTAATCAAGGGACTTTCAGCATCTAAAATCTCCCTAGAATGGTTAGAGGACATGAGTGAATATTTGGCAGATGTTGTAGGAAAATCTATAAAACCGCATTATATTCTGGATATTACGTTAGGTAATGCATGGCATCCCAAACAGGTGTCGACGGACCGTTACAAGTCATGAACATGAGCAACTCAGGAGTCCAGAGAATACAGTTGATGAATCCACTTTATTGTAGTGCTAGGCAGGTACATGTTGGCATGGTGATGTACAATGTGTATGCTGCCCACCTGATCAAGCTAGCTCTATACCGAGGCACTGTGTGTCATAGAGACTAGGTATGGAGAGAGGAAGGTAAAGAATAAGAGTATTGTCAGTAGACCGTTATAGGTATTGTACTTATCATATTTATTTTTCACCTTTGACTCTACCATGTAACCCAGTGTCCGAGTCTACCCACAAGCCAAGCCATACCCATAGACCAAAGGCTGGCGGTGTCAACTGCACTCAGTGACCCCGCCTCCTCCCACTGGAGGATACGCCGTCAATCACAAGCAGCCCACTGCATGCTGGAAATTCCTAGCAGACAATGTTTAGAAACAACTCCTCCTGCTGGAGGACATGCCCATTGATCATGAGCAGCTCACAGCATACCGGGAGTTCCCAGCAGCTATATTTAGAACCACACTGAACTCTGTGAACCCCAGTGCTATGTTTGGGATCCCCCCCTACATACCTCACTGGAGTTCCCCAGTTACTATATTTAGCTCACCTGATACTATTTTTAGGATGAGCTGGGTGAGCAGCTCCTACTACAAATACCTGTGGAGGGAGCAGCTCACTCATCTTTCCACCTCCATACTTCATACCTCACACACTCACGTGAGACCAAGGCCCTTGGCTCAAGGGCTAGGCTTGGACACTGTTGGGCACCTTTATACTGTATCACCAACTATACCTTGTGGACTTCGATGAATAAAGTGGATATCAAACTGGATTCCTGATTCGTCTGTATTCATCCTTATTCATCATTTACGGACTCGTTGACAATGGTGGAAAACCCTCACGTATCATCCCACAAGTTACCACCTCTCATGAGCCATGGACAACAGTGAGACCCTACCAAAGGAGCCAGCCCCACAACGTATCCCTACATCTCAAGACAGAGACCAGCAAGAAGCCACCAGTACACAGTACGCCGCCCCGATAGACTCCTCGCCAGACGCGCTCCAGCTGGACCCAGTGCTACCAGCCCATAGACGCACACATAAACAGACACCTGTGAGTTCAAACACCTTACATTTCTCATCTACCATAGTGGACACCAACACAGGTGCACCTACCAGTACACCAGCAGGAGCCCCACCACCAGGTTTAAACCTCACCCTACCTGGTTATTCACCCTCAGAATCACCACCCCTAAGATTAGGTGGTCTTCAAAGTACCACATACAGCACGCCTGAAAATCAATCACCTGGTTACCTCCACCTAGATAGCCATCTAGAGGAAAGATCCAACAGCCTGCAGGAAGCCCTGGAAGCTGCCGGACGGTCACCCTCATCCAGCAGTGGTTCTGACCCACAGTGTACACCTGACCTAAGTTGGGACAACCTTACTGTACCGGACATCCAAGCCCACCCATCAGTAGCAGACAATTACTGGAGGAGCAGGCTAGACTCAGCAATCCACAGGTGGAGAGAAAACAGACTCAACACAGGACGTGCACAACAGATACCAACCGGAGCTACACCAAGCTACCAGTGTGGTGAGAGTCCCTCTGTTTTTCTAGACAGGATAAACCGTATTCTAGAAGAGCAGTGGCAAGACAACTCCAATCCCACCAATCTGCTAAGGCCGCACCAGAACCCACAGCCTGATAGCAATCCACCTGGAGGAAAACCTAGGCCTTACTACCCCTACTCTACCTCCGAGGAAGACAAGGCGACACCTCCAGCACCAAATTCATCCCTGAGCACGCCTCCAAGAGCAAGATCCTTTGAAAGGCCATACCCCACCCATAGACCCAGGAGAAGAGTGCAATCATCCTCCCCTCAAAGGCCAAATACACCTGTATTTTACAGACTTCAAAGAAGCTTGGACTCTGCAGCTAGAAGAGGCGACCTTGTGGCCACTACTCCCATACTACACAGAAACAGTCACTTCCCCGCCCATTTACAAACAGAATCCACCTCTGAAGAAGACACAGAAGTAACCTTCCCCCACCTGCACAGAGCACCTGCCTACCCAAACATGGCCACTGCAGCTCCACCTCCAGAATACAACCAGGATGACATGACGAGGAACATAGTCAGAGAATGCACCCAGGCAGTCAATGACTCCCTCTCCAACCTATTAACAGGACAAATGAACTTATTGTCCGCTGAAATAAAAAGGATTGGAGACGACTCCTCCTGCCAACTGTCAAGAATAAATGACAGGTTAAATGACATGGACACTTGGAAATCGCACCTGGAGAATGACATTGGCCAAATACAAAGAAAAGCAGCTCAGGACAACGCTGATGTACTGAGAAGGTCTGAAATAGCGTCAGCCAATCTGTCTGACAGAATCAACAGAAATATTGATGGAATGAGATCTGAAATATTCAGGGCCATTGATAGGACAAGAACACCTACCAGCCAAGGCCAAAACAGCCTTTTCTCACCCACCAATACTAGGCTACCCCCTTCAGGCCAACCTTCACAGGTTATGAGCACCTCTACCAGAATGCCGACATCTGTACCGGTAGGATACAGGCTCAGTCCCCCAAGCCTTTTCCAAAATACAACCCGAATGATAGCGACAGGTGCCACGCCCACCCAACAAGGCGCGACATATGCAGGTCTTGGTAATTCAGCCACAACCCACCAGATGGCGCCCTCTACCACTCGTCCATCACCGATAGCCGCCACATCACTTTCAGGCAGTGTTTACAACCATGTATACATACCCCACCAGGCACACACGCCCTACAACAACCCTATACCAATGTATAGCTTGTTTACAAACACTCCACCTGCCCAAGCAGCTGCCCACCAGCCTGCAGCTCAGTCCACACCAATGATACCAAATCTAGGACAATCCAATTTCTCCGCTCCTACTGGATATAGGAGTTTTGAACCTGAGCGACTCACATCTGCTCAATTAAGCTGTTTTAACAAGCCAGAACCCTTTGACAAACCCTCGCCCTACAGGTCTGCAGCCAGATTCCTGGCAGAATTCAAATTCTATATAAGAAATGCATACCCCCGCAGCCCAACAATGCATGCATCCTGTATGTATACCTTTTTAAAGGGCAGAGCAGCACAATGGTTTTTCACAAACATTTTTGACAAACCAATCATGTATGACACTGAGGCAGTCTATACCGCCTTTCTCAGCAGATTCAACCAGCCTGACCCTGCCACAATAATCAAAGGATATAGAAACAGAAAGCAGCAACCCAAAGAGACTGTGGAGGAATACATAGCAGATATGACCTTATTGCTATCCAACAGCAACCTGGATGAATCTGTACAAGTGGACTATCTCATAAATGGCCTCAAAGATGAAATAAAAAACGTTGTACTCTCAGACAGCCCCAAAAGCATTAGGGAAGCCGAGACTGCAGCATTAAAACAAGAATTGGTCATGGAAGCAGCCAAAGCAGCCCATGCCTCAAACCAATCTTCAGACTTGTGCGCCATGAACTATAATAACTACAATGGGCAAAGGAACAACAACAACAACAACAACAATAACAGATCCAGGAAGGACCAGTACAATAACAACAGTTATAACAACAAGCCCCCTGGAAATGGCAATATTAAGCAGTATGACGATAAACCTAAGTCAGGATACAACCAAAATCAACAAGGTTATAACAACCCCAGACCCGGCTCAAACAGCAGATCAGGCTCCAAGAACAGGTATCAATCGCCAGGCAGAAGCAAATCTCAGGAGGGAAACAGAAGCAGGTCCAAATCCAGCGACACAAGAAACAACTTTGTTTTCATCCCTGTTGCCTCCACCCCCACCAACACCCGCCAGGTGTCCTTCCAGAAACTACTGGTCCCAGCAGATTTCCCAATCCCTGATGATTGGACCCAGCAACAAAAGAAATCCAGGGACCCAACACCAGGCAGAAATGACAATAAAAAGACAGGAGACAACCATCCTGACAACCAACCTCCTGATTCTGGACAAGGAGAACACTACAATGACAATATTGAATAGGATACAGGGGAGGGCCACCATGCATCTTACAGCCCCGCCCCCACCTTGGACAACAAAATTGGAACGTCCCCCACATGCCATATTTCACACACAAATAATGGAGCAGAATTAAATTCGGCAGAACAACAGAACCACGGCCCCCAGCCTGTGAATTGTGACGAAGACTCCTCATCAGACAGTGAGGACCTCTATGAGAACCAGAACAAGAGAATTTCCACCCTCCAATTAAAAGTCGAGACCAGTAAGTATGGGCAGCAAGGTAAGACCTCTTACATTAATACTGAATTGACTAAAGGCGCAGTTAATGTTGATATCAATGGCAGTTCTTACAGAGCCCTTGTAGACTCTGGAGCCTCCCTTTCCTTTATCAGCCAGAAAATGGCTGATAAAATCGTATCAACCCCCAATTTCAGACATGGTAGGAGATCTCGCATGGTTATCCTACTAGCTGATAAATCCTCAGTTCAGGTCAACAATTCCATCACCATAACCTTCCTAATCAATAACACAGAGTTTAAAACAAGACTACATGTTGTTCCAAAGCTAAATCACCCCATAATTCTTGGCGTAAATTTTATGACCAAATATAGGGCCAAAATTTCCTTCGGGACCAAGTCCCCTTCACCACACTTCATAAGAGCAGCCAAAGGCCTAACCATGCCACCAAATTCTGAATCCACATCCAATGCAATCGTCATAGGACCTGATTCCTTAATAGGTAAAACAGGCATTACAGAAAATGTTGACACAACATTACCGGTACTAATCAAACACGCCCTTGTTGAACCAAGGTCAACAAGAAAAATCATACCGGTAACAGTGGCCAACCCAAATGATTTTTCCATCAATATCAAAAAGCACATGAACCTAGGCATTTTTGCACTTAACAATCTAAACAAAGCCATTCCCATTGGAAAACTGAACAGCCAACACTCCCTCAACAGCATAATCTCTGACAAAGACATGCTCCCCATCAATTGTGGAGATGATCCCCTAGATCAGCTACCCAAAGGGGACGACCCTTTAAAATATACAATATGTGACAAGCTCTCTGAGGCCCAAAAACAACAAATCAAAAACATTGTTGAATCAAATAGAGAGGCTTTTGTATTAAATGAGAGTGCTATAGGATTAAATGTTGAAAATGAGGTCAAATTAGAATTAATCCCTGATTTCAAACCCTGCAACAGGCCATCCTATAGAATGTCACCCAAGAAAGAGATTTTCCAAAGAGAGCTGTTAGATAAACATTTACAGCAAGGTGTCATTGAAGAATGCACCAAACCCTGTGAGTGGAACTCCCCAGCTTTCTTAGTACCCAAACCCCAGGGAGACAGGTCTGTGGCCTCAGGATGGAGAATAGTCGTGGACTATAGATGGGTTAACCAAAACCTAAAATCTTTTTCCTACTCTTTCCCCAGAGCAGACGACCTCATGCAACAAGTTGGCAGAACAGGTGCTAAATATTTTTCCAAATTGGATGTATACAGCGCCTACCATCAGATTCCTCTAGCTAAAGAATCAAGGCCTTTAACAACTTTCTCTGCCAATGGCACAAGGTATATGGCCAAAGTATTACCCATGGGTTTAAAAACCTCTGGTTTGTCGTTCATGAATGTAATGGAACAATTGCTCATGAAGTGCAAATACAGAAATGCAGTAGCCTATGTGGATGATGTGGCCATATACAGCCCCACATGGGAAAGACACCTGCAAGACCTAGATGAAGTGCTAAAACTTTTCATCAAAGGGAACATCAAATTAAAGTCAGAAAAATGTGAATTTGGCACCACCAAAATGGAATTCTTAGGTTTTACCTTAGATCGACACGGCATCTCACCTTCCCCAGACAAAATCTCACCGGTTAAAACTTTCCCAGCACCTAAAAACATCCACGACCTTAGGTGTTTCAATGGAATGGCACAATTTTATAAGAGATTCATTAGAGGCTTCGCCCATATAATGAAACCCCTATATGAAGCCACAAAGGGTACTTTCAAATGGACCACTCAGTGTCAAACAGCCTTTGAGAAAATCAAAGCATCAATTTGCACTGAGGCAATCCTAAAATTCCCAGACTATAACAAACCCTTCATCATCTTCACAGACTCCAGCAATTTCAGCTTAGGAGCAGTTATCACACAGGTAGATGAACATGGTTTTTATAGGCCCATTGAATTCTCTGGGAGAGGTCTAACACCTCAGGAAACCAGATATGGAATAACTGACAAAGAGTTACTTGGGATAATCTTCGCTGTCAAAAAGTTCCACCATTATGTAGACGGCACTCACTTCAAGGTATATTCAGATCATACAGCCCTAGTCTCCCTCTTCAACAAGAAGGAAAATATCACCAATGGCAGATTGGCAAGATGGGTAGATACTGTTATGTCTTATGATTTTGAAGTGAAATACCTACAAGGCAGAGCTAATCTAGTGGCAGATTGCCTGTCCAGAAGAAAATATCCCCCTGGCTCTGATGATCCAATACCAATTAGATCACAAGGAAAAATTATCCTCCCACCAAAGAGGGTACAATTTTCAGATATATCCATGACAAAGGTTTTCAAATCAGACGACCCAATTCCCAATAATCCCATCTGTTTGGGACCTCCTAGATCGATATTAAAAGGAGGCAAAATTTGGGGAAGCACAAATAAACCACCAAAAGGCGTCATAGCAAGAAAGGGCACCCCAGAAAGGCAGCAAGGTGTGAATCCTGACCTGTGTGTACTCACTCGAGCACAGTCCCAGTCCCAGGATGACACACCTCCAGCAGCCAGCCAATCAGCGCCCAGTAAAAAGACCCGCCCACTCAAGCCTAAGTGCAGCAGTCCTCGCCCCAGAGGCAGGCCCGCCAAATCTAGGTCACCTAGGGTCTCCGTCAAAGCTGCAAACGCCAAGAGAGCCAAACTCTCCCGCCGTGTGCTACCTCTAGCTGAAAGGGCAATTCAGGAAATCTGTAAACACCAATCCCTGACACCTTCTAGAGAAACACTGATTAAAAGCCAAAAAGAAGACCTTTTTGCATCCTCCATGGCAAACTACATTGAAAAAGGTAGCCTGCCACACGACTCAGGATTAATGAATCAAATACTACGTAACCACGACCAATTCATCTTACTGGATGAAGTCCTCTTTAGAATTACTGATACCAACTTGGGTAAAACCCTAGAGCCCACACTGCAAATTGTAATTCCAGAAAAGTGGACAGAATCTTTAGTGGAAGCAACCCATTGCTCTCCCCTAGGTGGACACCTAGGTCCAGTCAAAACCTATACAGCCATAAGGGCTAGGTATTACTGGAGATCAATGTTTAAAGAAGTTTTTGACTTCTGCGGTACTTGCCACACATGCCTGACCACCAAAAAGAGACCCAAAAACCTGAAAACTCCAATGAAACTACGTGACCCAGTACTCACAGCATACTCTCATGTCACCATGGACACAATAGGCCCTTTTTCCAAGGCCGCTGATGGCTCCCACTACATACATGTGGTGACCGACCATGCCACCAGGCATGTGACTGCCTGGACAAGTGAAGAAAATACTGCTGCAGTTGTAGCACTTGGTTTCTTCCAAAGAGTCATATGTATCCATGGCACTCCCTCAGTACTAAACACAGATAATGCCCAGCAATACGTCTCAAAATTATTCAAATATTTTTGTGAAAAGTTCGGCATCAAACATGTGACAGGAAGTGCACATTGGTCTAGGTCCCAAGGTCTCTGTGAGCGCCAACATCAAACCATAGAATCATCCCTCAGAGCCTTTGTATCAAAATCACAAAAACACTGGTCAACCTTCCTGCAAGCTGTAATCTTCAGTATCAATAATACTATAAGCAGCGCCCTAGGCTACTCACCAAATTTGTTAGTCTTTGGCAAGCAGACACACCTACCAACTGAAGCAGCTTTGTCCTTGATTAAAACTGAAAAAGACTCAAGTACCAGGGAGAAAATTATGACCAGCCTACTACAGTTTAGGGATGATATTCAAATGAAAGCTGCAGAAAACATGATCTCTGCTCACAAAAAGATGAAAGCCAGACATGACATTTCAGCAGAACTCAGCTCATATAACACAGGCCAGTTGGTATACTTACATATACCAACCCTACTAGTCAAATGTACATCAAAAAAGTTGCAACCCACATACTCAGGCCCCTACATCATAATGAAGATGACTTCACCAGTTACAGCTATTCTAAAAAGGCTACAAGATGGAAAAGTACTGAAGAAATCAGTACATGTATCAAGGCTGAGGAGACCAATCACAAGAGCTAGCGCCAAAGCCATCATAAAAAGGCTACAATCAGGGCCCACAAGCTCACTTCACGACCCCGACCAAGACGACCCCTCCAATGTGAGTCTCACCACTCACAAAACAAAGAGAGGAAGGCCAGCCAAAAAGGGAATAATCTCCTTCAGCCCCATGCCCTCCAGAAAATCAAGAAAAATTTCTAAGCGTCCATTATAGGCCATAAGTCGTTGTGTCAAACACCAAACATCCATATAAACAGCCCTCCTTCATTCCCCACAGGCGCCACGCGCCCCAACCAAATTAATCAACCATCAATACACCAACCACTTAAACACACTGACAGCAACAGTCACAGACCAACGCCCAACCCATTTATACTAACAGCCATAAAAATTCCTATGCATCCAAAATCAACACCGCCTTGATTAACTGTATATACACACACCTACCCTTTCTAAGTGGAACGCCAAACACTGGCAAATGGATTATCAAATAATTAGGTTAGGTTACACATGCCACATACCGACCGCCCAAGGCAGCGCTGTATCCTCGGTTTGTGTATAAACTTCAATACACACATGCGACGGCTTGTTACCACTTCAAGACCACTATTTCCAATGATAAACCTATTGTAGGAAGATGGACCTCTGACACCCACACCCCATGTTTACACCGCTGTCTCTGCCAACCCTTAAGTGCCGTGGTGGCACATATACAAATCAATAACACACTGCCCTAAAGGTCTTTAAAAGCCACAGGGACGCCATAGCAACCATATCACCTTGGCCAGGGATAAAACACCCCCCGCCAAGCTTCCTAATATGCTATCTTTAGACAATATCTCACCACCAACCAATCCAGGCCAGGATAACCCTAATTTGCATATGGGACCGTACAACCCCACTTGCATCCACCAATAATATTTGGCCTACGCCTCTTTCAGGGCAAGACATACCACCTATGGGAGATCTCAGACTGAGAAGTAGCCAAACTCAGTCTCAGGTTTATAAGCGCTTGCCCACCCACATCTGATCACAACACAACCCACAACCAATACCACCACACCTTAAGCACGGCAACAAGTGTCTGGGAAGGGACCATGGCAGACCCATCATGCAACCAGCCCAGGTAGGATTATCTTATGGGTCTATTTTAGCATTTAGGATTTTTAACAGTCGTTCTAGCATTGTACATGATAGTAGTTTTATTATCATGGTGCCCAGGTACCCCTATTAACCAATGGCGGTGTGAGCCTTAAGTGTGTGTAAAATGTGGAAGAACTTCTCCACTATCCTATAATTTTTAACACTGATAATCCAATTTACTAAACCTCTTCAGCCAAGCAAATTCCCCACCTTTACCTCTCCCCCCAACCACAGCCCACTTAGACCCTTTTTCTTTTATGACTTACAGCCTGGACCCACCGGCAAATAAGCACGGCCCAAATGCTACATGGACCATACACAGCCTCCTTGGACCACATGGGATCAGGAGTGATCTCATGGATCCTTTTGAAATTAGGAGCATAATCATGGAACAGCAACACCTCATCACCTTCCTCGCCCAGGAAGATATTAAACATTACCTCAGCAGCCCTGTACTAAGACAGGAGCTGGACATGAACAATCACTCCATAGCAGCAACCATAAAAGCCTTCATGGTCGCTGTAGCTGGGGATAATCCCCGCCGGCCTCCATGGGGCAGGTTTAACCATAGATCTGCATCATACATAGCACTCTTATGTGCTCGCACACTTCTAGCGTCAGAACAGCCCCTCAGGGACTTACCCCGCCAATACTCCAGAATTGGACGCGAACTGGCCATAAGGAATACAGCCAGCCTGGTATTCCAGTTTGCTGTTTTCGAAATAAACAGATTCCATGCTCAAGCTCGTGTGCCGCCCCTGACGGTGACAACAGGCACCAGTCCATCTGCATAAAACCTTTCATGTGACAACAACCCTACCACCCACAGATTCCCCGACCTTTGTAAATACTTAACCATACTAACATCCCATTTGTGACTGAGCTAATGTTATTTTTAAAGTGAACCCCACCATCAAAATTTTCAAAATCCTCAAAATTTTCAATTTTTTTTTCTCATTTTCTAGAGCAGCAGCCATCCTAGCAGTCTGTATATTCCTACATCTGCTCCTCGGCTGCACCTCAACATCAGACAACAATCTGAACACCATCTTCAGACCCAACTATGGCGCACTGTTTACCAAGTTACCCCAAACATTACTAGCCAATTACATGGACTATCCATTGACCTTCAGCCTTAACTTGACCTTTGACCAGAACCTAAGTCAGCCAAAACTACTCAGCCCTCTCATCAGCACTGATGCACCCCAATACGTTAAGCACACAGCCCATGCCCTAGATAACATGATACAGAGCCTATTCTCCAAGTCAAAAACAACACTAAAAACCTTGTCAAAATTGGTTTCACCTCCAAACGTCAGAAAAGCCAGAAATGCCCCCGGCCAAGTCATTGGTGACATTTTAAGAGCTTCAATAGGCCTCGGGACTCAACCAGAAATTGATATTTTGAATTCTGAGATGTCTGACCTGGATAAAAAGTTAGCCACCAAAATGCACGTGGTAGAATTAGCCACACATTTCTTGTTAAATATTTCGGAATTTAACTACAATTCTGTCAACATCTTCTCAAAATTCCAAAACGACACTGATGATGCTCTATCTTTTATTTCCGGAAAATTAGAGCATTTAAATTCTAACATCTCATCAATATTATTAAAATTAGAACTCCAATCCAGACAAGACACCTTCTATTCCATGTTATTCACAGCAGCAAATTCTCAAATAGAGTCTTTAATTGACCTCCAAAGCGACTTGGAAAATCTGCTCTTAACCATTAATAATCTACTTGAGGGCACCCTACCCCAATCCATCATCACACAAGACGACCTTAGTTTAGGTTTAAACAATTTATCCAGCCTCCTGCACGAGGCACACCACGGCATTATTTTAGAAGGCCTACCCATAAGTTATTATTATCAGCGCCGAGTACACATGCACTGGAGCCATAACTCGAGCCTGTTAATAACCATACCAGTACCCATAACCAGAGGGGGAAGCACCTTTTCTATATTTAGAATAGAAACCTTCCCCGTGCCTTTCGACACCTCCGACACTAAGTCAGTAGGTCACACCCAGGTGGAGCCACTTCCCGGCTACTTGGCCATGTCCAGGACCCACTCACACTACATACAGTTTACACAAGCTGACCTGGATATGTGTGACCTCGGCCACCTTATCAGCTGTAACCTACCCCTACCTCTGTTGTCGGCCACACACCCCACATGCACTCTATCCCTATTTTTAGACCTACCAGAGGCGGTGCACCATACCTGCAGTTTTAAAGCACACATGGCAGCACCCATACCAAATCTTATCCAACCCCTATCTCACAGCACCTTCCTATTAATAACCGACCATCCCACTTCCATGCTCCAATGCACAGATTCAGGCCAAGTCAAAATTAAGAATAGAGCATACTCAGTCATCTCAGTCCCATGCCTGTGCTCCATTAAAAATGCCGGCATGATTTTAACCAATTCTGATTTATCTTGCACCCAAAATTTCACCCTAGAACCCATATCAAAGGCCTATTTCAATTTACCACTGTGGCGACATTTTGGTCAACCTCCAGCCAATGTTTCCGGCATCACCATGGCAAACACTACCCAGACCCTTCACCTGCCCAATTTTGAAAAATTAAAACACCTACACAATCAAAAAATAGCACCCCTCTTCCAAGACACCCTAACCCTTAAAAGAGCCGCACAGGGACTTAAAGACCAGTCAGCCCTCCTGTCCACTAACTCCCTGATGCATCTAGGATATCACCTCCAGTTCTCACCCTGGATACATTTGGTATCACCCCTCCTGGCACTACTTTGCTGCGCATTAACCCTTAAGAACCATCTTCGTGTCAATCAATTGGCGCGCTTTATCACATTAGTCTCAGCAACCCGAACACCCAAGATGGCTAATGCGGAGAGTTGGGACCGTTTTAAAGATCTGATACGCCAGGCTAACAAAAACTGGCCAGCCCCACAAACGACCCCAGACACCGATCTAGATTTTGTACAGTCGCCTGACCGCTACCAGGACATGTTCACCTGGATTTTAATAGCAACCCTCCTGTACATCACATGGAGTACCGCCAAGAGGTGCCTGCGACACTGGCCCTACTGCAAACAGGACAGCCACAGGACACCTTCGATTGTGGCCAAGATCCATGCTAATGGTCAAACCTTTGATTTCACCGTTGGCAAGATGATCTATGGACAAAATCTCTGGGCCCCCACCATCACAGCCCCTAAGGTCTCCCCAGCTCGCCTTACGGCACCCCTGGGCAGACACCTGGATCTCCATTGGAAGTCTGACATCAGGACAATAATCGGGGGACAAGTCCGACAGATCCCGCTGCAGCGCTATCCTCCGGTACCACTTCTATGGAGAATACCGCTGTACAGGGTCTTAAAAGGAGCTCACCACATGACAGTGGTCATCTCCTCAGAAGGACAACCCGATTTCCAACTTGCATCCAGTGACACTGACCCCGCCATACAACTACCTTGTGAGTCCTGGCTGGCTGATCGCCATGACTCCCCGGCTGAGCTCACAAAGTACACCCCACTCCGGCATCAGCCAAAGAAAGACAAATGGGTCAATCCACTGAAAGTGGGCACTTGTCCATGGTAGAGGGTCATTTTTAAAAACTAGGAATTAGATCATGAAACTTAATTTTATTGATAGCCCTATATCTTGGCTCTTAGGAAAGGTTCATTCAAGTCACTAACTCCCAAGCGGTCAGTTTTTATTGCAAATATTCAAAATTATGAAAATGTAATGGGCGTGAGCAAAATGAATTCTTCTCTATATCACAGAAATATTTGTGAGAACTACATGATTTTCAGTTAGGATATTTGACAAAAGGTCCCAAAGACACACTATGAAGAAAATAGGGAAAAAAGATGGATATTTACAATACATAAGTAAATAATATGAATGTAATGGGCGTGAGCGTAATGGGCGTGAGCGAAACAACTTTCCCAGGCTTCAGACAGCAAGTCAGCAACATAACCTCACCCAGAATTAATCTAGGCAATAAAAATAAGCTAAGAATACTTATAGGATGCATTTGGAATGCATCAGGCCTGCCAACATGCTTGCAGTGCATTTTACTCACGCCCATTACGCTCACGCCCATTACGCTCACGCCCATTACATCTGTCAATTAACCCCTCTTTTTGGCATAACCAAGGCATGTAGAGACTCCAGTCTTTTTTTAAAATGACTTATTAACAATAGATCTTCAAGTTAGACTGGTTGAAAGAAAGAAAACTTTGATAGTATTTGTCCTGGATGCAGAAATTTGAATGTAATGGGCGTGAGCAAAATGGACTTGAAAATACTTGAATATGTACTGCACAGTCATGCCTGCAAGTAGACCCTAAGTTTCTGTACCAGAAAATCCCCTGTGATGACCCTAATCTTGGTGGGAAATAAGAAGATTGAGGGTAGTGTTTTAGTAGGCCTACCAGTGTACTTTCATTTTGCTCACGCCCATTACAGCACCTGTATTTGGTTATAGAAATGAACAGGGGAAAAGGAATGCCAACCAGAGCACCTCCAAACAACATGAAAATGTTAGATAGGACCCCCCACTGAGGAATAGATAAAATTATATTGGTCTGTTGCTGTTTGGCTTGATGGTATAGACCCTGGAATGAGGTGGAAATTGAATAAAAAGGCAATTTTTGGCCATTTTTGAACTTTAGGCCACCATATCTAAAAAAATAGCAGGCCGACATATGTAAACTTGCCCTTCTTTTGAAGCCCAAGGTGTTTTCTTTGAAATTAAACCAGAAATAAGAAGAATGGTTACTTACTTCTTATTTTACAGCCCCCTATATCCAAAAAAGACCAAAAAAGACCCAGGTGCCCACTTTCGGTGGATTGACCCATCATCTCGGGTTGCTTGTACATGTATATATACATGTACAAGCAACCCGAGATGATGCTCACACCACCCTCAACATCAACCAGCGGTAAGTTTTCATCAGAAACCTACTTTGATCCTCATGTGGGGATCAATTAACCGCCGGCCACCCCCCATATAACCTGGTAATGGACTCTCCCGGTCGCCCAATCCACCGGATAGCCCAATCTAACACCTTCATGTGGGGATCATCCCCATCCTTAATAGCTCTAAATCCGACCCCACCCACAATTGAAACCATCTTAACAACATCTCCAGTACCATAGCACAGTTTCGACCCACAATAACACAGTTATTTCGACTCACTGCGAAGGCCCACTGCACGATGAGACGTCGCCATCTTGTTTCTGACGTCGCGTCTGGTTCCCCGCCAAACGCTGCGTCAGAACGCCGGCGCTGCGTCTCACCACTGCCGTCGGCCTCCCCAACGTCAGATCTCTTTCATTTTTCCCACGTTGGCATGACAACTTAACGTCAGTCAGGACACCCGCACTCAATATCTGCGTCAAAACAATAACATAAGCACGTGTTAGCAATATCACTAGACTTGTTTTCGACCCAGGTTAACAATACCACCCCGCATGAGAACTGAAAGCCCGCCCATGCCAATTTAGAATCCCAGAATAAACAACATAACTTCTAACTGGTGGTGGACTTCCTATATATTATCAAATTATCACAGATCAAGCTCCTGGCAAACGAGTTATTCGTCATCACAGTTTTTCATTGTAAAATCATCATCAAATCACAGTCAATCGCATCTGGCCCGCCACCTTTCTGGAACTAATTCCTTTTCATCGCTCCTGTTCCTTTTTCTTTCATCTCATCTCCTCCTCCCTAGCATCTCGCCTGTTGGCATCCGCCCCACACACATCTGTTTTCTGAAAGAAAAGAATTCAAACCCCCAGTCAACAGACCATTCCAGCAAAGCCCCAAGTTCAGATTCAAAATTCAAATTTCAAAACAGGCTCAAAATCTTTGTGATCCTTTTTTCTCAGAATTATCAATAATGACAAACTATCTTGTCTAACTTTTACGTACCGGCGTCAGCTAGGACCACACCGAGCAGGGCCCACTGGCCCCTCCTTCAGGGCCATCGTGCGGGCCACAAACACCATGGCATTGGGCCGGCACTGGCCCAATCCATATCCACACAAGCACGACCCTGAAAACACAAATACACAGGTGTAAAACCACCGGCACCACATCCGACCGCGAATGACTCCAAAAATCTCCAAAAATTGTCATTTTGAACTCACCCGAACAGGCCCACGACCACTAACAGGAGGTACACGACCCCCGACGGCATGGCCACAAACATCCCACGGATGATCATCCTCCTTGGTAGCCGTTTACTCCTCCTTTTTCTCAAAATTTCGAGTAGAGTTTTTGTACACTCCCTGATCCGCCGTCTTAAGTCGTTTCTAATGCTAAAAATAGCTCCACATCCCTTTATGGCAAGACCCACCGCGGGAGCATTGAGTTAATCTTTGAACCACATTTTTCGAACAGGCGCACTTCCAAAATTCAAAATTTCAACCAATTAACCCCACCTTTTAGGCCCCAAAACACCCAAACCAACATCGGAACAGACAATCACACATGACCCAACAAGGTCATGGCAAGTCTACACCATTCACCATACCATTTCCCCATACCATTTAACGAACGCCGAACAAACGCCAGCTCAGTGGCGCCAGCCAATGTTTGTCGCTTGAACTAAATAAGAACAGATCCCCATGCAGTGGCGCTACCCGTGCCGCGCAGCAGAACTAACCTGGACCCTGGATATTCCAGTTTCCCGCTCACATTTGGCCATGAGTCTACACCGGCCCGGTGACACTGCACATCAATATGCACTGCCTAATTCACTGCCTTACCTGTCAATTTGGTATTTTTGTTGGTCGCCTTGTGATCCATGCACTATGATCGACCCTAAAACTAAAAATCCCCCCTCTCTTGTTCTGTTTTTCAATACAGAGGCCAACGACCTAATCGAGGAGGCGGAGACCGTATTGACGGGCCAGCAGGAGTTTCCAGCAGCAGGCCAGGCACGCCCATCCCAACCGGCCTGCCCCATTGGAGCACACGAGTCTGCTCTCCAATAGGGCCACCTACTAGATTCGCCACCCTGGGAACAAATTGTCCCCACCTAATGTACAGCTACAGCTGCCCATGCAGTATCAACAAAGACAATAGACCAGAAACCTTCAAAACAATTGGCTCGACCCAGGTCTGGAGACCCCTACCCAAAATTAACCAAGCTTCATCTGAGGAGGATAGTGACTCTAGCACCTCCCTCTCGACAGAACCAATAGACATGGACCCTGCATACAGTTCCGATCTGAATCTGCAGCCTGACTCAGGCAAGCCTAGCAGAATGCACTTCAGCAAAATCGTAAACTTTGTCCCCAACACCAAAAAATCCAGATCCAGGAGAAGACCCTCACTAGGTCGCTCCCTCAACCCAAACGTCTTTAACCACCAAGACCCACCACCAAAGGGTCTTGCAAACCAGAGTCGCCATAGAAGGAGAAAATAATTTCAATAACCATCCTTATTTATTTTATTTATTTTTAAAAACTGTCTTTAAAATTATGGACTAAAAGTGTAGAGACACACTTCACTCACTGACCGCCCATGGACACTATGAACACTGACTCAGTCAGCCTAGTCAACTGATTTTTAAAGCCAGTTTTTTCTTGTTTGTATAGGGCTATGATACATAACCATGAAAACACGCTGCATTTTTACATTTATTTTCCTTTATAAGAACATTATGAAGAACACAGGCCAGGCAGCAGGTTTTTGTGATCTTAAGATGCCATAAAGTTCTTTTTCTTTTTCACACTGTACCTTTTCAAACCCAACCATGTCAAATATTTATGGGTTTTAGCTAGTTTATATTTTTCTAAAAATTTTTACAAGGAAGCGCTGGCAACCAGTATTTTTGCAGGATCAACTGAGATCCAATCCAAATATCAGCCAGAGCCACCATCTATTTTTTTTGTATTAACCTTGTCCTTTTTCAGCAAATGATAACCCCAGGTAGACTGAAGGCTAAACATGCTAAATTTTCCATTGACTAAGACAAACCTTCTACAAAATTAACAGAAACTTCTACAGATAAATAAAAGACCAAAAATCAAAAATTTTTTTTTTTAGAAAATTGCTTAAACATACCACCTAAAAGCCTTCAGACTCCCTAAGCCTTACCAGTATTATAAGGAATGATTGATCGACTTGCCAGTCATCAATTACCTTACCTCTGTTTTTATTTATTATATTGTATTGTATATTGGCTCAAGACCTAAATAATAAGTGCCTACCGGTACTGAAACAAACTTCAGTATTAACGTGTCTACCTCAAGGTCTGCCTTAAAGCCAATAACTGCATGTTTTAGGATAGTTTTTATTCCTCTATCCTTGTGTGAACTTTAGTACTAGATAAATAATCCAGCCCTTGTATCCTACCACGACCTGAATTTTTCATATTCTTCTTGTCAAAATTACAAACAACACCTCTTTGGCACAGTTTCGTTTTGTACTGTTTATAAATTATTCATGTTCAATCAAAAACCAATATTAAATATCTCCTTAATACTGTAAACTTTCAACTTAAATGATAAGATGTAATACCTATTATTACACATCAAACATATTGTCAGTAGACCTTTTCTCACGAACTTCCTCCTTAAAACCTCGCGTGGAATCGAGTAGGAATGTGGGGATTTGTCAGTAGACCGTTATAGGTATTGTACTTATCATATTTATTTTTCACCTTTGACTCTACCATGTAACCCAGTGTCCGAGTCTACCCACAAGCCAAGCCATACCCATAGACCAAAGGCTGGCGGTGTCAACTGCACTCAGTGACCCCGCCTCCTCCCACTGGAGGATACGCCGTCAATCACAAGCAGCCCACTGCATGCTGGAAATTCCTAGCAGACAATGTTTAGAAACAACTCCTCCTGCTGGAGGACATGCCCATTGATCATGAGCAGCTCACAGCATACCGGGAGTTCCCAGCAGCTATATTTAGAACCACACTGAACTCTGTGAACCCCAGTGCTATGTTTGGGATCCCCCCCTACATACCTGCACTGGAGTTCCCCAGTTACTATATTTAGCTCACCTGATACTATTTTTAGGATGAGCTGGGTGAGCAGCTCCTACTACAAATACCTGTGGAGGGAGCAGCTCACTCATCTTTCCACCTCCATACTTCATACCTCACACACTCACGTGAGACCAAGGCCCTTGGCTCAAGGGCTAGGCTTGGACACTGTTGGGCACCTTTATACTGTATCACCAACTATACCTCGTGGACTTCGATGAATAAAGTGGATATCAAACTGGATTCCTGATTCGTCTGTATTCATCCTTATTCATCATTTACGGACTCGTTGACAGTATCCCAAGCTAGTCCTGTATTCATATATATAGGAGCAGCTTGGGGTAGGCATGACGTCAGTCTTGGGAGAAGCATGACGTCATGCTTAGGGATTGGCAAGACCCGGCGTGCCTTGCATCATCTCACCCTGGAGGGGGGAGGGGGCTTGCCTAAAGGTGGGTCGAGCTGGCCACCTGTTGGAGGAGCAGCTCGATCCCTGATTGGCTAGGAATGGAGGTGGGTGTGAGCACACTCCCACCCTGTACCTAGGGTTAGTGGGGGTCGAGGTCATGACCCCTGGCCAGGATCCGGAGGTGAATCTGAGGTCACTGGCCAGGAGAGGCAGAGCTGGGTAGAGATACCCGGCTCTGTCAGATCCAAAGGTTTGGTAAAGGGAGCCTTATAGGCGAGCTTGATCATTCGGCTTAAAATATTTCATATAATAATAAATGAACCTTGAATACCCCATTGACATATCCCCACATTCCTATTCGATTCTACGCGAATGCAAAAGGTAGAGAACAAGTTCTTATAATCGTCATTGGTACATTCAAGGTTTGGCAAAACTTTACAAGGTGACTCAAAACTTGGTGAACGTTGTGTATACTTGGCTTGATACCGGTATAAATGTCTTAACTTACATTCTTGAATCATCAACTGTGTGTATAGATCTACTTCTAAGAACAATAACATCCTCAATGGTGAGGCAGGTTTCGTTGGAAAAACACATACAAAATATAGTCGAGCCCACAAGGTTGTGGTGACAGTCTCTACTATGCACTGATTGCTATAAAAATCTTAAAGATACATGCAAATCAAGAAAATACACATGGATGAGAAATACTTCGAGAAACCTGGTGGCAACAGTTATACTGGTTGCTGTGTCCTGCCTTGAGCAATCAGGGCAGAAAACAGCAGTGATACTCTGTCACATATACCGGTTACTAAATGAGATCAAGTGTACATGGTTAACAAGTTTCATATAAAAATACATGCTTCAAAAATATATCCTCTACATAGTCGGATATTGACTAGGGCAGTAGTCATATTCTGTCCCGTATGCTGCCTTGGGTAATCAGGGCAGCCACAGCGTTTTCATTCAACGAGGCTTGCTACAAGTGTACTTGAGTTTGACTAGTTGACAAATATTCATCATTAAACTCAATAGAAAACATGTAAACTCTGAAAACTGTCTTGTCGTTTTTAGACAATTGGCAGTAATCTTGCGATACAATAAATACAAAGGAAAAATGTAACACGCTGGCTAAGACTAAAACCCATAAATACAAATGCAAACTGTTTTGGGCTTGAAAAACAGGTATGGTCCTTTTTAGAGAAAAAAGGTAACTTATTGGGGGGGGGGGGCTCTGTGGCACCTAGGTTTCTGATTTGGCTCAGTATCCTCACAGAGTGGGTTAGCATTAAAGAGAAACTTACATGAGGTTTCAAAGTTTTCACAGTAATAAATTTGAACGCTTTATATCAACTTTCTTGAGAATGAATCAGCATATAAATTTGTAAACATGTGGTGACTCTGGGAGTCCCATGGGTGGGGGGTGGGAAAAATTGTGTCCCTACAATGTCAGATCAAGGAGATATAAAGTTCATGTATTTTATTTTGTGTGTATATAGCCCTAGTATTTATATTTTCTTAATTTTGTGCCAATGCTGCTTGGTGGTAAATTGTAGTGTTCCATAGGGGATCTACAGAAGTGTTTTCCAGCAGCCGATTTTCTCCTTTGTTTGGCTTCCATGCTGTAGTCGTCATCAAAGGAGTCTATTCTAAATTTTGAGAAAGAGACTTCCATAAAAGCCATGTCTCCAACTTCAGGGGAAGTTGAGGAGGAGGAGGATGAGCTGCTGTCATCAAGGGCTGAGTCTAATGTCATGTTGCTTCTTGGTGGTGGTGTAGGCTTGAATGAATGTCTTTTTGAATTTCTGTTGATGGGCCTGAAGGTGGTAAAGGAAGGTGAACTGTGTCCTGTGGCTTGTTCCTGGCTTTGATAATAAGCACAGGGGCATGCAAAGGTTCCTGGACCGTCCATACACAAGGTACACAGGTTTAAGGTGGCTGGCCTGGTTGGGTGTACAGGCTTGGGGGAGAAATAACTGTCCTTCCAAGCTGCATATCCTGGGGGAATTGGAGTCCCAGGCCTGTTGGTTGCAAGTCCTATTTGCGTATAGGACCTGCCGGTGCGGCTTATTAGGTGGCTGGTGGTGTTGCTCGGGGGCCTTGGGTCTATTGGGCCTGCTTGGAAATCTTCTTGGTGGGGTTTGCTATTTCTTTTGCTGGTCCGGTTAGTCCAGCTGCTGTGGCACCACCTGCTGTAGGGGCTTGGCCTGGTTCTGTAGATGGAGGCAAATCTGTTCCCAGGCTGCGCTTGCCTTCCTTGCTCTTCTTCTTCTGTGCTCCTGCAGATAGAGACAAAAACAGAGGGGTGTCTGACGTTAGAAACAGGCTGAAAAACATTGTATGGTTCACAAGGCGGTCCACAAAAATACCGAATTTGACCAAAAAGGTTAACTTTGTCTGTGTGTCGACCATGAAACAAAATACAGTAGCATTGGTATTGTATGGCTGTGGGGCGGTAGTTGTGACTAGGAAAAATAATTTAGTTCATGGACCTATAGTTTGTTTGTTTTGGGTTGCAGGCAGACCACGGTCAATACGGAGAAAGGACATGATGTCAATATCATTTCTTGAGTGTACAAAACTTGAGCACAGGGCTCAATTGATTCACTTGGCTTAGCGCGGGTCCTGTATCCAGGGACGCTATTGTTAGTTTATCTAATTTCTACCAGGTGGTAGTAGTGAGCTGGAGCTGCACCGTAATGGCGAGGAATCAAATAAGTTATGGGGGATAAAATACAGGTATGACCTGCTCAGGTCGACTCCTACCTGTATCGAGTATGCTGAGAATTAATTATGTTGATGTTGATTGAAAGGAAATTTTATTTGTGGTCGAAAAAGGGGGGGGGCGGATGGGGAAAAAAAAAAAGAAAAATTTATTTCCCTCGCGCCAAATTTTTGATCCGGGGTGCTATAAAAGGGACGCTCGTCCGTCTGTGATGTCATAATGTTACATAACTAGGATGGAGGTGTATGAAGTCGAGCTGGTAATGCCCAACGGCACCATTCTGCACCTCACTATCACCATGTCGGGTGAATTGTAAGTATTTTATGACCTCAAGGGCGATTATGGATTTTGAGAATTTTGCTTATTCAAAACGTGGAGCTTTGGTTCAGTCCGACTTTTAATTTGTATTTCAGCATCACACAGATCCAGTGGGTCATCATTCCTCCTGGCGGGGCGATCAATGGCTATTGAGGTAAGTTTGATCTGAACAAGTTAAAGTCTGAACATGTGCGAGTGTTGTTGTTGTGGTAGAGATGCCACGTGCGGGTGTCACATGACCGATTGTAGTCATGGTGACGGCCGTGACGTCCGTCAGTTTCGGTATTTGTAACGAAACCAAGATGGCGCCGGGCTGCCGCGTATGGCGCGAAAGTGGTCGGGCCAGACGCTGCAACCGGTGATAATACCGATGAACATTAATGTAAGCCGATCTATTGTGCTGGTTAGGTTAGCTGTGGTTATCATGCTGTTTTAGCTCAGTGTTGGTAATGATGGCTGTGTGTGGGTGTGTTTTGGGCGTCTTTCGGGGGGTTGGGGGGTTCGGTGTGGGGCGGGGGGGAGGGGGGGTAAAGGGTAGGCTAGTTGGGCGGGGGGCAATCCCCACATAAGCGTCTTTGCGGCGTATGTGTAAAGGCTACCTGCCATCCCCACATAAGTGTGATGGTACCTTCCAAACGCTACCGACACTTGGGTATAACCTCGGGACGGTCCTAAGTTATATGATTGTGGGGGTGGCCGGTAGTCGCTGGGTTGGGATGGTGTTCTCCGTCATGAACCGAAACTCGGCCATGTTGGAATGGTGAGTCGAAATTTTACTTACCATAGATTATGTAATAGGCCCTCTCAGCCAGTTTGAAATTGAACACATATAGGCAGTTGGGATGCTGGGCTTCCTGGGGTTCAGGGGAGTTGATATAGTGAGCTCGGATTACTTTGCCGCTGCCTGGGCCCGAGCTTTCTTTCTGCTATGATCTCCTGGATCGGGGAACAGTGCCATGGCTGAATTCGCCGGGCGTTCACTATCAGCGCGCGGGGACACCTGTTCTATAAATAGAGTGGGTGGTTCCCCCGTTGTTATGGTTACGGGTATACTGATAACATGGTTTGTTTTGATTTTAGCCAGTGCACATGTGCTCTGCTGAAAATGGTGACCTATATGAATTATGATTTGGGGGGGGGTAATGGGGTTTGGGTTTTTGGTTGGGTTAGGGGCCGTGGGAAGATGGTGTGGAGCATTGGGCTCGGAGTAGCCGGGCTGAGTTGTTAATGGGCTTATCCCCACATAAAAAGGTTATCTCCTCCAGGGTGGGGCTATCCGGTGGGTCGTTCATGGAAAGGGGTTGGGGTCTGTTTACATGATTTTAACAGGGTGCAAGGTGGCCTAATTGCCGCCTGATTTCCAATTGATGATCCCCACATGTGGCTTGTTGTGGGTTTCTAGATTAAAAACAAATAAACTTACCGATGGGCGATGACTTTTTGGGCCTTTCATCCGATGTGGTGGGGTCAAACAGATATTTGTCTGACCCCGGTTGTAGCTCTAGGTTAGTAAACTTAGTGAGTTCTACCAGGCTCCTAGATGTAGAGGGGACTTCCATTTTGGGGCATAAGGAGGATCTATATCTTGTGGGTGGTGACAGCTGGGGCATTGGGACAGTGTCTGATGGTGAGAGCTGGAAGTCCGGCTGTCCCTTTTCCTTAATCACCAGGGTCAAGACATGGGGGCTGGATGTTAGAGCCTTGTGGAGTCGTAGCCTCCAGAACAGAGGGCATCTGGGGTAGCGCTCCAACTTAACCTGCTTGATCTTCCCGGCGATTATGAAGGTCACTTCCCCCTTCCACTCCACTTCCAGGTGGCGGCCGAAGGGGCTGGTCAGTCGGGGCTTAGCCACCTGGGGTGCCATGATGGAAAAGGGCCACAGGTTTCTGCCGAAAATCATCCTGCCGACGATGAAGTCGTAGGTCCTACCCTCTGAGTGGATTTGGAGGACGAATTTTGGCATCTCCGTGATATCATCCACCCTGGTTAGGTAGGGCCAGTGTCGCCAGCATCTCCTGGCCAAGGCGCGGGCCAGGTATAAGGCCAGGAAAACCAGGATCCAGGCCCACATGGTATCATACCTGCCGGCCTGGTATGGAGACTGGTATTCCTCCATGCCGCTCTCTGGATGTGGCGAAGTTGTTGCCTGAGGCGGCCACAAGCTGCTGATGTTCAGTACTAACTTTCTTAGTGTGTCGAACTTTGCCGCGTCCGCCATGGTTGGTGTCTTCAGCGCAATGTGCATGGTGACTAGCTGCGCCAGTCTCGTCACGCGCAGTTGACCGTGGCACGTGATTGCACAACACAAGATGGCCAGTAGCGGGGACAGAAGATGTAGCCAGGGGGAATACTCCAGGTGGTAGCCAAGATGCATTAATGTATTTACTGACAAGAAGGGTTTTGACTTGGTGAAATCTAGGGCGGCTTTCCTGAGGGCGATTACTTCTTTAAATATAGGCAATAATCTTTGGTTGTGGAGGTGTTTTAAGTATTCAAAATTTGGTAGATCTAGGGTCTGGGGAATGGTTGTCATGGTGACGCCTGAAACATTGGCTGGTGGGTTGCCAAAATGGCGCCATAGAGGGAGGTTGATGGGTATCTTAACAAGGGGCTGTAGTGTAGTGTTATGCATGCATGAAAGGTTTGAATTTATCATTATCATTCCAGCATTTCTAATTGAGCACATGCATGGTACTGATATTACTGAAGAGGCTGCGTTTTTAAGCTCAATTTGGCCTTCATTGGGACATAGCATAAGTGAGGGTGATTCATTGGTGATTAACAGGTAGTCTGAATGTGATATAGACTTAACTAAGCGTGGGATGGGGGCGGACATGTGTGCAGCAAAGCTGCATGTGTGGTGTACTGCATCTGGTGTGTCTAACAGTAGTGACAGGGAGCATGTGGGGTGTAGGGGAGATAACAAGGGTAGGGGCAGGTCACAACTGATAAAGGTATCATATGTACACAGGTCCATGTCGGCTTGTTGTAGCTCAATGTAGTGTGAGTGGGTTGATGGTAATGCTATAAATGGGGGTAGTTTTTGTAAGAGGGTGTATCCTATTGAATGGGGGTCGGAGGTATCGAAAGGGATGGGGAAGGTCTCTGTTCTATATATAGAATAGGTATTTTCCCCTAGGCCTATGGGTACCGGTATGGTTATAAGTAATGTGGTATTATCATTCCACTGTGCCCTAACTTTCCTTTTGTAGTAGAAATCTACCGGTAATTTCAGAATATTAATTTCTGGGATGTTGCTACTGAGGGCGTCTGAAAGGTTATTCAGTCCTATTTCTAATGTGTCGTGTGGAATGAGGGTAAGGGGTAGCTCGCCCTCCATGAGTGAATTTAGAGCAGATAATAGGTTGCTTAAGTCATCATGGACATCGATGAGTGATTCTATTTGTGAATTTGCGGCCGAAAATAGCATGGAGTAGAAAGTGTCTTGTTTGGTTTGTGATTCCAAATTCAGAAAAATGTCAGAAAGGTTTGAGTCTAAATTTTGAAATTTGTTTGCTAACAGTGATAAGGCATCATCTGTGTCATTTTGGAATTCTGAGAAGGCGGTGAGTGTGTGATAATTATATTCTGACATATTTAAGAGGAAATGTGTGGCTAATTCAACTACATGCATTTTGGTAGCGAATCTTTTATCCAATTCTGACATCTCTGAATTTAGGATATCAATTTCAGGCTGTGTTCCCAAACCTACCAGGATTCTCAGGATATCTCCTATGGGCTGGCCTGGGGCATTTCTTGGATATCTCATGCTGGGCGGGCCTACCATTTTGATTAGCTCGTTCAGTAGGGTTTGTGATTTGTAGAAAAGGTTATCTAACATGTGATCCAAATTTGTGGCTGTTTGGGTTATGTATGGGGGTGCGCTGGGTTTCACTAGTGGTGAGATATTGTCTGGTTTTCTGAGGGGCTGGTCTAGGGTCAGGTTTAGGCTTAGTACTAGTGGGTAATCCATATAGTTGGAGAGGAGGGGTTGGTCCATTTTTGTGAAAATTACTCCAAAATTTGGTCTGAAGATGGTCCTTTGGTTAAATTCCTGGTGTACCAATCCGACAGTTGTGGCTAGGATTGCTGCTAGGGTAGTCATCAGGACTGCAGCCCTAAAAAAAAAAAAAATTTTTCAAAGAATATGTAGGGTCTTAGAAAAATGGTTTTTGAAAAGACATGAGGGAGTAGCGGTTTGTGTCTGTGTGTGTGTGTGGCGGGGGGGGGGGGGTCTTGCACTGGGTGTTTGTTTGTGTGTGGGTGGTTAGGTGTGGGGTATTGGTGAGATAACAGGTTTGGGGGAAAAAGGGGTGTGGGGTAGGGTGGTGTCTTTGCGTAATATTGGTTAGTAAAATGTTAAGAAAAATTATAAAAATATAATATGTGAGTGTTGGTAGCTTACCCCTGCGTGAGTCTAAGCCGGGTACTTGGAGCCGGAAATATCTGGACCTGCCTGACCAGTAATACCATTCAAAGATGGCCTGTTGGAGAACCAGATCTATCGAATTTTTGATTGCTAGACTCCTGCCGACACTTGTATAGTGTCTAGGCAGATTAGCTAGCGGCTTCTCTGAAGCCAGGAGCTTCCTTGCGCTCAATAGGGCTAAGTAACTAGCCACATGCTGGTCAAACCTCGCCCAGATAGGTTTAGTGGGTGTGTCGGAGCACACCATGGTAAGTACTGTTTTTATGACAGTTTGAACACGATCATTGGTTAAATCCATTTGCTTTAATACAGCAGGGTTTGTCAAGTAGAAAGCCACGTCACAGGGAGATATTCCCAGGACCAAGTTCCTATACCGGCAGATGAGAGATCTTAATTCAAGGATTTCTCTATCAGCGTCCAATAATCCCACAGGACCCAATAGGTCATGTATGGTCCAGCAATCAATGGTGTCCAATCTGTGGTTGGAAAGAATGAAATTTTGCGGGGTAAGTCTACCTGTGTAATAAGTTGGTTGAGTGTACTGAGATGTTAGGTTCACACGAGATGGAGGATTCAGCAGGCACAAATATTGGGCAGTGAAGAGTGATGATCATTCAACTTTTTCTAGATACTCTGAGCTCACACTACCATTGGTGAATTGAGGAGTCTGGGCAGTATGACAATAAATATGTCATTACCAAATACAAGAACGACTGATGGTCTATGTACTGAGATGGACACTTAAGACAAGCCTACCTGGGCTGGCTGCATGCCCTGTTCGCCATGGTTATCTTCAATCAGGCACTTGCTCTCAGAAAAACAGGAAGTGGTTGGATGTGGTGTATTGTTGAGAATGGATAAGATTTAGGGTGGGTCAAGGCTTATAAACCTGGTCGTGAGGGAAGCTAACCCTCAGTTGCAGATCTCCCATGTAGGTATGTCTTGCCCTTAAAAGGCTAGGCCTTATCTTATTGGATATATGCAGTGGGGGCAGGCCTGCCCCGTATGCAAATTTCTGGTGGCCTCAGCGCTGAGGCCTGGTATGTATTGATTAAAAATTGGAATTTTTAGGTCAAGAAGGTTGGTGGATGCAGGTCAAGGTTATGATTGAATTCTGACCAGGTGGGTTGCCTGCTTTGTGGAAGCTTGGCGTGAAATTGGGGCTGTGGTTGATTACAGCCAATCAATATGGTATTCCACCTGCATTACTGGATCTGAGAAAAACAGAGGTGCAAACATGGTTGGAGCATGGGAGACAGGGACTCCTACAGTAGGCGTGTCGGTGGCAAGAATACCGAATTTAACAGGAGTCCTGACAAGCCATCAAGCCGGTGCAAGAATATATAAAATAAAATTTTATATATATACCCTAGAATGCGCTGCTGCCTTGGGTAGTATATGTGGCGTATCGAACTATTAAATGTGGGTGTGCTGAGAACGTCCATGGGCGCGGAAAAACTAAATCTACAAAACTCATGTGAGTGTTGTGTAATTTTAACAACGTACAACGAGAGGAAAAAAAAAGGGGGGGTGTATTGGTGTTTTGAGAAGGAAAAATTGATAAATTGAGAACAGAAAGTAAAGAAAGGAAATAAGGAATGGTGTTTGGATATTGGGAGGTTTCTGGGAGGTGGTCAGTATTTAGTGTTGGACAGGTGGCGTGTGAGGCGTTGGGTGCAATGTGGTTGGTATGTATATGTTCTGAGGGTAATATGTTTGGTAAATTAAAAGGGGGGGGGGCGGTGTTGGATGCGGATTCTGCACTTGATCAGGGATCAAGGTGTAGGCACGTGGTGGTTATCCAGGTCACTGATGCATGGGATGGAGGTATGTTTGACTTGCAGTGTATTTGGTTGTGGTTTTTTTTTTGGGGGGGGGGGCTGTGCTTTTGGTGTGTGAGAGTGTGTAGTTTGTGTATTTATTTTTGCTGATGGCGCTTTTTGGCCTTTTTAGGTGGTGAGAAGCTGACAATACCCTTTTTGGCTGGTCTCCCTCTCTTTCTTTTTGGAGGGGGAGTGGGGGTATTGGTAGAAGGTGTTAAGTTCAAATCTGGGTCATAGAGAGATAAAGCCGGGCCAGTCTGTAGTCTTTTGACTATGGCTTTGGCGCTGGCTCTGGATGTTGGTGTTCTCAATCTGGACACATGTACTGCTTTTTTGAAAACTTTGCCATCCTGCAATCTTTTGATAATTGCAGTTACTGATGAGGTCATTTTTACAATGATATATGGGCCAGAGTAGGTAGGCTGCAGCTTTTTGCTTGTATGTTTTACCAGCAGGTTGGGAATGTGTAAATACACGAGCTGACCTGTGGTATATGTGCTAAGTTCTGCTGAGGCATCATGTTTTGCCTTCATCTTTTTGTGAACTTTGATCATGTTTTCTGCTGCCTTCAATTGAATATCATCCCTGAGGTTGAGCAGATGTAGGGCCATACCTTCCCTTTGTTTGACATCACTTAGTGATGTGCCTAGTGCTAGGGCTGCTTCTTTTGGCAAGTGAGATTGCTTGCCAAATACCAAAAGGTTTGGTGAGTAGCCTAGGGCACTGGAGACTGTATTGTTCATGCTGAAAATTACAGCCTGTAAGAAGGTAGACCAGTGTTTTTGTGATTTTGACACAAAAGCTCTCAGGGAGGATTCAATAGTCTGGTGTTGGCGCTCACATAGAGCTTGTGATCTACTCCAATGTGCTGACCCTGTGACATGTTTGATGCCAAATTTCTTGCAGAACAGTGCAAAGAATTTTGAGGTGAATTGTTTGGCATTATCAGTGTTAAGTACTGATGGTGTACCGTGGATGCAGATGACTCTTTGGAAGAATCCAAGTGCCACAATGGTGCTTGTGTTTTCCTCAGTTGACCATGCAGTGACATGCCTGGTGGCATGGTCCGTCACCACATGTATGTAGTGTGAGCCATCTACAGCCTTGGAGAAAGGGCCTATAGTGTCCATAGTTAAATGGGAATAGGCAGTCAGTACCGGTTCACGAAGGGTCATAGGTGTTTTGAGATTTTTGGGCTTCTTTTTGGTTGTGAGGCATGCATGACATGTGCCACAAAAATCAAACACCTGTTTGAACATTGAGCGCCAGTAGTAACGTGACCTTATGGCTGCATAGGTCTTCACTGAACCCAGGTGGCCACCTAGAGGTGAGCAGTGGGTGGATTCAATGAGGGACTCTGCCCAGATTTCTGGGATCACGATTTGCAATGTGGGATCCAATGAGTGGCCCATTACAGTATCTGTGACCCTGAAAAGTACCTCGTCAAGAATGATGAACTGATCATGGTTTCTTAGAATCTGATTTATTAAACCAGAGTCATGTGGCAATTGACCTTTTTCAATGTAATTTAGCATGGATGAGGCAAAAATGTCTTTTTGTTGAGCCTCAATTAATGCTTCTCTTGATGGGGTGAGAGAGTGATGTTTGCAAATTTTGGTGATGGCGCTTTCAGCTATAGGTAGTACCTTCTGGGATAACTTGACCCTTCTAGCATTGGCGGCCTTCACTGAAACCCTGGGTGACCTGGACGCACTGGGTCGACCCCTTGACCTAGTTTTGGTGGTTTTGACCTCCTTAGGTCGGGTCGGCTTGGTGTGCTTGGTGCTGGGTTCTGATTGGTCGATGGTCGGGGGTGTGTCTTGTGTGTTCCGGGACTGGGCCCTGGTCAAGACGCACAGCTCTGAATATCCCTTGGGTGTTTCGGAATATATTCTTTCAGAGCTATTTTTCTTTGCAACCACTCCTCTTGGTAATTTTCCTGTACTTCCCCAAATCCTTCCTCCCTTTAATATTGATCTGGGAGGTCCCATTAAAACAGGATTATTTGGTACTGGCGCATTTGATTTGAAAACCTTGGTCATGGTGATATCAGAGAAAGTCACTTTCTTAGGGGGGAGGATGATCTGTCCCTTTGATCTTATTGGCACTATATCATCAGAGCCTGGTGGGTATTTTCTCCTGGAGAGAAAATCAGCCACAATATTGGCTCTGCCCTGCAGGTATTTTACTTCAAAATCATATGACATGACTGTATCCACCCATCTAGCCAATCTACCATTTGTGATGTTCTCTTTTTTATTAAAAAGAGAGACTAGGGCTGTATGGTCTGAGTACACTTTGAAGTGGGTTCCATCCACATAGTGGTGGAATTTCTTTACCGCATAGACAATGCCTAAGAGTTCCTTGTCTGTTATACCATATCTGGTTTCTTGAGGGGTCAAACCTCTTCCTGCAAATTCTATTGGCCTGTAGAAACCATGTTCATCAACCTGAGTGATCACGGCTCCTAGGCTGTAATTACTTGAGTCAGTGAAGATCACGAAGGGCTTCCTGTAATCAGGGAATTTGAGGATGGCTTCAGTGCAGATTGAGGCCTTGATTTTCTCAAAGGCTCTTTGACAGTCTGCGGTCCATACAAAAGCACTCTTGGTGGCATCATAGAGGGGCTTCATTATGTGGGCAAAACCCTTAATGAATCTTTTGTAGAATTGTGCCATGCCATTAAAACACCTAAGGTCATGGATGTTTTTAGGTGGTGGGAAGGTTTTGACTGGCCAGATTTTGTCTGGGGAAGGTGACACACCATGTTGGTTTACAGAAAAACCCAAGAAATCCATCTTGGTTGTGCCAAATTCACATTTTTCAGATTTCAGTTTGATATTTCCCTTTATGAAAAGTTTGAGTACCTCATCTAGATCTTGTAGATGTCTCTCCCAGGTGGGACTGTATATGGCTACGTCATCGACATAGGCCACAGCGATTCTGTATTTACATTTCATGAGTAGCTGCTCCATAACATTCATGAAGGATAAGCCTGATGTTTTGAGTCCCATAGGCAATACTTTTGCCATGTATCTGGTTCCATTTGCAGAGAAGGTGGTGATTGGTCTGGATTCTTCCGCTAGGGGGATCTGGTGGTAGGCACTGTAGACATCCAGTTTAGAGAAAAACTTGGCGCCTGTTCTACCAATTTGCTGCATAAGATCGTCTGCCCTAGGGAAGGAGTATGAGAAAGACTTGAGGTTTTGATTAACCCATCTGTAGTCCACTACAATTCTCCACCCTGATGCTACAGATCTGTCGCCTTGGGGTTTTGGTACCAAGAAGGCTGGAGAGTTCCACTCACAAGGTTTTGTACATTCTTCAATTACACCCTGTTTCAGGTGCTTCTCCAGGAGCTCTCTTTGAAAAATTTCCTTGTGTGGGGACATTCTGTATGACGGTCTGTTACAGGGTTTGAAGTCTGGGATCAGTTCAAGTTTGATCTCATTCTCTACATTTAGACCAATAGCACTGTCGTTAAGTACAAAAGCCTGCCTGTTTTCTTCAACGATGTTGCGGATTTGCTCCTTCTGTTTGTCACTGAGCTGCTCACAGATTTTATACTTTAGAGGCTCGTTGCTTTTAGGGAGCTGTTGCAATGGATCATCCCCACAATTAATTGGGAAAGGATCTTTGGCAGGTCTGCTGTCCTTTTTTGAAGGTTGCTGGTTGTCAAGGGAACCTATGGGCACAGCTTTTTCAATGTTGAAAAGCTTAAAGGTACCTAGGGTGGTATGTCTTTTCAATGGTACGGGAAAATCATTTGGATTTGCCATAGTTACCGGTATTAATTTTGATTCTGTCTTGGGTTTAACCAAGGCATGTTTGATCAGTATTGGTAATCTGAGACCAATGTTTTCAGTGATGCCTGTTGAGTTAATAATTTCCTGTGGCCCAGCTACAAAGGCATTTAAGGTTGCTTCGGAATTTGGTGGGATGATTGAATCTTCAGTAGGTCTGATTGGGTACCCCATGGGGGGTTTTGGTCCAAAACTGAGCCTGGCCTTGTATTTGGTCATAAAATTTACGCCAAGGATGAGTGGGTGGTTCAGTTTGGGGACGATATGGAATTTACAAGAGAATTCTGCTCCCTGAATCAAGAATTTTAGTGTTATTGAGTTGTTTACCTGTACTGAGGATTTGTCTGCTAGGAGTACAACCAGTCTGGATCTTTTACCATGGAGGAAGTTGGGGCTGTTTGACACTCTATCTGCCATTTTCTGGCTGATAAAGGATAGGGAGGCACCTGAGTCTATCAATGCTCTGTATAGATGGTCATTTATATCGACAAACACAGATCCCTTAGTCAAATCAGTATTAATGTAAGAGACCTTACCTTGCTGCCCATACTTATCTGTTTTGATCCTGAGTCGCAGTCTGGACACCCTCCTGCTGTCGTCCTCGCAGCAGTCCTCACTGTCTGAAGATGAGCTGTAATCCAATTTTGGGTGGTATTTTCTTTTGTTGTTGCTGGTAGGGGGCCGTAGTGAATTGATTTCTGCATCACTGTGAACACCAGTAAGTTGATGGCTTGTGGGGGGCGTTCCAGGTTTCTTTTTCACTGATGTGGGGGCGGGGTTGCTAGGTGCAAGGTAGCCTTCCCTTGAAACCTATTCATTGTCGTTTGTATCGTGGTCATCCTCCTCATGGTCATCCTCTTCTGGGTTGCTGTCCATATTATTGAGGTTGGCTTCACTTTCTGACTCAGAGGTGTATTTGTTTGAGTCCCTTTTTGGGTATCTGCCAGGGGTTCTGTCTCTGGGCTTCCTTTTGGCCTGAGATATGTCGTCAGTGATGGTGAAGTCAGAGGGGACCATGAGTTTCTTGAAGGATACCTGATTGTTGTCAGTGGGGGTGGTGGCTACAGGGATGAAAAATACATTCCTGTTGCTGTCACTGGACTGAGATCTCCTGTAGTTACTTGGAGAGGTGCCCCTGTTGCTGTAGGGCTGGTTGTTTCTGTTGTAAGACTCAGACCTGTCACCAGAAGGGGTTCTAAATCTGGTCCTCCTATTGTTGGGGTCAGATTGATTGTTGAAACCACTTCTGTATTTGGCTTCATATTGCTTGTTATAGCTGCCACTGGGGAGTCTGTCTTCCTTCTTTTGGTTGTTATTTTGGTAGTTGTCTTTTCTGGATCTCTGATAGCTATTTTTCGTGTTGTTGTTCTTGTTATTATTGTAGCTGTTGTTGTGGCCCATGGCGCAGAGGTCTGCTGAGTGGCTGGAGGCCTGGGCGATGCTATTTGCTTCTATGTTCAGCTCCTGCTTGAGTGCCAAACGTTCAACATCAGCTATTTTCTCAGGAGTGTCAGACAGAACCACATTTTTAATTTCTGGTCTGAGGCCATTGAGCAGGTAGTCTACCTGAACAGACTCATCTAGGTTACTGTTGGCCAGTAGTAGAGTCATGTCTGAGATGTAGTCCTCCACTGACTCTTTTGGTTGCTGTTTTCTGGTTCTGTACCCTTTAATGATAGTTGCAGGGTCAAGCTGGCCAAAACGCTTCAGGAAAGCTGTGTAAACAGCTTCAGCATCATAGATGATGGGCTTATCAAATATGTTGGCGTAGAACCATTGAGCAGCTCTACCTTTGAGGAAGGTATACATGCATGATGCATGTAGGTCTGGCCTAGTGGCGTGGACATTCCTGATCCAGAATTTAAACTCTGCTATGAATTTGGAGGCAGATCTGTATGGAGATGGTTTGTCAAAAGGCTCCGGTTTGTTAAAGGAGCTCATTTGAACTGAGGTGAGTTTGTCATGATTTAAACTCATGTTGCCCATGTTTCCAGTGATGTGTGCAGGTGCCTGTGGGTATGGGGTTGAGTGTTGTGTTGGTTGTTGGCTTGTAGCACTCATTGTTGTTGGAGTGTGTGAGTGCAGGGTCTGCATAGGGATGGGCTGATGGCTGGGGTTTTGCCCTTGAGGTGTGTAGTATACACCCCTGTAGACCGAGCTCAGGTTTGTTTCAGCAGCTGGTGGTCTCTGAGGCAGTGCGCCTGCTGCCATCTGATGTGAAAAAGGGACACTATTCATTCTGTCTTGGCCCTGATGATGAGAAATGGGCGTGGCACCTGTAGCACCTCGAACTGTGTTGTTTTGAAAGGCGCAGGGTGGTATTAAGGTGTTTCCTGGTGTGAGGGCTGTTGGGTTTGAACTACCAGTTGTTCTGTTCAATCCCTGTTGGAGACCATGTTGTTGTTGGCGTTGAGGGGGATTTGCTGGGTTGGATAGGCTTGTTGGTGGAGGAGGCGCTGTTTGTTGCCGGTCAAGTATTGAGAAGATGTCTGACTTCATGTCGTCGAGATTTCTGGCTATCCTGTCAGAGATTTCCACAGTCATGGCTTCAGTCTGCCGTAGGGTAGCTTCACTCCTTTCTACTGCAGATCTGTGGACAGCTGTCATGCCGCGCTCTATATTTGACTTCCAAGTATCCATTGTATCCAGTCTGTCATTCACCTTGGAGAGCTGTTCTGCATTGCTGTCTCCAATCCTTCTGATTTCAGTGGAGATAAGGCTGATGTGACCGGCTAGTGCATTAGATAGTGTATCACTGACGGCTGCAGTGCACTCTCTTATGATATCTCTGGTCACAGCTTGGGTGTCATTTGGTGGGGGTTGTGCAGAGGACATATTTCTGGTGTTTTTATGTCTGTTGAGATGTGGGAAGGTTATCTCTGGATCTTCCTCTGATGTGCTGGAGCTGGTTAGTGTGTTGTTGGGTGCTTGCAGCGTTGTATTGAACACACCAGATGTAGCTCTGATGTTCCCCCTGATGGCGTTATCTATGCTCCTATTAAGTCTGTAATATGGAGGTCTGCCTCTAGGTCTGGGTGAGCAGGACCTGGCTCTTCTCCTGGGGCTAGGGGTGTGTAGGGGCAGGGAAAAGTATGATGTATTCCTGCTGCTAGCGCCAGATGATAGGTTATCAGAAATGGCAATGCCTTCTGGGTTAGAAGGATTGTAGTATGTGCTAAAACAGTCAGTGGGTGGTCTTGAGTTGGGCCAATCTTCATATAGCAGATTGTTGATTCTGGCTGCGAAAGCTGAGGGGGATTCCTCAGATTGGTTGCTCCGAAAACTGCAGGGGTTTACCTCTACAGCTCGTCCTACAGTGTGACTTGGTGCTAGTCTCCACCTGGCGAAAGCTGACCTTATTCTGTCTCCCGAATAATCAGCGTCAAGCTGTGTAGGTGTATTTGGCTCTTGGACTATATAGTTGTCCCAAGTCAAGTCAGTAGGACTGGTGTTTATGGAGTTTGTTGAAGATAGGCCAGTACCGGTATTGTGCTGCTCAGGGTGAGTGGGAATGCTTTCCAAAACAGCTTGTAGGTGGGGTGACCTGGCTTCCAGGTGGGAGTCAAGTTCTAGGTGACTCTGTGTGTGGCACACAGGTGAAAGGGTAGTATTGCCTGGTATTCCAGCAAGTCTTAAAGATGGAGAGTCAGAGGCAGACAGGCCAGGTAATGTTAGATTTAACTCTGGGGCGGTCGATGCCACTGGTGTGCTGGTCTGTCCTCCGGTATTGTCTCCAATATGAGTAGGTGAAAAGGTGGTTTTTGTTTTACTCACAGGTGTTGATTTTTGTAGAGATGCTGGCAATATTGGGTATAGAGTCAGTGCATCAGGTGATGAGTCTCTCTGGGTGGGCTCCTGATTTGGTGCTGCTTCTGCTGCTGCTGCTGCTAGCTGGTTTTGGGTCGTGTCTCGTCCCGGGGTTGTAATGGCACGTTCAGGAGTTGGCTCTTTGGGTGTTGTCTCACTTTTATTCATGGCTCATGAGAGGTGATAACAATGGAATCTTCTGAGGGTTTCTCCACCATTGTCGACGGACCGTTACAAGTCATGAACATGAGCAACTCAGGAGTCCAGAGAATACAGTTGATGAATCCACTTTATTGTAGTGCTAGGCAGGTACATGTTGGCATGGTGATGTACAATGTGTATGCTGCCCACCTGATCAAGCTAGCTCTATACCGAGGCACTGTGTGTCATAGAGACTAGGTATGGAGAGAGGAAGGTAAAGAATAAGAGTATCCCAAGCTAGTCCTGTATTCATATATATAGGAGCAGCTCGGGGTAGGCATGACGTCAGTCTTGGGAGAAGCATGACGTCATGCTTAGGGATTGGCAAGACCCGGCGTGCCTTGCATCATCTCACCCTGGAGGGGGGAGGGGGCTTGCCTAAAGGTGGGTCGAGCTGGCCACCTGTTGGAGGAGCAGCTCGATCCCTGATTGGCTAGGAATGGAGGTGGGTGTGAGCACACTCCCACCCTGTACCTAGGGTTAGTGGGGGTCGAGGTCATGACCCCTGGCCAGGATCCGGAGGTGAATCTGAGGTCACTGGCCAGGAGAGGCAGAGCTGGGTAGAGATACCCGGCTCTGTCAGATCCAAAGGTTTGGTAAAGGGAGCCTTATAGGCGAGCTTGATCATTCGGCTTAAAATATTTCATATAATAATAAATGAACCTTGAATACCCCATTGACACAGGTCTCCCTTTACTATACATAACATTTATGATAATATAAGAAAAGTTTTTCTCCCACTGTCAAAGCTATTTATATTCTCCGAAATTACAAAGTTTCTCTTACTGTGGTCATTGTCTTTTAATATAGGATGGCATCACGACAAAAGCGGAATCGTACCTACATAAACCAAGCACCACCAGCCGTGGCGGACCAAGAACCACAACACTTTTATGAAAGTATAAATCATGACAACCCAGCCTTTGATGGTGTGCTGCCCCCAAGTAAACCCTCAAAGATCAACACCCGCAGTACTCAACCACCAAAGACTACTGTGAAGAAGAAAAGGTGCAATGTTCCTCCTTGGTGGGAGTGGATATTCTTTGTACTTTTGCTGGGGAATGTGGCAATTTTGATTTTCATGATGGTTGCTGAATATGGTAGGTATAGATTTTGCTTATTGACGCCTCTCAAGACAAAATAGTAGTCAAGAAAAATAAATTGATAACTAAATGCACGTAATACCAGTGTTCACTCATATGTGTTAAAGTCAAATGTTTGGGTATCACAAAAAAAGTTTCAAACTCAAAATTGAAAATAAACTTGAAAATATCTAAACTTAGAATTAAACTAGTTTTGAGTTTTAACAAGTTTATTGGCAGAAATCATACATGTACGTTTTTCAGATCGGCCAAAACACGGCAACAGGAAAGAAATAGTGTAGCGCTCAATCAGGTTGTACAAAGTTACATCAGGCAGGCATCATTTTGGGTGTAGATCATTACGATATTACTAAAGACATAACTAAAGCCTCTTAGGGGCTGTATGTATCACCATGATTTGCACACGCGATTATCCGCAGGCAGCATGTATATTACATCTTTCAAAAATAATTGCATAGTCTATCAAGTGACGGTTATACACCAAGTACATTCAGATTTTGTTCATGAATTCTTTCTTACTGCCTATCTGCTGAGTATTTGCATCCAATTTGTCCCAAAGGACACATCCCCTGTACAGTGGTGACTTATCATACGTCAAACACCTAGATCTGGATACCTTTAACTGTTTTTTAACATTGCCGCGCAAGTTCCTGGCAGGGAGTTTGACACAGTTTGGATCACAAGAAACATCATACATCATAGATAATAAGTTCTTATCACATCTAACCTTTAGCATTTTCATGTAAGTTCTAACATGGAGATCGTATATAGATATATACCGAGTATTAAAGATTCGAAGACATAACCGTAGGCAATGATTCTGCATAAGTTGTAAGCGGCCAACACTGGATTTTGGACCACTTTCATGTAGAAAACTTGCATGTTCCAGCACAGGTAGAACCATTTGTTTGTATAAAGTCAGACACAGCTTATTATCGACAAATTTCCTTAACTGTCTTAATTGGTACATCTTGTGGCGGAAACTAGATATTATTTTTTCGTTGTTTCTCCGAAAATTAAGACCACGATCAATGATAACACCAAGGTAATTGAATTCATCAACCACTTCAAGGCCCTTACCATCCAGTTCAGCACTCATTATACTCAAATTGTGTCTGGCATTAAGTAAATCACTTGCACACCATAACAACTTTGTTTTTTCATTATTGATAGTAAGCTTGAACAATTTACACCATTTACTGATACTATCCAGATCAGACTGTAATTTCCTTAGTACATGATTGGGGTCGGTATCATTGACATAGATAGCGAGATCATCAGCGTACAAACAGAATTTGCAGGATTTTATAACCGATACTATACTATCAATATATATTATAAATAATAACGGACCTAACACGGACCCTTGCGGGACGCCACACGTTACAGCCTCTTCAGCAGATACACGCCCATTGGCAGTAGCATATTGCTTTCTGTCCTTAAGATAAGAATTAAACCAGGATACACACTGTACAGATAAATGCAAATTCCTAAGTCTTCCTAGGAGGAGGGAGTGGTCGACCGTATCAAAAGCCTTTCTCAGATCTAGGAAGACTACAGCCGAGCACTCCCCTCTGTTAAATCCTTCAAATAGATCTTGAGTCAAAATATAAATAGCACCATTAGTAGATCTACCTGGAACAAAGCCAAACTGTCTTTTAGATATAAAATCATTATCCAGTAAATACCTAATTAACTGGCGGTGGATTGATTTCTCAATTAGTTTCGAGACAATATTGAGTTGACTCACTGGGCGCCAGTTTGAGATATTCAGCAAATCGCCTGACTTTGGCAACGGTATTACATTAGCTATTTTGAACTATTCCATGTTCAATGTACAAAGTCAATGGTAGAGACCAACATTGTTTTCAAATCTAACCCCCTCCCAGTAATGAAATGATGCACAGTATATGGTACAGTTATATTGTTTTATAATCAATAGCATTCAGAAGAGATGACTATGTGCCTTATATATGTGGATCAACACCGTAAAAGGTACGCCTGTGAGGGGGCCACGGACATACCTTTTACCATGTTGATCCACATATAGATTATCAACATGTATAACTTCTTTGTACGCAGATAGTGGAGATGAGCTTTCTAAGCCAACGTACATACCCGCTAATCCCGGTGCGGGAGGTAGAGTTAAAATTGCTGATTCAATGGAGCGAATGATGCCTGCTGTCCTCAGGGGTCCAAACAAGGCACAATGTGAGTTCCTGCCTACTATTACTGAATACAGTTAAAATGATTGAGTTCTTCTTCATCACAGTTGGTGTCCTAGCATGACAGGCACTATTAACAAAACAAAAGGACTTAATTTATAATAAGGCCATTGCTGTATTAAGTGAACATGGATCTGTTCACAATACCACATTGCACCCCTTACATTATGTCCAGGTGAATATCGATGCCCCATAGATAACGCACTAAGCCCCCGTATTGCACACCTGCATTGAATAACCAGTGCCAAATCCACACGATGACATCATAGACCCACCGCGCATGCGCAGCATTTTTGAAACGTAAACATCCAAGATGGCATTTCGCGATGACGACGGGTAAATAAGAGTTAATTTTGAAGGATATTGATCAAATATTGATTAATTAGCAAATCAAACACCTTGACATAAATGTAAAGGTGAACTCTGACCAGTTTGAGCTTCCTGTTTCTTCACTCGTGCTTCCTGTCCGCTCTGCACTTGGCCTATCGGCCTCGTGCAGTATTGGCAGGAAGCGCTCGTGAAGAAACGGTCAGCTCAAACTGGTCATCGTTCACCTTAACCATTTCATCAAATTTCAGGATAGGCATTCCAATAAAAATAACAACTCTTCATCGACACATATATAGTGATTACAATCATTCAATATTTAAGAAAGAAAAAAAAGAGCTCAGACAAAAGCAGGGTAGAATAGATGGAACCTGCTGAAGTCAGTTGGTATCTGATCTATTTTGATTCATTTTCAGCTTTCTGTGTGCCTTATAAATACGTACACAAATATAGTGGGGTAACCCTGCCTTCCTTTCTAAAGATGTTCAAGCAGCCTGCTACAGTCAACACATACACAAAGTGTATAGACGCTTGTAGAGGCTTAAACCAAGACCATGTCCTTCCTTCAGGAGACACATGCATATCTGGTACATTCGATGGGATCAATGGTATTTGTTCCCTTTCGACTGTATACATTGAAAACTATATACTCCTTATAGATAAATAGACGTACGACAACTCCAATCTAGTTTGGGCGAATATTTTATTGGACCTGGCCAATAAACATACATAACCAGGCCTAAGTAACACAAGAAGAAAGAAAAAAAAAAAATCTCCAATGTGAGACCGGTGGTCCTTCCTGGGGCTAGGCAATATGGCCGACTACAAGGCCACCAGTGAAGGAACCTGTTACATAACAGGTGAGTGGAAGTGGTGACATCTGGTAATACATTTGGGAACTGCTACTGCCCATTTATCACCACTTATATGCGCGCATATAAGTAGCTTATAAATAGACGTACGACAACTCCAATCTAGTTTGGGCGAATATTTTATTGGACCTGGCCAATAAACATACATAACCAGGCCAACACGCCAAACAGAATGGAGAACAAACAAAAAAAAAACAAAAAAAAAAAAAACAATGAAAGTACATAACCAGATTTTACACGAATAAGGCGCTGACCATACGCCGATCAAGATCGACACGAGCTTGTTTGGATTTTGTCAAATAATGCAACACACTCAATGATTTCCAGTCACCAATGTTCTTGATGTCCAATAGACTGAACCCTGCATCTGCCAAGGCTGATGCACCTCCTCTTCGTAACGAGTGTGAAGACAACTTATCGATGCCTGACTTGGCGCACAACTTGTGCAATTTGCCTAAGTACCATGAGTAACTGCCACGACACCATTGGCCATTTTTCATGTACGACACTACTTGTGAGTCACTGGATGGGTAGTTCACCATAGATAACAGCAAGGTCAGGTAATGATGAAGGCAGAAGATAGAGTCATAGATGAATGTGAAGGGTATGAACAAGACCCGCTCCTTAAATGAAATAGTCTTTGTACGGCGAAGTCTGACGGAGACCCCCCAGACTTCCCAGGTCAAATCTGACAAGCAGACTGCCAGTCCTTGTTCAACCACATTGGACTTACGTAATAAGCCTCTGAAACACATGATAACAGTGATCCAAAATGCCACATCTTCAGAACATGACATATCCAATAGTTTATAAATACGCTTTAAGTCCTGCACTGACGCTGGTCGCGCCTGGTCCACATGATCACCTAGGGTCCTTCGGATACCTCTCATAGTGATGTAGAGTTCAAATGTATTAGGGTTGACATGTGCATAACCTAGGACCTTGTGCAACACCCAAAGTCCTCCTAGGTACTGTTTAATAGAGCTGTAGCGCAGTCTCTCAGCCAAGTGTGTAACATATAACAACACAACTTCTATACTAGCGGGGAATGGAACAAGCACACCATATAATATGCAAAATTCCAAATAAGAGTTCCATTGGCTCTTTCTAGTACGCTCCGTGGCTCCAGCCATCCACTGTGACTGGTAGTTCCGTAGTTTGTGAGTCAAGACATCCCCTGCAGCAGAAGTCATTTATCAGAAATGAAGGCAATCCTTTTGCACACCTTTTATCCGTACAGCGCGACAAAAAGTCAGGAACAATATTGTCTTTAGATTTAACGCGAGTAGCAACAATATGAAAATTATGTACAACTGATAACCAAAATAATTCTCTTATCCACCACATACAACGAACACTCCGCGATCTGCCAGTATTTATCATGCGTTGGACTTGGGTATTGTCGGTTCTGACTACAACTTTTGTATCCGACCAATCATTTCCCCAACGTTGCGCTGCGGCAACCACTGGCCAGACTTCCAGTAGGTTAATGTCAGCTGTCTCATCATATTCACAAGGGGGTTTAACAGTATGATATAATGGAAAGCGATTATACAACTGATTGTAGGCAGGTAACTTCCATGCACCTACTAACCAATCACCATTATAACATGAGCCAAAACCAGTTAGTGATGAGTCAGTGTCTACGATAGGATGATAATCAAAGGTACGTAGGATTTTTGCAGAACCATTGAATACATAACTGAACCTTTTCCACCAGCGGATGTCATCCATAAACCAATCAGGTAGTTTGACCACCGTGACACTGTCGGCCATGTATTTGAGTAGGTTAATGACTCTACGTGAAAATGTTCTGCCTCCCCGAATAACTCTACTAGCGTGTGCCAAATGACCACACAGTTCTTGTAATTCTTTTTTGGTAGCAACAGTTTTACCCAAGAACTTGTCGATCAGTACCAATAAGTTGTCTAACTTTTGTGGGGGTAAGCTGATTTCCATTTTCACTGTGTCAATTACCAGACCCAAATACTGGACTTTGGTAGCAGGGGTTAAGATTTTTTTCCATGCAATATGGAAACCGAGACGTCGGAGCAGATCTACCAATATCGCCTGACGCCTCGCACACTCCTCGTAGTTGTCAGCCACAATGACAAAGTCATCCAGGTAACCGAAAACATTGAAAATACCTCTACGATTCATACACCGGATGACAAACTCGGTTAGTTGAGTAAAGATAAATGGTGCACATCTAAGACCAAACGATAAGGCTTGATCTTCGAAATATTCTGGTGCACCGTCCAGACTCCAGACAAAACCTTGCTTGGAACGATCGTCCGGATGAACAGCCACACTGCGATAAGCAGATTGGATGTCCAATACACATAAAAACGAGCCCTCATGTATGACATCAGTAACACTATCTACTTGAGTATAATGAAACGGTTGGCAAGTTGTGTACATAAAGTCATTAATACTTTTGAGATTATCATCGGGATCACCACGGCTGCAATCTGTTATGGGTCTTAAGCTGCCGTCTGGTTTTAAAATAGCCCCCAGTGAATGTACACACTGGGGTCTACTAAGAACCCTTTTGACTTTACCATCAATTAACTCCTTCCTTACCAGATCGTCCATTTGGCATTTTACACCTTCTTTGATTATGGAATGGTAATTTTTTTGAAAATAAGAACCATCATAATCCACATCAACGATTTTGAATCCGTTACGAACACCGTCTAGGATATAAGCATAGTTACCATCAACTTCCTCAAACCCCATGCATTCATCAAAGAAGGCGTGTGGGTTGAGTTGGAGGCACATGCCATCTAAGACATGAACGGAATCACAATCCAAAGGACAAGGTCTAAACCATTCAACACCATCGACAATTCTGGAAGTGTAGATAGTAGGAGTTAATATAATGTCTTCCGTCTTTGGTAATGAATCTGAAGAATTGACATGATTTGAACCACAAGGAGTTACGAATTTGTTGACATCCCATAATAAACTATATTCAAGTTCACTGGTAATATCAGAATCACTGGTATTGTCAGAATCGGAAGATTTTATAATTCCACCATCTATGCCAAACTCCTCGGAGACATTGACCCCTGAATCAGAATCCACTAAGGCCTGATATCAATCATTTGATTTTTTCACAGTGCACTTTAGTTTTGTGTGGTTACCCCCACAAGAGCGACATACATGTGGGTGAGGGCAATCTTTGGCGTTACAACCATTATCACCGTTAAATGCATAGCAACAGTGAATTTCATCTGACTTTTTCTTTTTGTTCTTTTTCCTCTTACTACTCGATCCCGCAACAGTACCAGCACCACTTTGAGATGATGGAGGCTGGATACCAAGAACATTACATAAGTGCTCGGCACTAAGATTCTCAAGACCAACACTGTTTGAGAAGATGTCGTGATCGAAATAGCAGAATGTGTGTTCACCAAACGATTCTCCCCTTTCACGCATCGCAAGATCATACTGAATGAGAGCATCCTCATTGTAGAATGCTTTCTTGTCAGTTAGGAATTTAACATGTTTACCATAGTTTTTACATGGGAAGTTTCTAGCCAACATGCTAATCAAGAGACCCATGCTAGCAGAAATAACATCATTCAAGGCGGGTTTTTTTACTTTATCATGCGGCATGTGCTGTTCAATGTCATAGGTCACAAACTTACTGCCACTGGCATTGTTTGGTGAAAATATCACCATTGGGGCGCCTTGAGCTTGGTGTTGTAGTTGCTGGTTAGGATACCATGCTGTTGGGTTATGTGGAATTTGAGGTTGCACAGACTGAACACCAGGAGCCTGGAACAGGCTTTGTTGATTGGGTATGATTCCTGCAGCCTGGTACTGTTGTTGTGGGTTAGGAATAACGCCAAACTGATATGAAGCCTGCTGCTGATGGGATGTTGGGACTGGAATCCCATACATATGAGAAGTAGTCGGGTTACCATATACCATAGGTGTAGGTGGGAACTTTAGCCTGCCATCCGGTGCCCTAAATTGACCCACACCAGGCCAACTGACAGTCTGACTAACAGGTGTGACAGGTGGGGAATAAGGTGTGCCATCTCTGTAGAACAGCTGAGGAACAGTGTTAGTAGCTACACCACCACTTCTCCACTGTTTCCACAGTAGGAACTCTTGATAATCATTGTCTAATTCACCATGGGAATGACTTTGACCCACTGGATAGTCAGGTTGATTGTCTCTGGGGACCGGGTGATTGTACCGGGAAGGTGGCTTGTTATCGCGGGTGAGCGACTTGTTTACTTGGGTATTTCCCTCTACTGTAGGCAATTTTTTACTCAAGTTGGGTAATTCAAACATACCTGAGGTGGTTTCAAGGCCGGATTGGCCTGCGGAGGGTCCCATAACTTTAGAATCAGGCCCTAAAACAGTGTTTGCGGCCGAAAACCGGCTTTCCGGAAGTACAGGGCGGCCATTTTGGGCTCCGCAGTTAAAGTTAGAGCTGGCTTGTGATTGGCCAGTTTGGAAGCCTGGTGTGTTCGAGTCCCCACCTTTTTTTTTTTTTTTTTTTTTTTTTTTTTTTTTTTTTTTTTAGTTGTGAGACCGGTGGTCCTTCCTGGGGCTAGGCAATATGGCCGACTACAAGGCCACCAGTGAAGGAACCTGTTACATAACAGGTGAGTGGAAGCATATATACATTCTATGCTTCTGGATACTGCTATACAACATTATCCCCAGGTAAGTGGTTCTTTCATTAAATCATTTAGACTGCATTGCCATTTTAATATCAATTGTTATTCTTTATGACACAACTGGTTCTCGTGTTATTTTTTTCTGGGGGGGGGGGGAGAAAAGCTCCTGTGTTCTTTACACTTGAATAAATGCACCATAAGAGGAGTGCAGTGAGACGTTGGGCTGCACACATGTGCTAACTGCATCCATGCAGGGCCCAAGCTGGGTAAGATCAACAAGGGGACAAGGCCACTTCTTAAATCGGCAAGGGACATGGGTTTGGTTGATAAGCAATATGGCCACTTATCATTTTGACTAGAGGACAGGTTCATGATGACTTATAAAATGAACAACAATATTTCTTACAATTGACAACCAGGAACTGCATGTGGGGCCTGGCAACATGAGTCGAAAGGAAAAAGTGAAAAAAAAAGATCATGTTGATTTTAGAAAGTGAACAGGTAGACTGTTTTTTGTGTACTCCTGAGAAGTACTTCATTAGAGTTTTACTTATTATGTAAGGGTCTATGGACATTTGATTGCCTTGGATGATTTATATATTCAAATACATTAACCAAAAGGAACAGTGGGTTTCAAAATGGTGGGGGCCGGCAAATTTTCCAATCATACCTAGGCATTTTTAGAAAGAAAGCTTCAATAAACCTCTTGTTTTTCAAGGATGTAGGAGACAAGTGAGGAAGTGGCACAACAGGCGCCCAGCCCAATGTTTGCAAACCGAGCACTACATACAAGCAGCCAGCCTCTCTGACTGTATCGATGGATGTTATCTTCTCTACACATTTAGTAACAAGACAATGAGGTGCTACGGCTTCACCTACAGTACACAGCCTCAGCTATGTTCCTTTATTGTGTCACCGTGTTTATATCCGGTACTAGATGTAGCGCCCGGCACTGACTTCTACAGTTATGGTCCAGGTGACCACTGTAGTAGGTTATATTCTTTACATTTCAAGTGTTTATTTCTGAATGGGAAACACTTCAATGAATTTATAAGGATATTATTTATGGGAATTCTTTTTTTTTTAGAGCCTCCCATGCCGCGTAGCGGCGGTACCGCGAAGCGGTACGGGAGTGCGCTATGATGATTTCATTTGCCCCATGTGATGAGGTCTCACAATACAAAATTACTGAATAGAGAAATTGATAATTGTGAAATCTTCTTTATGTCTGCTGTTATGAGACATGTCATCAAACACTGGTATACCGACATTAATGGCAGGAGGCGCTTTTTTACGCGGTCACAACCGCATTTCTTGTTATAAATATCATTCAAATAAAGGAGAAGTGAATAGTGCCTTATCATATCAGGATCCTGATTTAAATTTGTATAACTATTAGCCCATATGTTTTGAGAGCTGCAAAGGTTAACTATTGAAAGAGACAAGAATAAAACATTAGAAACATGACCTATACCCTAAAGAGTTTTTTAATTCAAGATGGCTGATTTTCCAGGGGCTGGGTTTCTTGATGCCTTAAGCTCTGGCAGCAGTGATGAATATTTTGTCAATGCTCTGCAGGGGGCCAGTTTTCCTTGGGTTTTCATTCCTGACATCCCTGTTTATCTTGAATAAAAGTTACATTGTAAAATTCCAGAAAGCATCTCCAATTTGTTTTATCAAACAGTAAAACTAAAAGGCTTACGATATTTTCTTACCTTGTTAAGGGAACATAACACAAAGTCATTTATCCTCTTATGACAGGTTACTGCAGAGACACATATCTTCCAGGTGAAATTGGAATGGCAGGTCATGTAGGTTTCTCCAAGGACAGTACTTTTCCCCTTTATGACGAATATTGTGCTGATCGGTGCAACCAATACCTAAACCAGTATGGCAGAATGTGCTATGGCTTTGATTTTAATATGAAAACAAAGAGCTGTCACTATCTGACTACGCGTGATTATACAACGTCTCCTAAAGCCAACACCAGAAACCACAGACGTCAAGTCGCTTGCTATGGTATACTTTTATCATCACATTCTATTAACTTTAATTAATTCCTATAATATGTATTGATCTTCTGATTATTTATATTTAGTTACATCTTTGAATTTTTTACACTCTTTTTTTTCTAAAATGGGTTATTTCTAACTGATTTGCAGTCAGCAGTTAGTATAAACTTACCTTTCTCCTATTGTCCATGTGTCACTGTAGGTTGTAATCAGATCGCAGAATACATATCTACCCTGGATACACAGCTGCTGGCACCAGATGAGCTACCAGTGTCAGTTTCCTCTCTACATGCTTGTGCAGTAACATGTAACAATGGAGCTGTAAATGTGACAGCCTGTTATGGGTTCGCATATAACAGTGTGACCGAGCAATGTACACTGTTTAGGAAGTTTGAACAAGATCTTGGAAAAGTTGGAGCAACTCGTGGAACTGATGTTTTCAGACGTGTGTTCACCTGTGGTAAGCTTAGGCATTCATTATTTAGATCCCATTCTAAATGGCTCCACTTTGACATAATCCAAATTGCCTCAAACCCATTCTCAAAAAAGAAATTTTTGAAGACTGTTTTTTAATGAGCTGGCACAAAATAAAAACGTAAAAGTGTCTACACTTCCGGTTTCTTCACATGTCTGGATGTTGATGTTCCAAACTCCGCCACTGGCCAGACTCGGAACCTCATGCTTGAATCAACCGTTTGAGTTTATACTTCATCATGCAACTCTGTCTGTTTACTGTAGAAATCTAATTGTGCTGTGTAATTGGTTAAGGGGCTGTTCCTATGCCTGTAGGGGCATATATTACCCTAGACCAACATGAGTGCTGCATTGTCCCTGAGGGAGTCCAGGAGCTTAATTCAAAAGACTCTGCCATCGCTAGATGTTAGTGATTTCCCTCCCATATTCTATACTGCTATGGTAGCGTAGACCTGCCTTCCATTCTGATAGCCAGCTACTTTTTAGTGAGCGATGTTAGCCTCAGCCCTCCTTTCACTATTCCAAGCAGCTAACAACTGTGCAGAGTGGTAACAGGTCCACAGAGAAAAAAATAGCAGTGGAAGGTAAAAAATAGCAATGGAAAAACTCGTTCTCTCAAGAGCCCCTACACTGGGGTTCTGCTTAGAAGTATACATCACCCCCCCCCTGCACCAACTAAGAGAGAGAAGGGAAGCATGAAGTCACTATGCCCTTAACGCATGAGTACACTCAAGAGCCCTCAAGGAGCCAGAGAGAATTCATTCAAGTGCACTTAACTCATGAATAGCCTCAAGAGCCCCCACAGACTCTCAGCAGGTGCATTCACCTTTGTGATGATGAATGTTCCCCCCCACACAGGTGCTCTTGCTCTATGGGGAAACCATATCATTTCTCAGAATAAAATAAGGGGTGGTGTTAGTACTGGATGTAGAATAGTAAAGAACTGCATAGTACTTCCTATTAGTTACTGGCCTAACACCACCAGCTATTTTATTGTAGTAACACTAGGTCTTATGAGATGGTAACAGACGTGCATACGCTAACATCCCATAGGTAGCGATGGCAGAGCCTTTTGAATTTACCTCCAGAGGTGAAGGTGGGCCTCCTGGGGCTTACTCTTGCATCTAGTGTAATATCTGTAGTGAATTTAACCACTATTGTACAATCAGAGGTGGGCATATCGTGAAAACCTGGAGGCAATGCAGCAGGAGTTGTAGCCAAGGCGAAGCTTTGGTATACAGATGATAATAATGGTATCCAGGATTTTGCTCAGTAGAGTGGGTGGATACAGAGTTTGGCTGTAAGACAGAATGGGTTGATGATCCAATCCGATGAAAACGCAGTGAGTTTGAATAACCTAGTGAAGCAACAAAGGTAGGGATTCTGGGAAAATTTAGAATTTTCTATAAGGTATTTTGTGCATTGTTAGACTCAAATTCAGAGGCTACTGTAGTCTGATGTAAATATCAAATCAAGAAACTGGGGGTAAGGCTAAAACAAGACTTACCATTCTACCACAACCATTTGGGGGTAAAGGTCACATATTGGCTAATCCCCCTATCCCCCCCTGATAAAAAAAATAAGGAAACCAAAGTATTTGGGCCCAGGTAGTGGCAATGGAAGATGGAGGTCTGGGGGCATCCCCCAGGAAAAATTTGAAAATTGCAAAGCCAGGAGGTGCATTCTAATGACTTTTGAGGAGAGATGACACATTCAGTAGACCCTATCAAATCTCCCCTCAATCTATAGGGCCTAGGCTAAAAGATTCCTTTGGAAGGTCTCAGAATGGCGGTCCTTTTACAAAAGAAACAAACTTAAAAAATCTAGACTATAACTAGACCTCTGGTGGGACTCAGGGAAATGGAAGATTTTCGAAAGCTTCAATATCAAATCGACATGGCGACAGCTGCCAACCCCTGATGTCAATGTGGCCTCTAGAAAGCTGCCAGTACAACGTTTCTCTATTCTGATAGACCTTCCTGTAGTTGCTTCCATAATCAACAAATGTTATATTATATATCTGCAGGTTCACACGATGCCTGTCAGGAGACTTACAGCAAGACGTCCAACTCTGCAGCCACTGGAGGCAGCCTTCAGCCTAAAGACATCAACATGGTGCCTAGATGTGAGGATCGCTGTTATGCATACATCATTGCTACCATGCTAGAATGCTATGGCTTTGACTTCAACAGAGCAACATCGCAATGCTACATACACACAGATCTTTATTTTATACACACCAGAAGGAGTGATGGTAGCACAGATAGCTACAAGAGAGATAAGAAATGTCCACTACCATATTAATGTGCACGGTTATGGTGAATGTGTTTTGTGCGAGGTTGCATTGAATTAGAAACTGCACAATTGTAGTATTGTTCACCTATACATTAGTTTTCCCAAGTTGATACACTAGATGGCGCTCAAGTAGCCCCACTGCTTACATGGGCATGTCAAACATCTACTCCCAGGGCCCCATAGGTTTACCCTTAGTACACAGACACCCCTCATAAAAAATGTCTATTTCCAATGTAAAATAGAGCTCTATGTCTTAGAAATTAAAGCTGGACACAGAGAAATAGTGTGGTAATAATCACTATCAATATTTTAAGAAAATGATGAACCCAATATAAGGCAGATCATAAGAAACATGTTGATCTATTATAGGAACGGAAGTCCAAACCAGCCATGCCCCTGTTGGAGTAGCAAAGTGGCATGGTCACCACTAGCGCCATCTGCTGTATCATAGCTGATGAAAGGCCGTATAGCTTAGCAATATTTATCTGCCCAGGATAAAACGTGTACAGGTACAGTTTACTAGAATGCAGCTTTTGGACATAAAGCAGGGGTAATTACTTAATGTACTACTACTTGTGTTAACATAAATAAATTAAAAATTATCCATCACCAGGTGATTACGTTTTGAGACTGTTCCTCTGAGCATACTTGCAACTGTTTTTCATACTTGCATTAATGCAAGTATGCAAACTTACGTTAACACAACTATGACATTAGAGACAGAGTATAGTGAGTGATAATAGGGGTAATTACCAAAGATTTGCAAAGTTGTGAGTAGGGCACAAAGTTGCTTTAACACAAGTCCATCATTCATATAAGTAGTAGAATGAGTTAGTGATTTTAATCTCGCTATTAGTACCAAACTAGTAACTTTTAGCATACTTGCAAGTTTTGTACTAGCAAGTGGGGCATACTTGCACGAAATTCTAGGACAAAAATTTTGGTGTCCTAATTTTGTTTATATTCATAACAACAGGATATGCATGTCATTTAATTGTCAATTAATGTGTAATGGGCAAGCTTACCCGCCACCCTACTGTTCTATAATGATAACATATGTTTACTTCGATAATGTCTTATCGACTGGTAATGTAAATACGGATACTTATCAGTACCGACTGGTACCATATGTTTAACAACCATTCAGGCGCTAAGCCTGTTATGTAAGAGGATTAATATCTGCCACACGGTTCCCGCCGTTGCTAATTGTAATCTAGATATTAATATCATGTATTAATGAACCTACTATATAAAGGACCACATGTCCCTACCTTGGGAAGTGTGTCTTAGGCGCTAAGACCTCTCGCACCTCCATACTATGTCCGAATATCTGTTAAAATCTACTGTCTATACCTAGGCCGATATTACCCTTATAGTATCTGTATACATTCAGTTAACTATTGAACCAAGCAATCCATGTTCAACAAAGTAATAAAGCTTCCGAAACTCTATGTTCCTTGTGTTGTTGTCTCTAAGTATCGGAGTCGCATAGACAGATAACCCGACAGGCTTACCGACGGGTGGCCCGAAAGTTACAAATGTAATATTATTGAAATATAATATTATTGATATCAAAGGGTATGGAGTGACTGGCTTAGTCAATTACACATTTCTTTGTAACTTTTAATCAGAGTGTTTGACTTGGGTTTTTTTTCAAGTCATATTTTCTGCAAGTGCACACTTGCTAGAAGGGGAACTCAATTTGCAAGTATGAAAAAAGGAAATTGGCAAATAGCCTACTTGCAGCATTTTCATACTCACAGAAACACAATCAATGAAATAACCACTAGTAACTATTGGAGCAACAGGCCCTATGTAATTAGCATACTGTGTGATGATTTTTATCGTCCGGCCAATAAGGCACGGTTGGATAATAATGATGTAACCCGGCTGCACCACCACCTGGTGGTCATCCATACTATTATAATCCTTGTGACATATGGGGTTCACTTGGCTATTTGAGAATTGATACAATTAGCATTATAATAATGTATATAGATGCATATTAAAGATAACAATATGAAATATAAAATTATAATTAATCATGATGATGTAATATGAGGTAATGTTATGTAACAGTTCTTGTGAAAGGAATAGGGGGAATTCTTGACTAACACCATCCAGAACCAAGTCATACTGGTTGTACTATCTTGAGAAATGCCCTCTTGGCATGGTCCAGTGAAGATGCCAATGCACCATTTCATGATCAGTTTTGAATTTGGAAGTTAGAATTTCATATTCAACCATAATGTACGTCGTTGGACATGTGGGAGAAGTTTCTAGAACATTTCGTGGGGGTTTCGTGTAAGGTTTCAGATACATAGATAGAACTAAACGACCGTGGTGTACGAGGTGGTCGATCCACCATGAGGGAGTTGTCTCCCCCGAGGGTGTTAGCCCGAGGAGGAGACAACTCCCGAGGGGTGGATAGGCCACCGAGGATACCAGGGGAGTTTAGTTCTATATTTATTTTATGTTTTTAGAGTCTTTAATTAACTGAAAATTAGCAAAATCCGTTACCGTAGTTCCCCGTACGAGCGCCGGTCCGCCATTTTGAATGTTTACATGCACCCAGAACGAGGCTGCAGTGGTGGATCAGCCGCTGTGGTGGATCGACACACGTTACACCACTGGGGGTGTGGCGATCGGCCGCGCAATGCTATCTCTATGGGAAGAAGTTATTCACATAAAATAAAAGTGGTTCTGTTGCATGTATCAATTTTAGGTATGAAGGTTTAAATGCTCATAATTCAAATTTAAAATGAGTACTGAACGGATACTGTCACATAAGTGATAATTGATAATACCTCTGCAGATCTGAAAATCTGTAAATCTTGCTGAAACAACTTCAACATACTCCTTCTCTTTGGTTGACATACTTCACATAGGTTTAACTTAAAGTCATCCATATAACATGAGATGGCCTCCCCACTTATATGTCATTATGATGGGATTTACTGTTGGGTGCAGATTGATGGTTATATATCCTTTTTGAAAGAAGTTTAATAGCCTATGTTGGCCGACTTTGGATATAGATGTGCCTAGTGGTTGAGTTAGGGACAACTTACCCCACATTTCACTGATGTTAGTGAGTGAGTAATAAATGTTTAACACCATTTCGACATACAAGGAATGTGTCAGTGCCCGCGCATATGTGCACCACACACATCTGAGGGGATATGCTTGGTCCAGAATTTCTCCCACTCCCTGCTCCTTAAACATTTATCACTATTACCCCCACCTGAGTACTCCTTATCTAACTATCTTAAGTGACATACTGATACACCAGCCCATTATACCTACGACGGATCAAATATTAACTGTCAAAAATGAACAAACTAATATACTTCTGTACTACTTATTCAAATATAATTGAATTGAGTTAATGTAATATCTTGATTTGTTGCTGTATTTAAATTGTTATGTCAATGTAGATTTGCTGTATCTGGATAACTCGGACCATTGTGTCCCCCTGATGCAGCCTAAATAAAGAATTTTGAATTGAATGAATTGAATTGAATTGATAGGAAAGAAGAGATATAGACCCTTTTAAGTGGGCTAGGGAAGCCCGTTCCACTGATGTACACTGTGATAGATGCTGTAAAAATAGAACAGGGAAGTGTATAGCTAGCTGAGAAAGCATGACATTAAATCAGCAGTCAAGCTGTAGGTATTATGACGTTATGACCCAGGTCAGTGGCGGATTTAGAGCGGGGCGCAGGGGCGCCCAGTATTTAAGAGTTTAACTACATAAATTATTTTGGACCACAAATATTGTCCAAAATACGGGGTGTGCCCCCTTCTTTTGGGCCGCGCCCCCTCCTTTTCAAAATCCTGGATCCGCCACTGACCCTCTTCACTCTCTAAGGGTTGGCAAGTAGTCGAGAGGCACCGTTACATTGACATAATGTTGAGTTAGAAAACATGACATGTACAACAACTTGAATGAAGGAATGCCCATTAGTCTATTAATTGCTGTTATTCAATCTAGCTCATTACATTCCCATTATTGCCTCAGATGGGTGTTGGACGAGTAGCCAATGAAGGTCTCTGATAATCATGAAATGGGTTATGCATTTATTCTAAAAAATTAGTTCATAATGACATGTATATGTTTTTATAATAAAAGATAATATGGTGGTGTACTTTTATGAAGGAGGAGTACAGCGTCATTATCTTGACCTGGTATTGTTATATCTAGCTATGGGTAATTACAGCTACTACATGAACATAGTGATAACAAGAAGCTGGCAATTAGTGGGTAATTGATGATAGCTTTATTGTACAAAGTACATGCTGAAAAGAGGTTAACTCAGCAAATCGCTAGTTGGTATTGCTGGCAGGTGTACTAGCACATGGCTGTATATACATAATGACCATCAGGTGTACCACCCCTAGTGGCAGAGTGTGGTGTTCCTGCATACATTATAGGCGAGTATAGCATAGTGAGTAATAATAGATGTCGTATGATTGGTATAATGTACAATATATTAATAGAGTAAAAGCGGTCAAGTTTTCTAATTATCACACTAGAAGATAAAAGCTGTCAGTAGGTACCCTCTTTTCAAAAGAAGTCATGCTCTGCTTCACCATTCCACTTGCACTCACCACATTAGTCTGAAGTCACCTGCCTTGGTTAAAAAAGAGAGAGCTGCACTATCAGGTACCTACTCATGTCATACAATCTATAGTATATTATACTGACTGACTTCTCCCACCTAGGTACCTACTCAAATCCCCTTTTTTAGCACTGTACAAAAGAGACAAGTTATAGCTACATAAAAAGAAAGAACTGGAAATAAGGGCATTTTTAGCCAGCTCTTCCTTTTACTATAGGAGCAACACCCTCCAGGTCTGCTGTCACATTCCTGTCACAGGCCTGTCTGCAGGACTGTTTATCTAGTCCAATACTTATAGAAATCTCCTCCACCGAGGCCGACACAATCTTAAAACTGTCCTGCAATCCCCATGCACTGGACACACCGTTTAGCCAAAAATCTGAACATCTCCAGTATAACCAAAGTAGTGAGCTGTCAGATAAGCTACACTCTAGAAAAATGCCATTGTATTTACCAGGGATCCTTGCAAAACTGAACAATGAGCCACCAAAATCGAGAATGAAGCAATGTGGTTTCTACAATGAAGCCTCACATGGCAGTGCTGTGTTACAAGGAAATTTCCATGGAAATAACGACGAATTTCCCATTATTCCATCAACATTTTCCTTTACTCTGTACCATTATCAGCACATACCTGAAACCGTTTTTTAAAAACACAGCTGAAAAATAATATTTGTTTATCAAATCAGGAAACTTGCAAATCACGGAAGGGAGTTAATCAATTCACTTGCAGGAACTCCTCAATTAAATGAAAGAAAAATTGTTGAAGTATTATCAAGGAAGCACTCACATTTTATTTATCCAGGAGGGGAACCCAGGGACTTCTCTGCTCAGTCAGTGTATTGTACGGATCAACATATTTGGAAAATGATTCCTATTTCTTTTTAGATTGACATTAATTCTGCTGTAATGCTGTTGACGTGAAACCAAGCATGGGGTTAAACCATCTACCTGAGTAACACTATGAAATGCTTTACAATCAAGGGAATTTGCATACTTACTTTATTTTCAAAATTCTTGGAGAGAACACTAATGAAGAAATCCAGAAGTATGAATCATATTAGTTACAGCACATTGCAGATGTCAATAACTCACAGAACTGTATGGTAAAATATTATAGAAAAATAGGATCAAGGAACGTGAATTAAAGGTATATTCCACCATCTATTCCGTCGCCACCTGGTGGCCAAAAATTGAAACTACCTAATTTTGCCTAAACTCATGATATATGTTCATTTTCTTTTTGTATATTCCCTAACTCATCACTATCAAGGTGTTGAATGAAAGACTTTTGCCTTTTCCCACCATATCACTAATATTCACTACTCACTTACTTCACAGATTTCTGTAGTTGAGGAAAAGGAATTTTTTCCCCATATATATGTAGCTTCTAGATTCTGTCAGTAACCCTTCAATTCTTTGTTCATAAAATATTCATAATGATTGTATCTTAATTTGTGTAAAGTCTGGTGGCCAAATTCCTGGTAGTTTCTTTCCTGTAGTGAGAAATGTAAGAAATTATAATACTTTTCATTTTCACTTTCTTTGAATAATTCACTGGCTCTTTTGTTTGTCCAATGACTACCTCTTTTTATTGATTAATCATGGTAAGGATGATGTTTACTAGAACTATGAGAAGTTTGATCAAGATATCACTGGTCAATTTTTCATGATGCTTGAATGTAACTTTTGTATTAGTCAATGGATTTTGGAAACTTGAAAACCTATGGATGAACAGGTTGTCCAATTCCGACGCTGACTTCCGCATGCCAAACAAATTAGGTTTTGGTACATGGTAGGTACTTCAGCAGTAGAGCTTTCCTCAGTATAACCAGGTATTGTGGAATGGAAGCCAGTAAAAGGCAGATTAGGGAGTGCTTGGGAGTGACTGCCACTAACCCTTTAAGGGTCAGTAGGGTGGCAGGAGTACACCATTCCAATTAGCCAGCATGACACACAAATCAAGTGCGGGCAAGCATACTCACCAACACTTCATTGTTGCCTGATGCTGAACGTTTGGGAGTGAATCAATCAGGCAGGGTCGGTTTGGGAGTGTATCAATCAGGCAGGGTCCGTTTGGGAGTGTGTCAATCAGGCAGGGTCCGTTTGGGAGTGTATCAATCAAGCAGGGTCCTTTTGGGAGTGTATCAATCAGGCAGGATCGGTCTGGGAGTGTATCAATCAGGCAGAGTCCTTTTGGGAGTGTATCAATCAGGCAGGATCGGTCTGGGAGTGTATCAATGAGACAGGGTCCATCTTGGAGTGTATCAATCAGGCAGGGTCCGTCTGGGAGTGTGTCAATCAGGCAGGGTCCGTTTGGGAGTGTATCAATCAGGCAGGGTCCGTCTGGGAGTGTGTCAATCAGGCAGGGTCCGTTTGGGAGTGTATCAATCAGGCAGGGTCATTTTGGGAGTGTATCAATCAAGCAGGGTCTGTTCAGGAGTGTATCAATCAGGCAGGGTCAGTTTGGGAGTGTATCAATCAAGCAGGGTCCGTTTGGGAGTGTATCAATCAAGCAGGGTCCGTTTGGGAGTGTATCAATCAGGCAGGGTCTGTTTGGGAGTGTGTCAATCAGGCAGGGTCCATTTGGGAGTGCATTAATCAGGTAGGGTCCGTTTGGGAGTGTATCAATGAGGCAGGGTCCGTCTGAGAGTGTATCAATCAGGCAGGGTCGGTTTGGGAGTGTATCAATGAGGCAGGATCCATTTGGGATTATATCAATTAGGCAGGGTCCGTTTGGGAGTGTAACAATCAGGCAGGGTCTGTTCGGGAGTGTATTAATCAGGCAGGGTCCATCTGGGAGTGTGTCAATCAGGCAGGGTCCTTTTAGGAGTGTATCAATCAGGTAGGGTCCATTAGGGAGTGTATCAATGAGGCAGGGTCCGTTTGGGAGTGCATAAATCAGGCAGGGTCCGTGTGGGAGCATATCAATCAGGCAGGGTCCGTCTGGGAGTGTATCAATCAGGCAGGGTCCGTCTTGGAGTGTATCAATCAGGCAGGGTCCGTTTGGGAGTGTATCATTCAGGCAGGGTCCGTCTGGGAGTGTATCAATCAGGCAGGGTCTGTTTGGGAGTTTATCAATCAAGCAGGGTCCGTCTTGGAGTGCATCAATCAAGCAGGGTCTGTTCAGGAGTGTATCAATCAGGCAGGATCCGTTTGGGAGTTTACCAATAAAGCAGGGTCCGTCTGGGAGTGCATCAATCAGGCAGGGTCCGTCTGGGAGTGCATCAATCAGGCAGGGACCATTTGGGAGTGTATCAATCAGGCAGGGTCCGTTTGGGAGTGTATCAATCAGGCAGGGTCCGTTTGGGAGTGTATCAATCAAGCAGGGTCCGTTTGGGAGTGTATCAATCAGGCAGGGTCCATTTGGGGGTGTATCAATCAGGTAGGGTCCGTTTGGGAGTGTGTCAATCAGGCAGAGTCCATCTTGGAGTGTATCAATCAGGCAGGGTCCGTTTGGGAGTTTATCAATGAGGCAGGGTCCATTTGGGAGTGCATCAATAAAGCAGGGTCCGTTTGGGAGTGCATCAATTAAGCAGGGTCCGTTTGGGAGTGTATCAATCAGGCAGGGTCCGTTTGGGAGTGTATCAATCAGGCAGGGTCCGTCTGGGAGTGTGTCAATCAGGCAGGGTCCTTTTGGGAGTGTATCAATCAGGCAGGGTCCGTCTGAGAGTGTATCAATCAGGCATTAATAATTATTTACAATTATTAAAATTTTTTAACAATTATTAATAATTATTAACAATTATTTATAATTAAGATGTAAGTGGCATTTGTCAAATGGCAAATGCCAAGACTTAAGTAGCAAATGGCAAATGACAAATAAGAAAAGGCAAATGGCATGTAGCACCGGCCTTCCATACCTTCCGGGCTTCTGTTACTTAAAGGTTGCACTTTGAGATGTCAAGGACTGATCAGAGAGTGGATGCCGTGGTAATGCAAGGGAATTACTTCAATCCGACCAAATGTCTTAAAATGTACTGCCACTGTAGTACCTGCAGGTATGGGCTTCTAACCTGTATCTTACTACTTCTTTCACTTCTGGAGGTTAATTCAAAATGTTCTGCCATCGCTACCTATGAGATGTTAGTGATTTCTGTCCTTTATTCTATACTGCTATGGTAAGGTAGGCCTGCCTTCCTTTCTGATAGCCAGCTACTTTTTAGTGAGCACTGTTAGCCTCAGCCCTGCTTTCACTATTCCAAGCAGCTAACAACTATGCAGAGTGGTAACAGGTCCACAGAGAAAAAAATAGCAGTGGAAGATAAAAAATAGCAGTGGAAAAACTTGTTCTCTCAAAAGTGGCTACACTGGGGTTCTGCTAATTTTATACATACCCTGTTGGGTGCACTTGACCCTGAAATGTCTTCAAATATGTGACCAACTAAAAGAGAGAAGGGAATCATGATGTTACTATGCCCTTAACGCATGAGTAGACTCAAGAGCCATCAAGGACTATGAGAATATCCATTCAAGTGCTTTTAACTCATGAGTAGCCTCATTAGCCCACACAGACTCTCAGCAGGTGCATTCACTTTTGTGACGAGGAATGTCCCCCACATAAGTGCTCTCGAACTCAGGGGAAACCACTATCGTTTCTCAGAACAAAATAAGGGGTGGTTTTAGTACTGGAAGTGGTATAGTGAAGGACTGCATAGTACTTCCTATTAGTTACTGGCCTAACACCACTAGCTATTTTATTGTAGTAACACTAGGTCTTATGAGATGGTAAGAGATGTGCCTACGCTAACATTGCATAGGTAGAGATGGCAGAGCCTTTTGAATTTACCTCCAGTATAGGTTACAGCTCCTGCCTGGCAAACATTCCTTCTCTCCCTAGTCTATTGAATTCTTTCTGTATGTTAAACTGAACAGTAGACTCTCCTTAACTCAGGTTCAGCTATCCTCCTTGCACCCACTGGTTATCTGTCCCTCTGATATCCCTCAGGATAGCCTAAAGCATCAGTTCAGGAAAATCCATTGTTATCTGAACTTTCTCCTAGACATTTTTTTCATCTATAGACGGAATACTTCAGCATCTTAGGTATGACGACAGAGGTTGCGATATCTCTCCTAACAACCTGTTTCTTTATGAGTGGACCTTGTGTGCCTCCCAGCCTTGAAGAGACAGAGAGATTGTAACAGATGTGTGTGAAACTCTGTACTTATATCATATTCTATTGGTAGAAAGACTATAACATAGTGTGACAAAATCTTGGTTTGAAGAGCCCTCAGAGATTGAGGGTCCTCACAATAAATCTAAGCACAGTAGCAACCTTTTTTTTTAGACATTTATAACAATAAGAATGAATTAGGAACTTAAACGCTTTCAACTGGCATAAATCAATAGAAAAAAGAAAGTTGACCTTGGTTATGTTATTCCATCTTTAATAAATTGATGAATGGGGCCAAATTGTGAGAGTCAACCACTCTCTGCTGTAGCCACCCACTGACACAAGGCCCACACATTCCTGCCCTACTGTCATCCTTAGCACTCACTGTAACCCACCACTGGCACTCTGCACATGTAAGCAGACCAGCAAAAAGAAACATCCATATGTGGCTGCATGGATGTCTTTTTCTACCTGTTAATGTATCTCTAGTTACCACTGCCCCAATCATCTTGAGTTCTATTGTTTGTTGGGGGTAGGAGTACACTGCCTCAGTCTAGAAACACAGTGTTGGTAGCTGTGATGACTAATTTGTCTTCTACATCTTGTGGATGTATATGGGTGGGTGGAAATTGGGACAACATTTCTGTTTCTTTTGTCTTTTCCTAGTTCAGTAAGACCAACGTTAATAGTGATGAAACATGTTCGGCATACCAGTGTGCAGAAGTAGTCTTATTGAATTTTCTATTTAGCAGAGCCAAGGCGTGCTAAAGTCTCGCATTTTGAAAATTGAGTCTCGCTGAAAGTAAGTGATAAAGGAAGGCTCTAGATCTACGGTGATTTTAGAAAATGAAACTCAAAAGTTGTGTTACTGTGTGTACCACTATATTAAAGAATAGTGCAGGACTGATACATACTGCACGACATTTGATGACTGCCTCAGTTCCCATAATCCCCCTCAGGAAGCCTGGAGGGTGTTGCTCCTATTGTAAAAAGAGCTGTGAGTATGTGCCCTCTTTTCTAAACAAGTCCCGCTCTGCTTCACCATTCAACTTGCACTCACCACATTAGTCTGAAGTCACCTGCCTTGTTTAAAACAGAGAGAGCTGCACTATCAGGTACCTACTCATGTCACATGCTCTATAGTATATTATACTGACTGACTTCTCCTAACTAGGTACCTACTCAAATCCTCCTTTTTTTGCACAGTACTTGAATGACCACTTGTGAGCAACAAAAGGAACAAGTTACAGGTACATGAAAAGAAAGGACTGGAAACAAGGGCATTTTTAGCCAGCTCTTCCTTTTACTATAGGAGCAACAACCTCCTGCACTACCAGGTACCTACTCATGTCACACACTCTATAGTATATTATACTGACTGACTTCTCCTAACTAAGTACCTACTCGAATCCCCTTTTTTAGCACCGTACTTGAATGACCACTTGTGAGCAACAAAAGGGACAAGTTATAGCTACATGAAAAGAAAGGACTGGAAATGAGCTCTTCCTTTTACTATAGGAGCAACACCCTCCTGTGGCACCATGCATTACAGAGATTCAATTTATTGTAAGTGACAGATCTACTAGCAGCTAGCTCAGATCTTCCTATATCCTTTACTGGTACATTAGGATTGTGGTTTATGTCATGGCAGATACGGTTGTTACTATAGAACAGTACTGGACATGCTGTATTCAATGGGGGCATGGAATACAATGTGGCTGTATTCAATGGGTGTCTGCCATCTTGGATTCTGAACAGATCTGAGCTGTGTTTCTCTATTTTAAAGCAAATTAACCCCTGTAGGGCCATGACAAAAATGCAAATGTCAACGACCATGGAATATTTTTGCATCATATTCCCCAAAGTGAGTCTGCCGTATTCAACGAGTCCTTATAGGCCAAGTTGAACTCGGCCTATAAGGACTCGTTGACATTTGCTTTTATAGCTGCAACTGCTACCTTCACCCCACTCTTCAGTTCAGGCACGTATGTAGGTCAGGCTCTAACCACAATACCACCATACCACTGAAGCATTTAGATCAATCCTAGTTGGCTATCGGTATGGCAACAGGCACTATTGATACACCAATCAGAATACATTTCAACCCCAAAGATAAGAAACAATTAGTTTGGATCATTTCCTATCAGACTGTATATCTCTTTGTTGATTTTATGTTACAGGAGAATTTTAGAAAAGCTTGTTGCCTACTGATCACACTGCACTATGTGCTTGGTTACCACCGATTGCTGCGAGACACACTACCAGTGGGGTGTTTCAGAAGCAAGTAATGTTTACAACCGGTCATAAGGAGATATGATAGCAGTTTTAATAGTGATTGTAGGCTTATAACTGCATGTGTTTCTAAAGCATTACCATTATCTTACTGTGTCTATAACTATATGACTGGCGAGAGATGATAATGGTTGCAGTTGTAAGTTTAGAATCTAACAGTTTTAGAAACAGATATTTAATGTTCATTATCATGTCCGGCTTCTGAAACACCCCACAGAGATCCCAAATGCCCTCACTGGGTGCACCGTGCTGAAAGACTTCGTGCTGAATCTTGCTGATGAGGAGCAGCTAAGGGCCATTTTCCACCACCCGATATAAGTGCTCAATCCGCCGATAGCTGCCCCACACAACCACCTTGGCAGACGGGGCTGCCATAGGGTTCAGTGGTGGGGCATGGTCTCTGTAGGCCGAATATAGCATCTACTATGTGTCTAGCGGCCGATAGAGGGGCCATATCGGGTGGTGGAAAATGGCCCTAATTGTGAGGGAAGCAGCATAGTGTCTGGGGAGGAGCTAAGTGTTTTGTGCACAGCTCACTTCAACATTATGAATGAGGACCTAGCTAAGGAGGAGGTAGTCTACTAAGTTTAAAGGGAAACGAAGACTATAAATAGGACGGAACAGCCTGTGATCCCACAGGGGGTCTCATATAAGGTGGGGTAAAGAGCTCTGGTCAAATATGCCAAGTTATCCTGAATATCTCTGTCTTTAGTGAATACTATTTTCTGCAAAGTGCATACCATATGTGTGAGTACCTCAATGATAGGTATAGCTGAAATCAGCTTTTTCTGATGAATAAAACAATCAGAAATTGAGTATTTTATTTTCTCCAACTGTTAGAATTTTGAAATCAGGCTGTTCCATCAATAGACACCAACCTACTTCTGTTGGGTTGTTGGTCAGTTTATGGAGCTGCTCCAGCCTCCACCCCCAAACCCTAATGACCCCACACAGACCAAACTTCAAACAGGACCACCTGTGGGGCAATAAAAATTAGCACCTCTGTGTGGAAGCAGTATACACATGCTGTAAGGGCACAGCAGGACTTCAGTTGGTATGTACACCAAAGGAATCTACCCTTTAAGAAGAAGCCCTGATATGAGATATCATGACCTTGAACTTCTAACACAGATTCTTTTTGGAAAAGCTCCTGAAACAAAATGGGTAAGGCCCATTTTCCACCACCCGATTTGGTTGCTCAAGCACCTGATAGACATGCAGACCAGTATCGTCGGCCGCTGGGTTTATCATAGTATTCAATTGTGGGGCATGGCTCTCTGTAGGCTGACGGCAGCACTTATTGGCCAACAGACCGACCAAATATTTTGGTGGAAAATGGCCCTAATATGCTATGAAGCGAGCAGTGCAGAGTGAGTGGAGCAACAAAGAATGTAAGGAAGTGAAGATTTAGATCTACACAGCATCCTGTGAGATGCCTTGTTGATATCTGGGTTGCATGTAGCGGAGGGTCAGGTTTTCTCTACAACCCCTATCACCCCCTATCAATTTCACCATTCTCCGATTCCCAGTAGACCATACAAGTGGGCCGAAAGAGTGGGTTGGATTTGATGTATCAGTCTCCTCTGACCACTTACCATTCCTCCATGTCAGTAATCTGATCACATATCTGTCACATCATTTCCTATTAGGCTTTATGCATTACTGACCCTCAACCCTTTAGTCCACCACATGGCTGGACTAATATTTTTTTGTCATAGGAAGGTCGTTCCAGGGTTTCCCACCATGAATATATTATTTTATCTGTTCTTTTGCAGGACCTTAATGCGATCTTTAAGCCTTTTGTGATGACAGAGTGTATTGACAGTATTACTGGTGATGAAGGGATGTAAGAGAATGTTTGGGGCAGGTGAATAACTCATTAGTCAGTGTGTAGTTATAAAAACAGAATATATAAATTATAGGCATCATAAAAGGTCACCGTATTATAGGGGCGTGATTCTGTGGAATGTACTGCCTGCAAATATACAGAGGGCAACCACGAAGGTCAAGTTTAAAGCTGAATTAAAGAAAAACCCCAATTTTCGTGAGGGATTAAAAAAAGGTTACAATTAATGTCTGGATAGGTGTAGATACTGCGCCATCCGAGGACTATATTACAGTTCTGACAATATATTTTATATGTCTATATTGCATGTTCCATGTTTTTCTTATTTTTTCTATGTCTGCCTTAATATATAAGTAACACAGTTTTTTAAATTAATGGGTGATATGAAATATTCAAACACTACTGTGGCTACCATGTTTTTGGGTTATGTGTCAGTCCCACGTTTATTGGCTCTTGTAAATATGCGTCTAAGACGCTGGTCATAATAGATTTGTCACAATTTATTTTTGAGTATTATACTCATATAATCAAAAAAGGTCATGTTTTGATACTGATATTTAAATGAATGTTACTATTCATTATCAAATAAACACGTCCAAAAAACACAATTTGTATACAACCACACTGTAAAACAGTTGAATATACCAGGGATCCTTTTAAAACTAAGAAGTGAACCACTGTAATCATATTCCAGTAAACCAATGTACTTTTTATATCGGGAGGGTGTTGCTCCTATAGTAAAAGGAAGAGCTGGCTAAAAATGCCCTCGTTTCCAGTCCTCTCTTTTCATGTAGCTATAACTTGTCCCTTTTGTTGCTCACAAGTGGTCATTCAAGTATGGTGCCAAAAATAGGGAATTTGAGTAGGTACCTAGTTGGAAGAAGTCAGTCAGTATAATATACTATAGAGTTTGTGACATGAGTAGGTACCTGATAGTGCAGCTCTGGTGACTATAGGTACTCAATCTGACGAGTTTAAAGATCTGGAGGGTTTTCAGTGCAATGCTATACGGGAGATCCCACTGAGTTGTCAAATTCCTTTGGGAGGAAAACCATTGTCTAGCTAAAGGAGTGCATCCACTGCCGACGGATGAACCATCCATTGGTTTCATCCGTCTTAATTATCATTGATTTCTATGAAGCAAAAAAAACGCTTGAAAGGAGATGGATGGACCATCCGTTGCAGTGGATGCAGGCCTTAAGCTTATAGCAGCTCAACGATCCACAGGATAAAATTGGAACAGGGCAAACGACAGGGACAACCGGAAGTTAGCAATATCATAATCAGAGCAAGGTTTACATATTTTGGGCAAGAACATTAAGAAATAGACAAGCACAAGGATTGGTGATTGCTGTTTGAGGTGTTGGATACATTGTCGTTAAAGGGGGGCTGGCATGGAAAATTAACAACATTGGTACCGATTCAAACAGCGATCATAAAATCGCGGGAACCAGCGGAAAAATCGCGACACCCTGATTGGTCAAGGGGTGATCACGTGACTGTTTAATGTGGGCATGCATTACCATGCCAGGGCCCCTTTAAATCATCAGAACTCATTCTCCTTTGGTCACACATAATGACTTTTTTATTGTTAATTCAGAGATTTATTTGCAAACTTCTATCTTGTCAGCATATCAGACTACAGAACATATTTGGTACTTCTTTTAAATCTAGTGTATGAAGATAATCAAATATTTACAACCGATGAGAAAATCACCTTCATTCACTGCAGATCACACAATGGCGTCTCCTTAGGATGGATTGGAACCTTGGTAACCAGACTGAACTATAGTTCCTCGGTGCTCTTTCTCCATCATCGTGCATGAATGTAGATGCAGACTACATAAATTGATACATATGTCTATTCTACCACGTTGCCCTGAAATCATGAAACATATTTTAAAGAGAAAAAGGGCACAATAGTAACAGACAATTTACACTTGGAGAACACAGGCGCCACCCAAATGATTCTGTTTTATGTTAATTATACTGCATTAAGCGCACCTCGTATTTCTGTATGTCTTTTATGTTAATCCAAGATTTAAAGTACGTCGACTTACTTGTCTTACCAGTAATGGGGATAAGAGAACGTTCAAGGACAGGTAAGATGTAAACTAACACCCCAGTGCTTTAGCTATGGAGTATTGTTATCAGCATTAACTAAAATCTACCCTCTAACAAAATAATGTTTTCCATTACATGTGTCTTACAATCATACCTATCCTAATGCAATGTGGTTTGATTGGAGCGTGATTTGGCTGTTTAATTGAACGAATAGACCTTCCGCCTGATGGAGTGTTAATTATTTAAGTGTTACTGCTGCAGTAGTGAATGAAGCACATCAAAGTTTAGGCGAGTGTTGGATCATCATGCCACTCCTGTACCAAACCTGTAGCGTACAATGTAGCCCTGGGGTCTGTTGTTCCCATAGCTTCCATATGGGTTAGTATTTTGGAAAATTTTTGGATACTGGCGTTTCTTTAGAGAAACCGCTGTATGGGTGTTATCGCCAGTGCAAACTGTAGGTCAGGATGTCACATAGAGGTGGGTGTAATTGGGTGCTAGGTGTGTGTGGAGTTGATCTTCTGAAGATAACAGGGGTGAGGCGCGTGGCAGGCTGTGTGCCGTGGGTCGTGTGGGGTTTGGTTTGTGTGTGGGTGGTGTGGGGGGGGGGGGTGCTAGAATATTTTATGGAAACTTTAGGAAACTTTGGCTGTCTTCTTTTTCTTTGCCTTTTTGAGTGGAGATGGGGCAAAGGTAACAATACCTTTCTTGGCGGGCCGACCTCTCTTCTTTTTGGGAGGAGGGGTGGGTGTGCTGGGGTCAGGCATTGCACTTAAGTCGGGGTCAAAAAGGGTCGACACAGGACCGGTCTGGAGCCTTTTTATTATGGCTTTGGCGCTGGCCCTGGTGTTTGGTCGTCTCAGTCTTGATACATGTACAGCTTTGTTAAAAACTTTTCCATCCTGAGTTGTCAGGATAACAATACTGACAGTGCATAGTCATCATATTGACAACTCAGGTCATCAGGATGATGACCTAAAGTCATCATTTTGACTACCTAAAGTTGTAGTTTTAGGTATCGTCAACTTGAGAACCTAAAGTGGTCACCGCTGACTAGTTTCGGATCTTCCATGTTTTCAGTGTAGTAACTTTTGAAGTAACACTCCCCAGGGTTGCATTCATGCATCATAACAAAAAGCCGGATGCATCAATGCATCGTCAGCCCTTAAAGGAATTAACTTAAGGCACGTTTATCCAAGGCAGTGCCCTTTTAACTGCAAAGACAGTGGCTTCCCACTGAGGGAAAAACATTTCTTTTGCAATATAAAACCCCCATTGTAGCAACAGTTTTCACTGTAAAAACATTCTGTATTGTGAACATATGTTGTTGTTATTCTTTAGGAGTGTAACCACCACTGCAATTCCATTTGAAATGGTTTTGTTTCATAAATGTGTGCCGCTGATTTGCCGAATGGAGACAATTGATTTTCAAGGTTTTTACACCAGATTTAACTTATCAGTCTGACAATCCTCTATATTACCTGAAAAGATTGTTCACACAATTGTGTTTGTGTCACACTGTTACATACCCTTAGTCTTTAATCCCCATCTTTTGTCTCCTTTCTCTTTTCTTTTCATAGCCTAAAGGTGTACCCTCAGGAGCTCAAGAAAAACTGTGCCCAGTCCTATCCATGGTTCTTGCATCTTGCTTGATTCTGTGAGGAATCTCTGTTTCTACCTGGCCAATTACAGCTCAGCCATATTTTTCTCAAGCACTACGATCATACATCTATACCTATGAATGGGGCCCTTGATGGGGGGTCCCCATGTCCCATGTCGATTTTAAAAAATGGCCATGTCATCATGTCGATTTTTAAGAAATTGTCATGTCCCTTTGTCGATTTTAAGGAATGGTCATGTCCCTGCATCATTTTTAAGAAATTGGCCATGTCTCATGTCACTAAGCAAAAAAAAGCTCATGTCGCCATGTCGATTTTAGGGGTCTAGGGCCATATGAATTCTACCAACCCTATATCAAGAAGCTTAGATACAATAGGAGGGGTCACTGAGAGTATAGTCTGTAGACTGTGACAGGCCACCCCCCTCTACCCCCCCATGAAACTAGGCTACCTTGTGTCTTTAGTGTTGATTTCTATAGAGGATTAGGTCGTTTATGGAGCTGTGGCATTCCTTTACAAGGGTGATACCAAAGGGGAAGAAGGAACCACCTCGACCAAAAATGGTGTTGAATCCAGAATTTATAATCATGATTCTCAGATATTGACCAAAAGTACCCAAAATGAGGTTGGATGATGAAAATATTTCAAAATGTACAAAAATAATATTGAAATGATTAGTTTTCATAGATAGATAAATGTAATCCAGAGTTACTACCTCAGTGTACATATCCAAATGTCTGCCTATCGCTCAATCTAACAAATACTCTAAATGTGCATTGCTCTGCCTATCCAACATACTGCCTATCCCTTAGTCTACCTATCACTCATACCGCCTATCTCTTAAATCCAAAGCATCTTGAGCCATGTAAGGCTATCTCCCAAGAGGCCTAAATAGTAAAGCTTACTCCTCACCTTACCTTATCTTATCTGTGATCACTTTCATATAGTTTACCTATCCTCAATCTGCCTATCATTCATTTTACCTATCCCTCATGGTGACTATACCTCAGACCCTCATGGTTAAACTACATTGTTCATCTGTTTATTTTAGCCTTGATGGTTAACAGTGCATTGCTTATAATGTCTACTTATTTTGATCTTACCTATCCTTGATCTGCCTATCATTCATTTTACCTATCCCTCATTGTGCCTATCCCCCAACTGTGCACATCCCTCATATTTAACTTGCATATTGGTCCCTACCACCTATGTTTTTATTCTTTTATGTTCGCTCATCTTACAAGGTACTCTCCCTATCCCCCAAACTGCTAATTGCTCATACTACTACCCTTCCCCTGCTACCCATTCTTTTGAATACCTATCCCTGATGTTCTCTGTATACCTGTCTTACCCATCTCATTTGTCCTAACCTACTATGACACAAACATATTTCATTATGATGACCATTCTATAGTCAACCTATCAACCAAGGTACTGGGTCTACCTTAATCATACATCTACCTGTCATTCATGCTGCATATCTTTCAGTTTACCTATCCCTCACTCTGTCTGCCTAAACAGCTCTCTATATACCTCTCACTTTATGTTCTTTCTAACTAACTTTAATAATATGTCTTATGAAACAACCATCCCCCATTGCATTTCAGGGATATGCAGAAGGATATGCATAACAAACATGAGTGATATGTAGAATGGAGGATAGGCACAATGGGGAATAATTATATTTCATAAGGCATAGACCTGGAGAGAGGTCGAAAGAATTGAACACAATCAGAGATAATATCTAGAGAGAGCTGGCTAGTTTGACTGAGCTGAGATAGGTAAGAAAGCCATATAGAGAGCATGAGAGATAGGTATTCAAAAGGATGGGTAGCAAGGGGGTATATAGTATGATCAATGAGCAGTTTGAGATATAGGCACAGACAGTACCTTGTAAGATGAGCAATCATAAAAGAAAGAAAACATGGGTGCTAGAGACCGATATGCAAGTTAAATATGAGGGATGTGCACAGTTGGGGGATAGGCACAATGAGCGATAGGTAGGCTTTATGATAGGTATTATGAAGTTTGAAGGTAAGAAGGAACAGATAAGCAAAAGTAAGGTGAGAGGTAAGCATTAGAAGCCAAGCATTTCAAGAGATAATTAGATTTAACTCAAGATGTTTTAGATTGAAGAGATAGGCAGGATGAGTGGTAGGTACACTGATATGCTGTATGTAGGATAGGCAGAACGGACACAGTGCTTGTCACATTGAGACATAGGCATAATTTGTGTATGTGGGTTTAGGTACTAACTTTGATTAAGATGTTGTATCTTTGAAGATTTCCAATCATTTTCAAAATCACTTTAGTACATTTTTAAAATATTTCCCCCCATCAAATCTCAATTGTAGGTACTTTTGGTCAAATGAAAAGTACTGTCGTTTTTGGATTTAGTAGGAGTCTTTTGTTTAGGTGGTGCCTCCGCTTCATTTTATATCCCTCCCATAAAGATACATGATAGCTCCATAAACCACCTTATCCTACATAGGGCCCAATAGTGAAGACACAAGGTACCCTAATTTTATGGGGGACAGAGGGTGGGTTGGCCTTCACTATAGGACTGTATGGAGTAACCCATCCTATACTGTACCATCCTTGCCTATATGTGAAGTCCAAAATAGTGAGAGATTTTGCTATCCCCCATTATCTATGACCACCTACCAGGATGCATACCCTCTTGCTCCATATATCTGCAACGCTCCTTGTGTTTGACCCTGTGTATTCGAGAATTTTCGTCCGATGGTGGCCAGGTTGGTATAATGGGGCAGTGCCCTAAAACAATAGTCTGAGAAATGACTTCCTGGATGTATCACTAGTAGAGTGGTTCAGATGGGGGCTGGTAGGGGGCAGGACCAGTTTGCCTCTCAAGGCTTGGGACTGCTCAGTCAGTCGCAGCGCTCTGCCAGGAGACCATCCCTAACACACAGATTGTACATACAGCTGGGCACTCGTACAGACAGTACAATGTGAGTAACATCAACAGGTGTATAGACTCAAGGACATTTAGCACATTGAGGTGAGTGCTAGATTCTTTATTTACTTTTTGGGTTATATCTATTTTAGTAATAATTCCAAAGTGAGCAAAACCTTTTCCTGTGTTTTTTCCCCTTTTCTTTCCACCTGCAAGATATTTCTGAATGCACTACCAATATATCAGAAACAGCAATATCATAATTGATATTCATAGGTAAATACCTGTAATTTTACACTTACCTGAGTCTAATGATTTATAATGCAGGAGGAAGAGAGACTAGGATAAATCTAGTGAATTTACACCCATGATGGGATGTGGGTGGAAAGCTTGGAGATTGCAGCCATTCTGCTGCCTTTGTTAGGACCCTATTCCATAATTTATAATCCAAATAATAAATATCTTAGGGAATATAAAAAAAAGAATCTTGGGTTTCTGAGTTATGATAAATAATAAAATGTCTCTAGATTAAAAGCGAATACAAATGTACTAAAATGGCAATTTTGATGTCTCAAATGGGTACCTCCTAACCCATCTAAGGGGCCACTTACACATCAATGCCTCATACCTACCCTATTTGGTTGAGACAGCCTGGGAGGGTATATATGATGCTCCAATGTTGTGCTGGCAAGCATCTTTGGTGCCTTGTGATGGCCAATGGGCATGATGCGCTACTGCGACAGGAGTGCATTTCTCAAGATGGTACAGCTAGGCAGAGCCAACACGATCTGAGCTCCCATTGGTCGTCACAATGCACTGATGATGTGCTGGCTAGACTGCTCACGAGCATTTGATTGGAGCATCATGCCGACCCTCCGGAAATGAATAAATCCTGTAGGATTCACAGAATACATGAATGCATCCACACTGCAAAAATGGTGTTTAGATCCTAAACACAATTCTAAACATATTCTTGCAACGTTTTTGTAATCACATTAATTTCCTAAACATGTTTAGCCAAACAATGTGCTTAGCTCAAGTGTTTAGAAATGTAGGTGTTTAGGTTAAAACTTTGTGTTTAGATATATGAATTTTTGTGTTTAGGTGTTTATGAATTTTTGTGTTTAGATGTTTAAATGATTTGATAGAGAGTTAAGGTTTGCAGACATGTTTGCATTAAAAAACAGAGATATATTTTGTTTGTTTTCTCATTTACTGGAGGGGGGGCATCAGCAGGTATTTACTTGTCAAAGTCTCCAAAGATGTCAGCCACAGCTATATATGTGTACATATATTACACACTGCATCAGAATGAGAGACTTGAGAAAGTACAACAGCTTGGCAGGAAGGACATTGCCTTATCTATTACAGAATAACATCAAATAGGTGTCAGTCATGGAGTTTATTGATTATTTTATGGTAATGATGGTGGCATGAGGTGAATCTAGTCAATTTTCTATTGCCCTTTCTGTTCACATGACATTCTATGAAATGAAACCATGATAAACCTGGGATTTGGGGACATTTGTCACAACAATTGATTATAACTGTGTGCAGATAGTCCAGTCAAAGGTAGTCCTGCTACCTGGTGTGGATTCAACATCCAAGTATCTAAACATATTGATGTTTAAATCTAAACACCTATTATTCAACTGTCTCAACTCTAAACATCTAAACATGTTTAGCGTAAATGTTTATGTAGTTAGAATAAAAGTGTTCATTTCCTAAATGTGTAGTCGATGAGACACCTAACTGACCTATATGTTTAGGTTTTAAACGTGTTTAGACCTAAACATGTTTAAAATCTAAACACCATTTTTGCAGTGCAGGCATCATTGTGACCAATTGACAGCAGTCGCCATTGAAGGAGTGAAGTAACAGAAGCCGGTAAAGCTCAGCGGACAAGTCGGTATGTTCTGATGCTTACTGTCAGTAAGAGAATTGGAGCCGGGCAAAGCGTTTGGAACGATAGAGAATCCTTTGGCCCTTTAGAGTGCCAATGCCTTAATGTACCATGCCTATTGATGTATTTATATTAGGTTGGCATTATGCACCGATAAAGTGCTGATGTGAGTCTCCTCAGCTTACTCATGTGAGCAGTCTCGCCAGCACTTCTGTGGTGCATCCTGCTGACCAATACAGGTGTTACCAATTGGCCCAACACAGGCATCCAGCCAGATGATAGCTGGTAATACTGATGTAGACATCCTTAACAGAAACACCCTATAAAGCGGTTATCCCATTGCTGTCATTCAGCCGAATTTTTGCTAATCCGACCAAAATTTTCTATACATTTATGTTATCAAAAATAAGTGGTTTAGGAAAGATTCAGCTGACTGGCAGCAGTGGAATACCCACTTAAACTGAATACATAGAGGACCGTGGTGTACGAGGTGGCTGATCCACCATGAGGGAGTCGTCTCCCAAGGGGTAGATCGGCCACCGAGGACACCAGGGGAGTTTAGTTCTCTATTTATTTTATGTTTTTAGAGGGTTTAAATAAGGAAAAATCAGTGAAATCTGGTACCGTAGTTCCCCGTACGAGCGGCGGTCCACCATTTTGAAAGTTTACATGCGCCCGGAACAAGGCTGCAGTGGTGGATCGGCTACTGTGGTGCATCGAGACATGTTACGCCACTTGGGGTGTGGCGATCGGCTCCGCAATGCTATCTCTATGAGAAGAAGTTATTCACATAAAATAAATAGCAGAACTGAACAAACGTGAGATACATATTAATCGATCCACTCTGAGAGGAGACAGCTCACCGAGGCTTGAATCAATGAGAATATATCCCAGGGTGCCAGCTCTGTATCTAATTCATGTTATGATAATTTAAACATGCTTAAACTCACTTAAACAGACTGTATTGAGGTACTAAGCAATTTGGGCCTTAGCAAGTTGTAGAGGCCACATCATCACTGAAAAAAAGTCTTACTCACTTGATGCTGGATCAAGACTCGGCCAATGTCGCCAAATGATTATGATTTGAGACTCAGTCTGATCCTGGGTTGATAATCCTTATTATTTTATGTGAATAACTTCTTCCCATAGAGATAGCATCGCAGGGCCGATCGCCACACCCACAGTGGTGTAACGTGTGCCGATCCACCACAGCGGCCGATCCACCACTGCAGCCTCATTCCGGGCGCATGTAAACATTCAAAATGGCGGACCACCGCTCGTACAGGGCACTACGGTAATGGATTTTGTTAATTTTTCATTATTTTTAAACCCTCTAAAAACATAAAATAAATAGAGAACTAAATTACCCTGGTGTCCTCGGTGGCCGATCAGGGGTGTCTCCCCTCGTGTTGGATCGGCCACCTTGTACACCATGGTCATTTAGTTCTCTCTATGTATCACTCCAAGATCAGCCTCAGGATCTGCTAGAGTATCATCCCAGGACCAGTCTCAAATTATACTCATTTTGGCAACCTTTCCTGAGTCTCGATACCACATTACATTTTTTTCAGTGCACGTTTCGGGCACAGATCAGCTCTGGAATAGACAAAGAATTTTGAGCACAGATTGGTTTTCCACGAGGGCACCCCAAAATGAGATTCAAATATGTTTGGTCAGAAAAATATACAGCCTCTATATACAGTAGGCATTAAGTACACACTCTGATCAATGCCCATGTTGATTGACCCAAAAAGCTAACCATGGACCAAAACTGACAGGGGTCCATCGATTAGCCCTGTTTATTACACGACTTCTGTGATTTTGGGTGCTTTTTCTGGATATTCCCATGCACATACCTGTCGATATTGCACACCATGATGCATGTATCATGACTATTGTAAGGAGGCATGTTATCTATGGGAGAAGGCATGTTATCCATGGATTAGTGCATTGCGCTCAGCTGCTAGAGGTAGGCGGGACGAGTTCCGGTCCGGGCGTATATTTTTTTAGCTGTGTCTACCGATCGTGTACACACACTATGGCAGGTTTCAAGTCCCGGGGAGGGATAACAATTTTTGCTTTCAACTTGAATTTATTGATCTTCTATTGATTATCTATTGATATTGTGAAATAAAATAAGTAGTCAATGGATAATTCATGATTTGTTCATGTTAGCAAAGGATAATTACACTCGGGCTGGGCCCTCATGTAATTATCCTTTGCTAACACACACTCGTCATGAATTATCCATTGATTACTTGTTCACTGGCCCAAAGAAGGTCTGTCATCATAGTACCATACTTATCCAAGAGACAACCCACAATGCTTCAACTAATGGAATCTTCATGATGAAGGCATTACAGAGACTGAATAGTACTTGATGATAATGACTTTACGAGTCTGCACCATCAAATTTCTAGTCAATCAGTGGATCTTTTTGGAACATTCTTGATCATGCTTCACCAGCAATATTGAAAGGCTGTCTAGTTTTGTTAGCACCGATTCTCAATCAACCTTAACTGTGGTTATCAAATTATCTTCGTTGAAGCCATTTTGACTTCTTTCTTTGGGCTACAATTTCCCCTCTTCCATTTTAGTTATTTCTATTTCTGAAAGACTGGAGGCATTTCAGGTCGAATGTAAGGATGATAGATTTGGATTAATTGTTCATTGACTTTTTTGTGGGTAGTTTCGCATAGCGAATTAAAATCAACTGCGACAAACTCTTTTCAGCTTAACTTCAGTATTTCATAATGCTTACTACATACACCCTCAGTTTATAATGTCTTACCTTATCTAGCTGTTTCTTACTAAACTAGGATAGCCCTTACAACATACAGGTCAACTAATTAGTTTTATCAAACTTAATTCAAATATTAAATTCTCAAATAGTCCCTCCATCAATAACCTTACATAGTCAAACATGGAACATATTTTGCCTGAGTCTTCAAAGAAAATGTCAAGCTAATTACACACTTTTTAAAGAAAACAGTTTGCACCTTAAATGTGAGTCTCAATGGATAAATTCATACTTATATGCATCAGAATCTTTGTAGGAAATGCCCAAATGAATCGACTGAATGTGTTCTATATGGGTTTATACCACTATTGTCACATTTCAGAACGATTTTGGGGGCCTAAACTGGATAATCTGAGGCACTGAGTTGACACACTTATATGTGACAGCAGCTAAGGTTTAGCTTTGACATGGGCTCATGTAAGAAAAGCTGAGCATGGGTGGGACTAGAACCAGGGATCTTCTGATTCAAAGCGCTTCATGCTATCCATTAGGTTTCGGGACTGGACAATAGTGTTGGGTTAGCTGAGACTTAAGTGTAGGACATATTTGTATGTCAGTGAAGGCAGAATGCATTCTGATACATTTTAATGCATCCTAAAGATGCAGACCGTGGTATAAACGCACTGTAAAATGATTATGGATGCACGTGTTGACTTTAGGGGGAGATAAAAGCACTCAGCCTCACCTCATGCTTTTATCTGCCCCTAAAGTCATTTGTGCATCATGACACATATATACTCCCGGTCCCTGGAGGGTCAGCATGATGCTCCAATGAAGTGCTGGTGAGCAGATTTGCAGTACTTCATTTGTGCATCATGACGACCCCACGGGGTTGACACATATATATTCCTGGTCCCTTGAGGGTCAGCATGACGCCAAGGACCTCAGACAGAATACGAGGGGTCACTGAGAGTATATTCTATGGGTAGACTGTGACAGGCCACCACCCTCTACCCCACCCCCCTTGAAACTAAGCTACCTTGTGTCTTCAGTGTATATTTCTATAGAGGATTAGATGTTTTATGGAGCTGTGGCATTCCTTTATCAGGGTGATACCAAAGGGGAAGAAGGAACCACCTAGACCAAAAAATCCTGCTGAATCCAGAATTTGTGATCATGATTCTCAGAAATTGACCAATAGTACCCAAAAATGAGGTTTGATGACGACAATATTTCGAAATGTACAAAAGTTATATTGAAAAGATTAGAAGTCTTTTTAGATAGATAAATGTAATCCATAGTTTGTACCTCGGTGTACATGTCCAAATGTCTACCTATCTCCCGGTCCATGGAGGGTCAGCATGATGCTCCAATGAAGTGCTGGTGAGCAGACTTGCAGTACTTCATTTGTGCATGATGCATTAATGAATCAGCGGGCCTTGATGGGTGAAGACCTAGAGCAAGGTATTGGAAAGCAATGTACACTATAGGGCTTAGTACTGAGGCCTAGTGTGTCCGCCATTGCTTTATCTGGGACCTGGTGAGATAAGGTCTGATAACAAGCAGCATGGTGGGTACCAGCTGTTACATAATGTACCCAAAAAATTCTGCAGTGAATGGAGGGAGGCATCTCATTGGTTGATATTGTATCCCGGGTCAGCCCTACAGCAAGACGGCATAAGCTGGAGTATACTGTGGGGATTTATGTCTAAGAGGGGAGCATATGGCTGGAAGGGAGCACCAATATGCATTATTCAGTGTGTAGATCATTTGATAGATATACACAGCGCTTATTGCAATATAGCTTATGATAGTATAAAGCAGATTTCCTGTAGTTTGGGCCGATTTGGCCGATTTTTGACTGATTTTGAACACCTGCAACTTCCTACTGAAACACAAAGATTTTTCTCATAGTTGTAGTGTGAGTTGTGTTCTCTGCAGACTCCAAAGAATAAGTCTCTACCTCTGATACTTCTCACATGCACGAAGCCATTGTTTTTGTTCCTTGCCGGGAGAGGTACCGCTGTGTATACAGTCACTTTTCGTATGGAATCCAACCATGACACGTCTTCAAATTAAAACATACACATCCTTAGATAGTCTAGATGATCCCTCCATACGTATTATGTCCAATATATTCAAAATAAAGGAGAATCCATTGATTTTCCAAACCGGTCCGAAATTTCCGGCGTCTTCCTTGCACGACGAGCGGATGACCTATATCCACATCCGGGCCACTGACACACTTTCGCCGAACAAGGAGGCGGGTGGGAATGGCAGACCGCGACTCGCTTACGATGGAAAAATCAATGGATTCTTATTTATTTCGAATATATCGGACATATCAAGCATGGAGTACTCATCTAGACTATCTAAGGATATGTATGTTTTAATTTGAAAACTTGTCATGGTTGGATTCCATACGAAAAGTGACTGTATACACGGCGGTACCTCTCCCGGCAAGGAACAAAAACAATGGCTTCGCACAGAGCTAACCGGGCCGCGACTCGCTTACGATAGAAAAATCATTGGATTCTTATTTATATCGAAGAAAATGGAGAAAATTAGCACGCATTCCTCGTCTATGGATCGAAAACTTCTTGGGATTTTAATATTATAACATGATAAGCTTGGAATCAATACGAAAACTGAATGGAAACGTACCACTAGGACCTAAGGTTAGAATTTATTTATTTTCGCATTGGATTTCATCACCGTTCAGTGTGGCGCTATGGCTAAGGTCTTCGCCTACCACCACTGCGGCCGGGGTTCAATCCTCATACGAGTTGGCACGATTTTTCACAATGGAAAATGGCTAGATTAACTTTGTATAGGCGCCATAATTTCCAAAAATATTCTAAGTCCAACTTGACCTCGAAAAAGTATATACCAAAAATTTCAAAAATGCACAAGGGTGGTATATGCAGAATAATGCACGGCTAAACTGCATATAAACCCACCGGAAGTCCCGAAATCGTGGTATAACCTGTCATATCCTGATGGTCTCTAAATAGGTATGACATATGAATGATCCATAGCACAAGACCTCATATCAGTAGGCAGTAAGGATGATGTTTATTATTGTATATTGTACAGAGTTTTAGGTGGTGATGTGTATACAGTCATAGCGCAGGGTGGTCTGTGAGTCCACAGGACTCATCGTGTATATAACCTGGGTGCACAGGGCGACCCTAGTGGTAACATGTGTAGCTCTGAAGGCACAAGTACACATGTTTGTCACCAAGAGCAACAAATGATGGGCTTCTAGGTGAACTGAACTGTGTTTAGGCAAAAAAAATATTGTGTGCTTCCAGTTACAAAGCTAAAATCTCTAGGGTCAGTAGGTCTGATTTTTTTTTTTTTTTTTTAATTTTAATTTTAATTTTTTTTTATATTTTGTATATTATAATGTATGATTTATCAGTAGAAATATAAAAACATAAGAAAAGTGGATCACATATAAAATGTATGAACAACTGTTATGAACACTATACCAATAGATGAGGACCTTGATAAGCTTCCATGAAAAATTGATGAAAAATTATGAAAATTACGGGGAAAATGCCTAAAAATTCCCCAGAATAAAAAAAGAATAACCAAAATAAAAATAAATTCTAGGATCAGCCCTGTTTTGCTAGGGTTGGTCGGGTAACTGGAAACAAAGCTTTTTTTTTTTGTTTTTTAGGCCTTATCAGAGATTTTGACAAAAAGTCTCCGAGACACACCATCAATATCAAATCTGTGCAACAGAGCTTTAGCATGCACAGTCAAATATGCCTATTGCATTTAACATGTTGTACATAGAAAGTCAGCTTCAGTATTTTCAAAGAGAAATCATTTACATTTTTCACCTCCCAATACATCAAATCCTGAAGCCCATGAAACCATTACGTTTTGTCATGCATTGTGTATTTAGATTCTGATCTCACAGGCCAGAGCCATTGCTAATATGAATGACAGGGCTTAGTTGTAGATTTTTTCAGTGACAATTTATTTGACAGTCACTATTTTTGTATTGACCAGATATTTTCTGAGAGCCTCGAAACATACTGAGGATGGCAAGAAATTAGCAAATAGATAGAGCTATTGGAAAGCAATACACCGAGAGAGCGCAAGCTGTAGTGCTGGGACTTATCCCCCGAAGGGGTGTATGGCTAGAATGTCATGTCAATATTGAGTATGTGGAGGATTAAGCCTGGGAGGCAGACCTAGGGCCTATCTCACCATAGCCGATAACCTTAACATTCAAGAAAGCGATCTTTCAGGGGTTTGGATCAATGTAACTCGCAATCTAAAAATCCCAGGGTGATTCAGTGACAAGGCATAATCTCGGACAAGTCCAGCATGTCAGGATTTGTCCTTATGTCACCGTGCACATAGGATTGGTTAGAGTAGCTATAGCAGTTTTAACACCATAGTGACTTGTTCTCTTAAAATCAGCAATGTTTTTTTATTCCAACTGCTCTCCGATAGGTTGGGAGTCCATAAATGGCAGCCCTCATCAATCAGAACCACCCTAAGCAAGTATGGATCTAGATAATGTCAGAGGACTAGAAGTATCATAACTTCAACACTCCCGAACATCTAGACAGTCTAAGGTTCTTTTTTTTTGTATTTGGTGAGGTCTACAGCTAACAATCATCAGCTTGTTTTTGGCTGAGTTTGGTTAGGTCTTTTGGTGCCAGTGTTTTTTTGTACCTACGAGTCCTCTTAGCATTAAATGGAGCATTCATGTTAATAATTTTGACTATTTTAATCATGTGTTATAATGGGAAAAGTGCACTGTCCAGAGACATATGTACAGCACTATGAAGCACAAATCCATAATGACCAGAAAAAAATACATTGGTGATGGGATGTGGAGTAGCCTACTGCCCTTTTAGTACGATAATGAAATTATTGACATAGATCATTATGGTTACTGGTTAGACAATCACAATAGCCCACAAGAAATTAGCCTCTACTTCTTGCTGTGGACCCAAAGTTTTTACAACAAGTACCTATATACATGGGCCTGGGCATGCCAAAGAATTTTGAGATGAACATTTCTGAAGTTGTGAGCATGGGACCAAGGTGTTGTGGTACATGGCACCTATCAGAGTTACCACTTGAATAAGCACTGATTTTGAAAAAGTGCACTTTTATAGTGCTAGACATGTTCCATGTATTGACCAATCACAGGCCCGTTGTCAACTGGCCGGATTTGTTGATGGTAGAATGGTTGCTATGTTGTCATGACAACGGGTCTACTTGACCTCTGACCTCAGTGGGTTTAATTAGAGGAACTGGGCAGTTTCACTTGTGGTGATCTTCAGACTGCATGAAATAAAATCAATTTTGAACTTAAAGAACAGGCCTAAAAATTTAAAGATCAATTTGAGCGGTACCTCGCCCTGTGGGGGACTTGGAAATGAATTCTTTGGGGATGAGATGTCATGGGAACAAGGGACTTAAGGCAAAGGGGAGTATGGCCTGGAGGGAGGCAGATACGTGCAGCAATTGAAGGGTAGAGCCATGGACACGTTCATCACTGACATGCCCTTAGTGATCCATCAGGGTGCACTAGGGACAGTTGACAATGCTGGACGGGCTTCCCTAGCCCACTTAAAAGGGTCTATATCTCCTCTTTCCTATCCCCTCGGATGTGTGTGGTGCACATATGTGCAGGCACCGATACATTCCTCTGTGAAATTGTGTAATGTAGTTCTCTCCATGAATATGACCTTAGCTGTCGAAGTGGCGTTAAACATCTATTACTCACTCACTCACTCACTCACAATCCTGGAGAACTGAAAATGGACACTCCAGGGAGTAAGAAGCAAGTGGATATATGAATATGAGGGCAAAGAAAGGGTGACAAAGACGATCAGCTATGCTCTATGTTTTTTTTTTCTTCCTTGTTAGTCCTCTTAGAATTCATGATGATATATTTGACTATTCTAATCATATATCATAATGGGGAAAGTGCATAGTCCACAGAAATATATAGAGCCGTAGGGAGCACAAAGTCAGAATGACCAGAAAAAAGAAGGACATGCAATTGTAGGGAATACAATTCATAAAACGTTAAATGTTAAATATTGTTAACAAAAACTTCTATCATTTAGAGGGTTTTCAAATGATTACGGAATTATTGCCATGAATGATGATCACTGGTTAGACAATAACGATAGCCAAGGCCAAAAAGAAAAAAAAGGGTTGTTCCCAGTTACCTGACCGACCCTAGCAAAACAGGGCCAAAATTTTTTTTGGTGGACTTTAAAGAAATCTGTCATTTTAAATGAATTTTTGTAAATTTTTAGAAAGTTTTCATACTTTGTTGAGGATTTTTATATTTTTCTCATACATTTTCCCTTTCGTAAACTTCCCCTCTTTCACAGTTGTCAACTTTTCTTTCCTCATCATTATTTTGCAATGAAATCAAAGAATTTGTTACATCCATTGATATGTGCCCTAACATTTCCTATACATATGTAAAAAAAATCAAAAAAAAATCTGACCTACCAACCCTACCCTTCTACTTCAGGTAATTGGAAACACAACTTTGGCCCCAGAAGAAATTAACCCTTAATTCTTACTATGGACCCATAGTTTTCACAAGAATTCCCTAAATATGAGCCTGGGTGTGCCAAAGAATTTTGAGATGAACATTTCTGAAGCTGTGAGCCCAGCTTGTTAAAATGTTAGTGTCAATCCCTGTGAATCTATCATGGGACCTAGGGAATAAGGCAAAGGGGAGTATGGCCCATAGGGAGGCAGATACATGCAACAAATAAAGGATAAAGCAGTGAACACATTTGCATTCGTCACAGACAGCCCTCAGTTATCCACCAGGGTATGGTAGTGACAAGTCAACAATCCAGGAGAACTGAAAAATAGACACCCCATGGACTAGAACCAAGTGGATGACTGACTACAGGAGTGAAGAAAGGGTGACAAACAAGTTCTGCCATGCTCTGTACCATCCTACCATAATGGGTGGATAAATCAAATTTCATTATATACTCTTGAAAACATTACATTACAAAACACTGCAATAGAAGGATATCTTTTAAAATAGTGCTCATTGAATTGACTATGACACTGACTATTGACTGGCTTTCATATACCTAGAGACCAATAAAAGTTTGAAAACCTTCCAAAAAAAGTGATTACTTGTCAATTGCTAGTTATTCTCCTTGTCAGTGACCGTGAGTCTCCATGGCTGCATTGATACAATCAGTCTGACAGGAGTTGTTTTCGGCCTGTCAGGGACATAACCGTAATGGGTTATCAAATACAAGAGAGAATCTACAATGACTGCTCTCTGCGGAAGATACATATCCTGACATAACAATGTATTCCCATGGAAACTTTTAATAAAGTGGCTTTCTTTCACATCAGCAGTCCCAAGGGATCACTGTGGTATCCTCGGTGTCAAGTACTCAATGACAAAAGAGGGATCGGGGACTGAAGGGTGTCAATAAAATATAACCCTTTCAGTGTTGCGTGATATCAATAATATGTTATCGTTACCCCTTGAGTATCTATTCACAAACTCAGTATGATATCCACCCCCAAATTCAGTATTCAGTGCCCCTTTATGTCCGAAAGCCTCTTTTAGACTTGATACACACAATTAGGATCCAAAAATGGTCTATAAGCTATAGATTTACTGTCTATAGCCATGATGCATAAATGAAGCCCTAGCGCAGGATTGCATCACGTCCATTGTCGTCATTCTACATGGTAGTTACTGTGGGAATTGCTTCAAGTTGATACAAATCACTTTAAAGGTGTTAGAGATGACAGTAAGAAATACACAAAGCCTAGTGGGAGATGACAGATTGGTGATCAGATTCCATTAAGGAAGGGATAGTGAATGGTCAAATGAGACTGATTCATCATAACAACCCATTCATGTTGGCCACTTGTGTCATCCAATGGGAATCAGAGAATCGTGAAATTGTTAGTGTGTAATAGGGGTTGTGGGGGAAACCTGACCCCTCTCTGCATCCAATAATATCAATAACCCATCTTACAGAATGTTGTGTAGATCTAAATTCTCAGTTCTCTCCATTCCAAACAGCTCCACTCGCTCAGAGCTGCTCCCTTCATAGCATGTTTCCCTTTTTGTTACAGTTCTGCATACTTAAACATATTTGAGAATCATTTCTAAAGAATAGAAATCTGAGTTAGAAATTCAGGCTTGTGATATTTGATACAATGGCTTCTACATTTTTTGCATCTCATCTGTATAGCAAAATGCTTAAATGATTATAGGCAGGTATAGGATTTGATGGTACTGACCTCAATGAGTCACTTTGGTATCATTAGTGCCAATCCTGTCTTGAAAGCAGGAGTGGCTTGGAAATGATTGGGTGCTATATGTGGATAAACGTCCTCATAAATCTTAAAATCTTCTTTTTTTAAAAGGTTCTTTTTTTTGTATTTGGTGAGATCTACAGCTAACCATTATCAGCTTGTTTTTGGCTGAATTTGGTTAGGTCTTTTGGTGCCAGTGTTTTTGTACCTACTAGTCCTCTTAGCATTAAATGGAGCATTCACGTTAATAATTTCGACTATTTTAATCATATGTTATAATGGGAAAAGTGCACAGTCCAGAGAAATATATACAGCCCTATGAACCACAAATGCCCTTTTAGTACGATAATGAAATTATTGACATAGATCATGATGGTTACTGGTTAGACAATCACAATAGCCCACAAGAAATTAGCCTCTACTTCTTGCTGTGGACCCAAAGTTTTTACAACAAGTACCTATATACATGGGCCTGGGCATGCCAAAGAATTTTGAGATGAACATTTCTGAAGTTGTGAGCATGGGACCAAGGGGTTCTGGTACATGGCACCTATCAGAGTTACCACTTGAATGAGCACTGATTTTGAAAAAGTGCACTTTTATAGTGCTAGACATGTGCCATGTATTGACCAATCACAGGCCCGTTGTCAACTGGCCGGATTTGTTGATGGTAGAATAGTTGCTATGTTGTCATGACAATGGGTCTACTTGACCTCTGACCTCAGTGGGTTTAATTAGAGGAACTGGGCGGTTTCACTTGTGGTGATCTTCAGACTGCATGAAATAAAATCAATTTTGAACTTAAAGGACAGGCCTAAAAATTTAAAGATCAATTTGAGCGGTACCTCGCCCTGTGGGGGACGTGGAAATGAATTTTTTGGGGATGAGATGTCATGGGAACAAGGGACTTAAGGCAAAGTGGAGTATGGCCTGGAGGGAGGCAGATACATGCAGCAATTGAAGGGTAGAGCCGTGGACACATTCATCACCGACATGCCCTTAGTGATCCATCAGGGTGCACTAGGGACAGTTGACAATGCTGGACGGGCTTCCCTAGCCCACTTAAAAGGGTCTATATCTCCTCTTTCCTATCCCCTCGGATCTATGTGGTGCACATGTGTGCAGGCACCGATACATTCCTCTGTAAAATGGTGTAATGTAGTTCTCTCCATGAATATGACCTTAGCTGTCGAAATGGCGTTAAACATCTATTACTCACTCACTCACAATCCTGGAGAACTGAAAATGGACACTCCAGGGAGTAAGAAGCAAGTGGATATATGAATATGAGGGTAAAGAAACGGTGACAAAGACGATCAGCTATGCTCTATTTTTTTCTTTTTTTTTTCTTATTAGTCCTCTTGGTATTAAATGGAACATTCATGATGATACATTTGACTATTCTAATCATGTATCATAATGGGAAAAGTGCATGGTCCACAGAAATATATAGAGCCGTAGGGAGCACAAAGTCAGAATGACCAGAAAAAAGAAGGACATGCAATTGTAGGGAATACAATTAATAAAACGTTAAATGTTAAATATTGTTAACAAAAATTTCTATCATTTAGAGGGTTTTGAAATGATTACGGAATTATTGACATGAATGATGATCACTGGTTAGACAATAACGATAGCCCAGGCCAAATAGAAAAAAAAGGTTTGTTCCGAGTTACCTGACTGACCCTAGCAAAACAGGGCCAAAATTTTTTTTTTGGGGGACTTTAAAGAAATCTGTCATTTTAAATGAATTTTTGTAAATTTTTAGAAAGTTTTCATACTTTGTTGAGGATTTTATATTTTTCTCATACATTTTCCCTTTCGTAAACTTCCCCTCTTTCACATTTGTCAACTTTTCATTCCTCATCATTATTTTGCAATGAAATCAAAGAATTTGTTACATCCATTGATATGTGCCCTAGCATTTCCAATACATATGTAAAAAAGAATCAAAAATAGATCTGACCTACCGACCCTACCCTTTTACTTCATGCAACTGGAAACACAACTTTTTTTTTTTTTGCCCCACGAGAAATTAGCCCTTAATCCTTGCTATGGACCCATAATTTTAACAAGAATTCCCTTAATATGAGCCTGGGTGTGCCAAAGAATTTTGAGATGAACATTTCTGAAGCTGTGAGCCCAGCTTGATGAAAATGTTAGTGTCTAGCACTGCTAATCTATCATGGGACTAAGGGTCTTAAGGCAAAGGGGAGTATGGCCCGGAGGGAGGCAGATACATGCAACAAGTGAAGGATCGAGCAGTGGACACATTTGCATTTGTCACAGACAGCCATCAGTTATCCACCAGGGTATGGTAGTGACAAGTCAACAATCTGGGAGAACTGAAAAATAGACACTCCATGGACTAGAACCAAGTGGATGATTGAATACAAGAGTGAAGAAAGGGTGACAAGCAAGTTCTGCCATGCTACCATAATGGGTGGATAAATCGAATTTCATTATATACTATTGAAAACATTACATTACATTACAAAACACTGCAATGGAAGGATATCTTTTAAAATAGTGCTCATTGAATTGACTATGACACTGACTATTGACTGGCTTTCATATACCTAGAGACCAATAAAAGTTTGAAAACCTTCCAAAAAAAGTGATTACTTGTCCATTGCTAGTTATTCTCCTTGTCACTGACTGTGAGTCCCTATGGCTGCATTGATACAATCAGTCTGACAGGTGTTGTTTTCGGCCTGTCAGGGACATAACCGTAAAGGGTTATCAAATACAACAGAGAATCTACAATGACTGCTCTCTGCGGAAGATACATATCTTGACATAACAATGTATTCCCATGGAAACCTTTATTAAAGTGGCTGTCTTTCACATCAGCAGTCCCAAGGGATCACTGTGGTATCCTCGGTGTCAACTACTCAATGACAAAAGAGGGATTGGGGATTGAGGGGTGTTGATAATATATAACCCTTTCAGTGTTGCGTGATATCAATAATATGTTATCGTTACCCCTTGAGTATTTATTCACAAACTCAGTATGATATCCACCCCCAAACTCAGTATTCAGTGCCCCTCTAGATCCGAAAGCCTGTTTTAGACTTGATACACACAGTTAGGATCCAAAAATGGTCTATAAGATTTACTCTCAATAGCCATGATGCATAAAGGATTGCATCATGTCCATTGTCGTCATTCTACATGGTAGTTACTGTGGGAATTGCTTCAAGTTGATACAAATCCCTTCAAAAGAGCTAGAGATGACAGTAAGAAATACACGAAGCCTAGTGGGAGATGATATGACAGATTTGTGATCAGATTTCATTAAGGAAGGGATAGTGAATGGTCAAAGGAGACTGATTCATCATAACAACCCATTCATGTTGACCACTTGTGTCATCCAACGGGAATCGGAGAATCGTGAAATTGTTAGTGTGTAATAGGGGTTGTGGGGGAAACCTGACCCCTCTCTGCATCCAATAATATCAATAACCCATCTTACAGAATGTTGTGTAGATCTAAATTCTCAGTTCTCTCCATTCCAAACAGATCCACTCGCTCAGAGCTGCTCCCTTCATAGCATGTTTCCCTTTTTGTTACAGTTCTGCATACTCAAACATATTTGAGAATCATTTCTAAAGAATAGAAATCTGAGTTAGAAATTCAGGCTTGTGATATTTGATACAATGGCTTCTACATTTTTTGCATCTCATCTGTATAGCAAAATGCTTAAATGATTATAGGCAGGTATACGATTTGATGGTACTGACCTCAATGAGTCACTTTGGTATCATTAGTGCCAATCCTGTCTTGAAAGCAGGAGTGGCTTGGAAATGATTGGGTGCTATATGTGGATAAACGTCCTCATAAAGCTTAAAATCTTATGTGCTGTAAAATGTAGTATGGCTGCTTGTGGCCATGGTTAAGCCCATGTGATTTAACAATATTGCCTGAAATACCTAATGCTGGAAAATGATAGCGACTGGAATGTCTTGGTCTGGTGCATTAATGCTCTGTCCTCAATAAACTAAACAAGACCGGGAGATGCACCTAGATATATCATGTGGCCCTCTTCAAGGTCAATCTGGCTGCAAGTGAAATAAAGCCCACTAAACCAGGGAAAGGGACAGATGAAATTACATTACAATAAGGAATGGTTAGTGAATGACAGCCAAATAGCCATAGCAAATCAAGCAGTGTATCTTATTTCTGGGATACAACATGTGGTTGAAAATTTCATTTTGTGATGCATATTTTTGGGATCCTGATATCAGCCAATAAGCATAACTCATTCAAACTATATGGATAATAAATTATTCGTTGGCATGTTTGCATGTCATTTTTTCCCTCCATCTCTTCTTGTTCTCTCAGTGTATATTTTTTGGAGTTGCTTGCCACGTAGCGGCCGGAAGCGCAGCGACTGTTGCAACTTCATTATGTTTTCAGTTTGTCAGTGACGTCACGGTCACCTTGTGACGCATTTTCTGACGTACACTTAAGGAAGAAAGTGCAGCAAAGCAGTACTGTGTAAGATTGCTCTTTGATCGGTTTGGAGTCCATAATGGGCAGCCCTTACCAATCACACTGAAAACCCGCCGCTATTGGAGAGTGGTCATATATGACTTTAGGGTCGTCAGAGGGTCGTCATGCCTTTATGACAATCTAAACTTGTCATCTGACCACCCTCTTAGGTCTATTAGTGAGTATTAGATCCAGAAGAGAGCCCTACTATCCAAAACCCCGATTCTTATGATCCACCCTGGGATATTTATTGACTGATATCTGCAATTGATTTTGGTACATTGCTAGTTGAAAAATAATGGGGGGATGTATGATTCGATATGAAAACTCACCTTAAAGAAAAAAAAGATTTACATTAGAACATTGACATTTCCATTATGATGCCTCTTTCGTGTTTGGGGATTTTTTTATAATTCCCTATTGATTGAGTACATTTGGTGATATATATATATATATATATATATATATATATATATATATATATATATATATATATGTACTTGGGAGATTGCTATGGCCAATCTCATGTAATAACGCGTAGGGTTGAAATACCTGTGCAAATCGAGCAGTGCAACTTGGTTCTTGGATAAAATATGTGGGTGAATTCTGATCTTGTGATGCATTTCTTTGTGATTGTGGCATCAGTCGATTAGTAAAAACTCATTTACACTGTACATAGGCATGTGTGCATGTTATGTTTTTTCTCTCCATCTCACTGTTTTCTCGGTGTAATATTCATTGTCAGAACCATCATTGTTTTACTTTATCATTGTGCTGATCTAGCTTCACTATTTCTTTGTATCATAATAAGCCCCTACTGTATTGTTCATATTATATGATTGGGGTTGGAATGTATTCTGCTTGGTGACATGTTATCAAACTGATTGCCCACTTGGATTGACCTAAATTCATCACTGATACAGTGGGATTGTGGTTAGGGCCTAACTCATATCTGACAGGGATTTTCTTCCTACGTGCCTGAACTGGAAAGTATGGTGATAGAAGCACTGGCAGCTATACCAAAATCCTTCTGCACTTATTAAGGATTTTGGCCGACCTGAGGTGGCTGCTAGTTTGATCTGCAATTTATAGATTCACTGTGAAGCGTGGTGCCACACGTGGGGGATTATGGGAAGTGGGGCAGTCATGAGATGTCCTTCTTGTTGTAAGAATTGGTTCCAGACTATACTTTAACAGTGTCAGGAAGTTTCCCCCCTTAAATTTCCCCCCACCCCCGAAGTCTCCCTCCTGGAATTCTTCCCCCATAGAAATCCCCCCATGGAACCCCCCCCCCCTTATCCATATAGGACATCATTCTTACATTTGTTAATTTTTTCTCTAGGTTATAAAGTAAAGTTGGAAGTATGCAGTATGTTCCACAGTTTATAGGGTCAGGGTTATTGATAGGGAAAGGGATAGGATGAGGGTAAGTGTTAGTGGAAGTGACAGGTTAGGGTATGGTTAGGGGTCACGGTGGTGAACTATGATCAGGGGGTGGGGATTCCTATAAGGGGGAGATTTCCTAGGGGGGGGGGGGTTCCAGAGGGTGAATTCTGGGAAGAGGGAATTCCGGGGGAAAATTCTAGCCCCATTTCTAGGTTTTCATTTTCTAGAAGTCACCCTACATCTAATGAAAATATCCTTCCCTCATAATAAAGACCAACTTGAAAATTGAATTGACAACAACAAAAAATTTGAGCAGCCTGATTCTGGCTAAATTTGCACTGAATAAACTACAGATTTAATTGTTCCTATCTAACCTTTGAAAAAATCAGTCAGCATTTCTGTACTATTTTCATTTTTAGTTGCACCTTTTTCAACGTGGTTATTGTATAGGCCCTATGATTTTGTCACAGAATTTCCCTCACTAAGACCATGCTTCATGTAGACCTTTATGGTCAAAACCCATTATGCGAAAATTGGGTCTCAAATGTCTGTGATTCTGGATATCGGCAGTCATAGACTCTTGTCAATTTCCTAAATCAACCTTGTTAGGTTTCTCACCCAACTACTCCCTACTCCAAATCCCACTGCTAGCCGATATTGGGCAGTACATCTCTGTCATTTTGATTCTATTGCTGCTTTTGACCGCTGGATCTCTTATTTTGATTCAATTGCCGTTATTGGGCAGTAAATCGTTGTGAAATACATTTTTAAGCTGGGAAATCATGACCTCAGACAAATTCACAGAGATTTCTGACCTTTTCTGAAGAAATATAAAAAATCTGATATGTTCTACCCTATAAAAATCAAGACTTTGGCAAGGCTTCTTAGACGTTATAGGCCCTCCCTAGACAACATTACCCTCCAATATCGCCTAAGGAAAGCTGCATGCCTAAATCACAAAGATTTTATGGCCATTTTCACGTTGTGGGATTTGGCCTTTACAAATGGATAGAGAGGTGGAATCACTAAATGCCTAGATGGAAATTAACTGGATTAACCGAATGTAATCGAAATAGTCATTCTGAACATGGAATAGATAGTAACCTCCCAGTCAGAAACCTTCACACCCAGAATTGCACCATATTGGAGAGACATAGCCTAAGTGCGCTACATTGGCATCATGAGGTATGGTGCTGGTAGTGCCCATAGTCATAAAAAACATGAAGGAACAACAGATGTCAGTCAACAACACATTCTCCGTTGCTTTTTCTCCACTTAAAGGGGTCATATGAAAATCAAACATAATGCTTGCCACCCACAGTAAGCAAAAGGAACGTGGAAACATTACAATAATTATGGTTTTTTTTCCCTATGGGTTACTTTATACAAGAGTATTTTCACCAACTTCAAAATGGGGGACACCATTGCCTTGGAGTTCTTAAGTCCCTATTTTGAAGTGGGGGACTTAAAATGAAAAAAAAGTGAGTAATTTTGCACACTGGTTTGGAGAATGTTTTGTTATTATCACCGTTAACCTTCCTGAACTAGGAAAGAAAACAGAAGAAGGAAGAAACACACCTGTTGACCCGAATTCCCCTTACTCATAATCACAAAGAGACAAATTAATCACCACAGCTACCAGTATTGTGTTCCTAGCCTGAATCAGTGAAATCCTATACCTCCAACAAAACAACATACAGATACAACTACAGATAGAACAGGCAGAAAGAGACATCCATGTAGTGATGTATGGATGATTTCTTTTGCTGGTCTGGTTACATGTGTTCAGTGTCAGGGTTGAGTTATAGAGCAGCAACCACTGCAGGGTGATGCCATATAACTGTGAGATGGCAGCGAATGAGCAATTCTCACCAATTGGCCCCAGATTCATGCATAAATTTATCAAATATAGGAGACAACCAAGGGTCAACTTTCTATTTTCAATTGATCAAACATGTTTATGTATTTTCAAATCATTCTGATGGTCACAAATGTCTAAAAATGTTATTGTGCTTAGAGTTATTGTGAGAACCATCCCTTTCAGAGGGCTTCCCAAGCTAAGAATGTGTTGCAATATGTTATAGTTTTAAAATACAAAATTTTACTCACATCTGTCAAAACTCTCAGAAGTCTCACAATAGGCCCACGAGGGGAGTGAGTGAGTAATAAATGTTTAACGCCATTTCGACAGCTAAGGTCATATTCATGGTGAGAACTACATTACACAATTTCACAGGGGAATGTGTCAGTGCCGCCGCATATGTGCACCACACACATCGTGAGAGGATAGGAAAGAGGAGAAATAGACCCTTTTAAGTGGGTTAGGGATGCCCGGGCCCACGAGGGCCAAACCAGGCAGTTCAACAGACAGGGCTTGTGTGACCCGAAAACCACTGCCAGCCATTCATGCTGGACACTTGCGCCTTGAAGACATAAATGTCAGAAGCTAGAAATGAGATGCATCTATCCATCAGTGGCCCTTAAAGGGGTGATGACTTGTTAACATAAGGGAATGATCATTTTTTAACAACAGGGGGATGCTGGTGGGTTTGAGGGGGGTCAGAAATTTTTCAACCCCTTGACCAGGGGGAGTCCGAATTTTTTTTGTGCCCCTTTGACTAGGGGGGGTTAAAATAATTTCACCTGTTTTCAGCGAAAAAACCCACGTGTTACTATAGGTTAAAAGGGCACGTTCGCACACGATTTTCGCCTCCCAAGGGGGTCGTAAAAATGTTGACCCGTCAAGAGGGGGGGGCCGGAAATTCTTTTCCACGCGTCCGCACGAAAACCCACCAGCCCCCCTGTTGTTAAAAAATTATCACTCCCTAAGGGATATTTAGACAAGCCCTAGGATGGCTTGCTTGCCATATTTTATTATTTGCCTGGTAATGGGTTTATATAGAGCTTAACAGACTCTCTGCACTAGGGATGGAGAAAAATCTTGCTTGCCTTTGCATATAGACTATTATTCAATAATCACACCATTTTGTGGGCAATAGAGAGAGAGGGAGACAGCTATGGAACACTAAGATGGATGTGTCTGGAATTTGGAGCATAGTCTATTGTCATGCAGGCTTTCACTTTCCCAGTTAAAGGTCTTTTCTGACTAATGCAACATGTATTGTCCCATTAATAGCAAATTTCCACTAATATAAAAGTCACATATGAGGCACACCCCACATATAAGGCACACCCAGACCAGGTATGATGGAAAAATCAAAAATGACAAAACTCTTGCCCTAATCCATGGATTCTTTGAACATATTTTAGATGACACTTGTTGGCTAGAACATGCGCAAATTTTCGCAGAGCAGAGGAAAGGGCTGCACATTGAATGATTCTGTTAAACAAGAAAAATGTGGCAAGGACCACAAATAGGATGCATGACGTCACGGCGGCTCCATGACGTCACTAGTGACGTCATAGGCAAACCAAAGACACAATGGAGTTGCACAGTCGCTACGCTCCCGGCCGCTTATGCGGCTTGCAACTACAAAAAAAAAAGGTAGAAAAGCAAATCAATGTATGAGACTTGATCATAGGTACTAAAGTGAACAGTAGCGCTGTACTTCGAAATACAGCCTGAATGAGGACATTATTTTTGTACCATGTTATCAGAAAGAGATTAGTAATTCATCCTCAAAAGGTGCTTACTTAACTTACAGTCCTGTACGCTATCAACTTCTGCAATGTGATACAAATTCTACAACTGCTATGCCACATAGTTCTACAGCCCTTCCCAATTTCCTACACTTTCCTCCTGAGGAACTTTTACTTTTACAAGAGGAGGAAATATATACATATATGTAGATTATGAGAAGTTTCTGTGTCTCATCTCTCCTGATTCTTCTTTTGTTAATATGTCTAGCCTAAGATTTGAAGGTTAAATAACAACGCTCTGATACAATGCTGCTTCTCAATTCCTATTAATAAAGAAGTCATTGATGTCAGCATCTTATTTTCAACTTTGTACTTCTTTGTACTCATTGTGGCACCACCCACACGTTATGTGTCATATTACGTGTGGGTGGTGTACACTCAATGACTTATCCTAATTGCACCTTAGACGAAATTTCTGGAGTGAGGGTGCATTTCACAGGAGGGGGAGGACCACATAATATAAGTGTGAAACTCTTTTGAATCAAGAAGAAGATACCTTTATCTATTGTCATTTTTCACTCATATAATATATCCATGAATAGGCCCTACCTGCCTACTGTTGTATACTTTGCCCTTCTTATGTTTAGAAACCATGGGGAAGGCATACATTTAATAAGTTAAAAGATTACTCGCTAAGCATTGATAAGACTTGGGAGGGTCTAGTCTTTAAAAATTGTAACAATTATGGTGAACTGCTTTTCCAAGAACTGTTAAAAATGCCCAAAGGATGTGTTGTTATCTTAATAGAAATTCATTGTGCTACTGTGTTTAACTGCCGAGGCTCCATTATTGAACCCACACTGCTCTACTGCAATATTATTACAGTGGTACAATGTTCAGGTTCATGAGGATGCCTTGTAAATTCAATTATTATTTCTTAGAGGGACCAAGAGTCGTTTGTTTCTAGGGACCTTGGTTACTTAGTAACAACAGCTTCAGAAGTAAAGCAAAGTCAAGTAGCAACAACCATTTGCTATTTAGGCACCTTGGTTGCTATATGACTTTGCTTTGCTTCTGATAGATATAGGGCACTGGGGTAACCAATAGAGCCAGCTTAATGAATCCTTGTATAGAAACATGCTGAATAACATTATGTTAATGGCGTTGCTAAGGAAGTCCTTTAAAAGTTGTTCTTGCTAAGCAACCAAGGTCCCTATTAACGAAACAATATATAAAGTAGTTACATTAGGTTTGATATTAGGGGGTAGGGGTGGTTGGTATTATCATTTGACACAGTATTATACACTTTAGAGAACATTTTAGCTGATAGTCAGTGTTGCCAAGAAATATGGTTGCTATGGTAACCAACATGAAAAGAAAAATTCCCAACACACATTTTTGGAAGCTTACCCAGCAAATTGTCGTCATCTGTCGCCATGATTGGTCATCAATGGTGACTCCTTTTTGAGTGATAACTCATTCCGTCATCTTTTGCCACTGTGTGTTTGACTCACATGGCATAGCAATTGCTATTCCTGGTGATCTTGTGCTATACCGACGTCATGTTCCATCTAACGACATGTGTGAGCCACTTCACACAGGTTGGCGAGGACTCACGACAATTTGCTGGGTAGGTACCCAAGGAACATATTTATGTATGTGGGGTAAAATTAGCATCCACTTCCCACGAAACTACACTTGCCCCTCTACTCTAATGTCTGCAGGCACTCAGGAGCTCTTACTTTATGCATGCAGCATAGCGAATGACGGCCATCAAAGGTGAAGGACTGAATACAGGGCCAGTTAGAAAATATATCACACACCATATGGTCATGCTCCCTTTTAACACTATAACTGTATGGGGGTAGATAGCAACTTCCTTCGTTTTATTTCATGCCACACTTCTATTCTCATTTATACATTTTGATACCTGTATATATTTTGAAAAATAGTTTCCTTTTCTTTTTTCAATTAACAGTTACATATTCTGCTGTTTGTTAACTACCTCTGAAGAACTAACTCTTATTGAACACGTTGTTAACATTTCAAAACTGTCACTAATATTCATTCATTTTTATCCATACGTTTCATTTCGGAAATTGAAGTGTTACTAGCTATGACATACTTGTGGGTTTGTCATTTGCATTCTCTCCAACAATTCTGAGAAAGAAGTGAAAATGCAAATCCTCATTGTCAAAAAGCATTTCATATTGTTAAAGAAGTTGACTCAATCTTTTTCAATTATTTTCTTTTCTAACCGCTCCTCAATATTTCACAGTGTTTTGTTTTCAAGTGAACAAAAGTACAGCCTTGGCAGAATTAATTTTTCAAACAGGTCAATCTGTACAATAAAGTGACTGAGCAAAGAGTTCCCAAGGTTCCCCTTCAGAACAAGTCAATTGACGAACAACATTCTATGATTTGCAAGTTTCCTGATTTGGTTATCAAATAATTTTCTTTTTTCAAGATTTCCATTTTATTTGTAAAAAAGAAAATGTCAATTGTACGACCCATAAAGGATTTGTTAGACACGCAATTTGGATTATTAAATATGCAAGATAATTTCTTGAAGTCAGGTTCAATAGGCTTACAAATTGAAAGAGAAAATTAAATGTACCAGGCATCAGTTGACTACAGCCTGCTGTAGTATTTCACCAGATCGCTTATCAGCTCTAACTAATTACAGCAGATTCTTTGCTGCCTTGATGTGTGATTATCAGATTGATCTAAGAGATCAATAGGCACACAAATTAACGCCTACAGAAAATTCTAAGGATATTTGTGTAATCAAAGCCGTCAAATGGATCTTTGTTAAGCATTTCATTCTATGCCCATTTCAATTTTTGTCAAATAAATCAATAAATAACAAAGTTGAATTTAAGCCATCATGTTTATTTTCTCACTCAAAATCTATAAGATTAATTGAACTGAGATAATCAGATTGCTTTTTAATCATGTGTGTTTCATCTCATTTCAGAATGGACTAAAGTGTGAGCACCGCCTTTAAATTAAAGTCAATATTTGGATATTTGAGGTTCACCTTTTTGACCTGCGTAGTTCAAACTCTGCCACAGTACGAAAAGTATAGACCTGCGAGCGAATCTGATAAAAGATCGGACCATAACTTATAAGACACATGAAAAGGCTCCATTCATAAACAAGTGTGCCTTGAGGATTGAATATAGCAGCTGATAATACCCAGTGTTACTAATTCACACTAATTTTTTGAAACATAGAAAATGGAGGAGGATATAACTACAACATCACCTGGGGTGGCAGAATACTACACAGACTCGGATGGTAATATAACTATGTCTGAGATGAGCATCAATGGAAGTTATTCCCATATGCCTCATGACCGATTCTATTTCAATACCACCATGAATATCGTCCAGTGGGGGTATGCCATTGTTCTACTGTTTGGTACAGTTGGGAATATACTCTCCTTTGTTGTGTTGATGACACGTCGGATGCGGAATACCTCAGTTAACTTCTACCTGTCACTGCTGGCCTGTGCTGACACTGGAGTACTTTATATCAGCGCCTTTAGGACCTGGCTTACCGCCATGACAGGGTATAATATCCTGCACGTCTCTGATGCGGGATGTAAGCTCTTTATGTTCATGTTTGTGGTGTTTATCCATATATCTGCGTGGCTTGTTGTCGCAGTAAGTGTTGATCGATTTGTGGCAGTTTGGTTTCCATTCAAATCCCTGACCATGTGTAATGTGCGCCGGGCACGTATCATTGGTGCCTTTGGATTTATTGTATTGGTCATTGGAAACTGCCACATCTTGTGGAACTATGAGTTAGCCAGTGTGGGACGCAGAGTGAAATGTGACACCACAGGGGATGTCTTCATGCGGGATGTGTTCCCATGGTTAAAGCTGGCGACATACTCGTGTCTACCGTTTGTTCTGGTTCTCATGCTCAACATCTGTATACTAACCAAAATCCTCAGTAGTAATCAGGGTATTTCTGGTGAGGAACGACACACCAGTGGACGAGCCTCCCAGGAGGGCAAAGTCACTACTATGCTACTTGCTGTGTCTTTCTCTTGGCTCGCCCTTACAGCGCCATTCGTTTTGTGGACTTTCCTGGCAACCAACTCAACTGACCGACGAGAGCGTGAAAAAACTATGTTGGCAAAAGCCGTTTGCTTCTTACTGATGTACATCAATCATGGAGGGAACTTCTATCTGTACTGCTTAACAGGGAAGAAGTTTCGACAGGAGTTGTTTGCACTCTGTATTGGGAACAGAAAAATGAGACGTAGTGGAATCACAGTGCCCAGATCTTTGAGATCTAGTGTTCACACAAGCTATTATAATAATAGGCACTGAGTAATTTAGAACCATGGTTTAGATTGATGTGGCTATGGTACATGCTTATTTGTATTGAAATGGCATGGTGTAATATGAAGTGTTTCTTTTGTGATTTATTAGAAGGCACAGTCCGTTGGTGTGGTATAAAAAGTACTGCACAAAATAAAATGTTTCCATGGCCATTACAAAGTCAATATATGGCCATCCTGGAAGAATCAGCCTGCTATGCTAGTAGACATATAAATTGTCTCAGAAGTGGTAGTTCGATATTGTATTTCTATGTGCACGCATGCATGTCTACCTCTAGAAAATGAAATCATCACAAAGCTTGTAAACAGAGGAAGTTTTGTGTATTATGTTATTTCTTTTTTTAAAAAAATTGCCAGTGTGAGGGGAGCAGTTCAGTGTGAGGGGAGCAGCTCAGTGTGAGGGGAGCAACTCAGTTTGAGCGGAGCAGCTCAGAGTGAGGGGACCAGTTCAGTGTATGGGGAGCAGGTAGCTTAGTGTGAGGGGAGCAACTGAGTGTGAGGGGAGCAGCTCAATGTGAGGGGAACAGCTCAGTGTGAGGAGAACAACTCAGAGTGAGGGGATCAACTCAGAGTGAGGGGAACAGTTCAGTTCGAGGGGAGCAGCTCAGTGTGAGGGGAGCAGCTCAGTATGAGGGGAGCAGCTCAGTGTGAGGGGAACAACTCAGTGTGAGGGGAACAGTTCAGTTCGAGGGGAGCAGCTCAGTGTGAGGGGAGCAGCTCAGTATGAGGGGAGCAGCTCAGTGTGAGGGGAACAACTCAGTGTGAGGAGAGAAGCTCAGTGTGAGGGGAGCAACTCAGAGTGAGGGGAACAGTTCAGTGTGAGGGGAGCAGCTCAGTGTGAGGGGAGCAGCTCAGTGTGAGGGGAGCAGCTCAGAGTGAGGAGAATAGTTCAGTTCGAGGGGTGCAGCTCAGTGTATGGGGAGCAGCTCAGTGTGAGGGGAGCAGCTCAGTGTGAGGGGAGCAACTCAGAGTGAGGGGAACAGTTCAGTGTGAGGGGAGCAGCTCAGTGTGAGGGGAGCAGCTCAGTGTGAGGGGAGCAGCTCAGAGTGAGGAGAATAGTTCAGTTCGAGGGGTGCAGCTCAGTGTATGGGGAGCAGCTCAGTGTGAGGGGAGCAGCTCAGTGTGAGGGGAACAGTTCAGTTCGAGGGGAGCAGCTTAGTGTATGGGGAGCAGCTCAGTGTGAGGGGAGCAGCTCAGAGTGAGGGGAACAGTTCAGTTCGAGGGGAGCAGCTCAGTGTATGGGGAGCAACTCAGAGTGAGGGGAGCAGATCAGAGTAAGGGGAGCAGCTCAGAGTGAGGGGAACAGTTCCGTGTGAGGGGAGCAGCTCAGTGTATGGGGAGCAACTCAGAGTGAGGGGAGCAGATCAGAGTAAGGGGAGCAGCTCAGAGTGAGGGGAACAGTTCAGTGTGAGGGGAGCAGCTCAGCTCATGAAATGACGCAGATACTATAATGCATCATACATAAATGGTTCAACATAGATATGATTTACATATTGAATTTACTCTTCACCTATGAGGCAAAAAAATGAGCGATGTGGATTAAAATGTACCTACATGAGGAGCCTTTTGCCCTCATTGAAGCACTATTTTGGAGAGTGTGGTACAAAAGCCAACACCTTTAAGGTAAACTCTGACTTCAGGCAGTTTATAAAGGGCTGAGCAAGAGGCTCTCCTTGTGTAAAGCCTACACTCTATACCTCAAGGTTGATTCAAAACTACTGTAAAACCTCGTGTATAAGGTGCGCCTTGCATATATGGTGCACCCAGCCTTCTGGGATGGGATAGAAACTATTAAAAGTGACATAACTTTTGTTCCAATCAATGGATCTTAAAAACTAAAAAAAAACTTATGATCATCTTGAAGTGCCCCCTATCCCCTTTTACGACTGTATAAGGCGCACCGGGGTTCGATCCTGGCACATAAGGCACGCCTTATATGCGTGGTCTTACGGTACCCCGATGAGATGGTAGGAAAATCAAGAAAGTAGCACATAGATGTAGTGGCATGTCTGAAGTCTGGCACAAAAACCTAAACTGATGCAGGTCTGGACTGAGCAGAGGCAGGATGAGCAGATTGGGTGGGGCGTAGCGTAAGAAGGTTTCAATTAAATGGATCAACCTTCAGACAAGCTGTATTATTCAGCCTATAGATGTTATTTATTATATCTATTGTATTTATTACAAATCACCTACATGATATTTATTTGATTTTGTAACCAGTATTACTGCAATTACCTAGCTTGTACCATAGCTATGATGATTTATACAAGAGGGAAAAGGTATCAAATAAGGAACCCAACCACTCAAATTATCTAGAAACTATTTCAGAGTGAGGGATGCTTTGGGCTATTCTAAGGGATATCAGAGGGCCAGGAGGGTGAATCATAATAATTCAATATGAATTTGAAAGTATGTAAAATGTGCTCACTATGTAAATTACAATTCTGTAAGGGTCTTTTTAAAAAAATAAATATGGGTAACATGTTTTCATTAACATGGTCCAAATATATGTTGAGTTCAGTTATTGACCAATTCTAAAAGGCATCAACATGTAACAGGGTTGAAAAATCCATGTTCATCGCCAATTGAACATATATAATTTCTGTGGACCATTTACGGAGGGGTCTTAAGCTCATCCTAAGTGAACATTTTCTTTTTTTATTATCAATAATTCATAACTGGGCATAACGCTATATTAAAAGTTGTTTTTTTCATTTATTTTGATATATACAGAATTGGATTTGAGAATTTATTTCCCATGATAGAAAGGTAGAATCTTTACATGTTCACAAATTCATGTTTAAAATTTACAGTGTTTAAAGAGTGATATTTTCATTGATTTAAGGGGTACAAGGCTCTTATCTATATAGACTTTGGGGGCCTTTTATCCACTCCATTCCTTGAAGCACAGTAGAACATACTCATAGGGTATAACGGGTAGGGTAAAATTGAGAAGTATCAGGCACTTTGTGAGCATTACTAAGTCTGTTTCAGCTAAAAATGTTCTTAAATATGTGGGGAAAACATAGCACTAAAGGAATTAAGCATAATCTTAGCTACTAGGGGGCATCAAAAGCGCAAAAAACTGATTTTACACAAAATGAAGAGCATGTGTCCTCTTTAAAAGAAATCACATTTTTATTAAATCCTTTTATAAGAACATTAATTTGGTAAAATATTGTCAAAATATATATACAGTCTAACATTGTCCAAAGTTTCCTGACAATGCTAGAATGCCCTTAAATTATCAAATGTAATAGTGCCACCTAGTGTTTGTGTTATACACCAAACCCTTTGATGTTGCATTTTCCAAAATGTTGTCAAAATATTTCAAAAATATTTATTTGAATATTCTCTACCATCTTGAGACTACGAATCTGATGAATATTGAGTTGACATGCATAAGTACCTCCCAGCCAGCATGCCCACAAGGGCCAGAGATGGGATTCCTGTGGGCCTCTGTGCTAGCCCAGACGTGGGCTCAAGCTGGTAAATGTCTGAGCTGCCAGATTGGGCTGAGGTGGCCTAGTCCAGAACCCTCGTTTCATACATATATATATATATATATATATATATATAATTTTTTTAAGGTTTTGGATTGTTTATAAGTGTAGGGGTATGAAATTATATATAACGCTCATTACATTTATAACCCATGGGACTCAGACCAAGGTCTCAAGGTGTGATGGAGGGATCTGGATGGCAGGTGGCAGCTGCCTTCGGGTTCATATCAATTACACAAGGGGGCCCACCACGCGTGTGTCACATGTCACATGACGAATATGAGTTTTGCAGGCTTGTCCATTATATAAGGGTGGTTTTCTTGGGTTTTAGGTTACATCCTAAGGTTGTTACCATAAGGGTAACCAAATGCCATGAGGATGTAGCCTGTAGAGGCTGTATGGTATTTAATAAACTTGGTTTCTTACCCAGAACTTATTCACTTTTTTTTATTTCTTAACCTAACTGAAAAGTCGCACCACTACAAAGATGCATCTCTCTCAGCTATCTCTCTACCATTTTAACCTCAGCCACCACAGCAGCAAAGTTAGATCAGTAGGAAGAGCACTGGACTCCATATCCAAAGGTCAATGGTTCTAGTCGGCAACTCCTCCCCCCACCAATAGGGTCAAAGTTATTGTGACCCCCCTACTGAGAATCAATTTTGCAAAATGGCCCACTCCAAAATGCAAATGCCCCCCACCAAGAAATTCCTATTTCAAATGACCCCCACCCCATATCGAGCAGGCCACCCCACCCCCTCCCCACCTGGAAATAAATGACTCAAACCTAAGGAGCTGTGATTATTCGCACATCCTATCACCTTTTTCTAGACGATGTATAGTCCACTTCACATATATTACACCACCAAATTACACAGTATCCCCTACTTCTGATGAGGTCATCTGGTCAAAACCTGCTCACAGAGTGACAAAACTATGACATATTGGGTTGCTATACAGCTGACTGCACACATGGACCTTTACCAGTAGTCACTTCACCATGGGAGACCACATATGTAGGCTGGGGTTCCCCAGTCTATATATAGTCATTTCAGCTGGTTACTGTACCTTCTGATACACAGAAAGTGACCAGCAGCACTGGGGAATCCCAATGAGGTCATACTTCATGGTTGACCATTCATGAGAGGTGGGGGTTTCCCAATATCCATCTGAAATTAGACATCATAGCTGGCGCATTCAACTATAGAATATGGTACAGCAAGAGATTCCCCTCTTTCCCATGGTGTTCAGTTATAGTATAAATATGAAATTCATGGTCACAGTTACGTACTTTTTATTTAACATTTTACTGAAGAGGTAAAATTTATACCATCTATAATTGCCCTCAGCATGTAATCGGATTCACGTTCAATGAACTTTAATTGTGCTCAGAATTATTCAGTGAACATAAACGTTTTAGAATTCATACTGAAAAAAGCCATGTCTTACCAGTTACATGGTCAAGCAGATACATGTTGAATTTTTATGAATAACCCTCCAGACAAACAACGGATGCTACTGCTATCACAAGTTCAATAACGACACTGGTGTTTTCAGAGGAGGTTTCTGACCAGACAGAAAGGGGCAGGAACCGGCAGATTTCCATTCTGGGTCTTGAGGTTTCCCATAATCCTTTCTGTTTGAGGAGGTTTCCTGTCAATTACCATAAGTAGGTCAGTCACGTGACCTACTCTGGCCAATAGGGTGCATTGTTATGATTTGGATGTTGCAACAGTGTGTGAAAACTACTCCGTAGACGCTCTGAGGGAACCTCAGAGACCAAGTGTGTCTGTTGTAGTCTGTTTGGTCAGCCAGATTGGCTGAGTGCCCAGTTCTCACAGAAGTACTTACTGTCAGGTCCAATGCTTCCACCAACACTTCCCTGAATGTATATCCAAAGATTCACAATACACAAAGCACTTGAAATACTTGTAATAATTAATAATCCAGGCGATTTTCAAATCTCCCTCCCCAACTCCAAATCATTGTCGGCCATCTTGAAGCCAGGTGTAGCCACCTAGTGCCAAAAAGACTACACTATTCTTGGTTGGTTAGCCCTATGTTTCAAGAGCAGTCTAACACAAGGTAGCAGCACAAGATGTTGACAATGGAGGCCATTGAGGTAGTGATATCTAAGCTCAAGATAAACATGTCAGATTTATTGGATATATCTCATGTTTCAGTCAATATAAGCTGATGTACATGAAAACTACATGTTTGTGAATAGGAGAGACAATTTCCAGGAACTGAAAGTGAGTACTTAGTTCAGACTAGCCATGTGTTTGTGCCACTATAGACTTGTATACATCTTGGATCCTGCCTGTGAGCAGGCAGGTATTTCGGCCTAGTGAAAACGTGATGGAAGTTAAGGCAAAATAAAAATTCCTCTCCAACTCTTAATGTCTTAGTCCACAAAAAAGCGATTTGAGGAGCCATAATACTTGTAATCAACCTTGTAGGGGTTGAATGCATCTATGATTGAAAGAAAGGGCTGAAAATTAGCAAATTCCAATCAATACCTGCAGTAATTTGCAGCAGGGGTTATCTTTGACCCACACACACAGGAAACTCCGTAATGGCGAGCTGAATGGAACCTCAATAGGGTGAATAAGAAATTCATATTCCTACACACGTTTCAAGTAAAAAAATATTAAGTGTCATATATCCTTTATGAGGCTCCGGGGGTTTCCTGCTTTTGATAGAAGGGAACTACAGCTAGATATATAGCAGCCGGTCAGAAACCAGTCAGAAACGGATTTCCTACTTGCATCACTTACATAGCCATAGCCAATTTTCATGTGTTAGGGTCAGTCCAACGAGGCACTCCAATCTTTGTTTTCCCTTTAAAGCTACAGAGAGAGAGAGAGGGCAATGGCATTTTAAGATGCCGAGTTAAAAAAGCATGAATGTGGGCACAGTGACTGGGAAAAATAAAAGCAAATCTTAGCTATCTACTGTTGTTTATGAGTGTAGGGGCCGGCATCGTTGTACATATATTAGTGCAGTTCATCCGAGAGACGTGTTCGTGTGGTGCTCGTTCCTTCTATGCCAACTAGGTGTCGCTTTGCGATACCCGGCTGGTACAAGAGGGGGCAGCACCATGCCTCGCGTCCAGCTTCTACTAAGAAGCCGGACGAGCCGCAGAAGGGGACTGAACGTGGTCCAGTCAAGACGTTCAGTTATAGACTGTAACCAGAATTGAATAAAGTCCTACCCGAGAGGTAGGGGTATCCGGGGCTTTGCCCAACCCGAACCACTCGTGTTGTGTTGGTGTCTTTAGTGATAAGCGAGCCAACGAGCCACCCAACATATAAGTCGATACGAACCATTACATGGGCACTATTCTTTGTTTGAAGCTGCATTGGGTGCCATTGAAACTGATTTACCATGGTTGAATAGATGTTTTGAACTGTATTAAAACTTATAAATCAGTAGGACCTACGTTCTTTCACATCCAGTGTGCAAGGTGCAACATACATATATATTGAACAAGTAATTAATGGATAATTCATGAGTGATATCAAAGGATATCAGCCCAAGTTTGATATCCTTTGATATCACACACGGGTGAATTATGAATTATCCATTAACTACTTATTTTATTATATGACTGCCCCATAAATAGACATTATTTACCTTAATCTTTAAGAATTCTGGTAGTGATTTGAAGCCGGGCTCCCCTGTCTGCCGCCATGACTGACCCCGGGTGACTCGGTAGAAGAAGGCATAGGATACTCAAGATTTGGGACGGTGACAGCTAAAATAATTGAGTTCCATTATAAATGTATATATCCAATAGATGATGTCAGTGTCCATATTTAAAGTCTCTATTGCTTAGATTCATTGTAAAATCCAATTTTCCAAAAGTAAATACAGCCCGGCATGTGCAGTCGTCTTCTTCGCTATGCAAGGTGCAGGGAGCGGTTATTATTTTTTACCTGCTTTCCAAACATGTCAAGTTTAACCCTGTGTCTCCCTTTGCCTTGCGGACTGAATACTACATATATTTAGAAGGAAATCACTTTTAATATGTTATTCTATCATTATTTAATCTTTTTATGACTTAGTTATGTCCTCTTCACTTAGAATAGATATGTACAGCGACCGAGGCAAGTGACAACAAATCTATTTTTAAAACAATGCATGCTGCCTGTCCAAACCAGAACGAGGTTGACCCAAAGGGATGCTGCTTCGCGGAGCCAATGGCGAAGGAGACACGCAAGCCGGGCTGTAACTTTAAATATGGCCACTAACATCATCTATGGGATCTCTACTTCTATGGATTTTAACCATGTGAGCTGTCATCATCTCAATACTTCAGAATCCTATCTATTTCATGACCATTCATCAAGCCAGGCAGAATGACTTCAACTTTTAACCCTCCCTGCACTATCACCAGCTTGGTCTAGAGGCAAGACGCTCGCTTTAAAGTATGGCAATCCGGGTTCCAGTTCTGGCTGGAACAGGACGGTTTTAAATGTGTCCTCTCAGATTTGTAAGGTGTGCCTGATATCCATGGATAACAGCACACCTTATAAAAGTGATGATGCATGCATCATGGCATACAATATCGACAGGTATCAGAACGGGAATATCCAGGAAAAGCACGCAGAATCACAGAAATCATGTAATAAGTGAGGATATGTATGCTAGGGTAACCCAAAGTGTGCCTTTTAGAATGAGGAATTAAGGCTAACGTCTAAATCTTTATGATGGTCCAATAAATTCAAAATGGTTTTGGGCCTTTTGTCAAAATGACTGTGTCAATACTTGTCAACTCTCACCTAGTATAACTTTTCTTCACCAAGCCTTCAACAATAAGAGACGATGGAAACTGTATGGATTCTCATGGCTTGTACTTTGCAGAGTGGGCCTATTGAGTAAATGTCAATATGAGAATTTATGTTTCAGAGCAAGTTCCTTTCTTACATGGCATAAAGTTTTGCCCTTGTGTAAACTGATACCAGCTGTCAGTGATAACTAGTCTCCATGCCAACCGATCATTCATCATGAATGTAGAAATTGGCTGGTGTATAATGTAATAAAACCATACAAGGTTTTGGGGTGAGGAAAACAGGCCTATAGCATGGAATCTGGAGGAAGTATGGACGCAGATATGATCCACCCATCTCATGATTTCTCTTGAGCAATTGACCAACCTCATGACCAACCTCATAATATGTAGACAATTGTACATGTCAGGAATGAGCAGCACGACGAGACCTTGGCACCGCTTTGGCTGGTTATGGTGATTGGCATGATTTCAACCCCAGGACGGCTCTACTTGAACATTGCTTGACCCGATTCCTCGCTTTATAACACAGATGGTGTACAGTGAAATCTCTTTAATCCGCCATGCCAAATTCCTTAAAATTATTGGTCGGGTCTGAGATTGGGGCATTATTGAGTGACAATTTAATTGAAATGTATAAGAGTGGTCCTCTGCATCAACCTGGATGGAAATTGTTTAATCATTGTCATTGACAGCGGCTGTTCAACTTAAAGTCTTTATATATCTGGAACCACAATATTAAAAAAGGGGAAAGAAAAGTATTGAAGAGAAGCTTCAAACCTACATCATCAGGAGTCCAGCGCGATTCTGCTAGAATATACAGGGCCTGTCAGTCTCATGAAAAGCTCATCATCATCGCCATCTGGTCCCAAATGCAGTTTGGACACTGTGCAAATTCAGACCAGCTGTCAGTGATAACATTACTAGTCTCTGTGCCAAGCCATCACCCCAGACGGGTGGTGTATTAAGAGAGTAATGAATGGGCTAACGGGCACTGAATTTGGTGTATCATAGGATATTGAAACGAGTGATGATTATTAAGGATTTTACAGCCAAAAGTGTTGATAGAAATACAAATGGACATGGAACTTTCCTCAATTACAAACCCATTCGGCATGGTCTTAGTTTAGGTCGCTGATACTAGTGATTGGTTTTATCGACCAGAATTGTGGCTTATTCCATATCAGAAAATCACGACCACTTTTTAGTGACCAATATTTTCTGTGTTTAGCGACCTAAATGGAGATATGGCCACCCATTCCCCCCCTTTCCATTCACTATTCCATTGATAATTCCATTTCGTTGCAATTAACAATTAATATTTTCAATCAGAATGTACACAACATTATAATTTGTTGTAATTATTTGGTGTTTACATTAATCAACATTCAATTCCCAGCCGTGTGGGACTGAAATGATTTCACTATGTATACACAGAATGCTATACATTGTTGGAAAGCTAATTTTTGTGTGAAATTTTCACGCACATCATATTTTTACGCACCTTTGCATGTGCGCAAGTAACGTGAAAATATATACTGAGTGAAAATTTATATGTTTAGAGTACTAAGTATGTGAACTGATTTATGCCCCCCCCCCATGTTCTCCAACTTTGTGAATAAACAACGATTTATAGTCCGCAGAAACCTTTGTACCAGGCCTAGGTCAGTCGTATCTGAAACCTCCCCTGACGGGAGGGTGATGTGGACAGAGGCAGTGGGGCTCTAAACCTCTGGATAATAGAAAATGACAGAGGAATTTTTCAAAGTCATAAAATCATTGATAAGTTGGAAGAAAAATTTATAAAAAATCTAAAACAAATCAGGAATTTAAACTTGATGAAATGTAGAAGACAAAAATCAGCCTACTTCATAATAGAAATTACCTCTTTAAGAAAAATAGAGAGATTTGTAAACCAGGGGTCAGTAGTAGAAGGCCTCAGTTGGACCCTTATCTTATCTCCTATCTCCGATCTTCTAACAACTCCTCCCGACTGACCACGAACGGTGTACTGTGATTTGGATTCCCAATGACATGTGACCACAGTTTGGTAAGTATAATATGTCGCACACTGTAAACAATAACTGTTGAATCAACCGGGAGTCCTTGTATAGGTGGAGAGTGAACAATTGTAATTGTATCGCAGTGAAGCAATATAGTTTCTATAATGAAACCCCAGGGGGCACTGCATTGGTACAAGGAATCTCTGTGAAAATAACACCGGCTCTCAGGCAACTTTTAACAACGATTTGCCCTTATTCCGATTACATTTCTTTTTGTAGTGCAATTCATGGGAGCACATATTGGCTAATAAGTGCATCCATAAATGTACTCCGGTCGGCCATTGCTTCCTCGACCCTTTTATTCCTCAGATCCTCATTACCTCAGACAGGAGATCTGTAACTATCTGTATGTTTTCTAGTATATTTGTTGTAAATGAATATTCTGTCTTACCATCTCGGAATTAGGTTTTTGCTCAAGCCGACACTGTATCAGTTTTAGAATGCTGGCTTCACATTGATTCCCAAGTTTCTTTTTTAATGGACAACTCCATTACACAGCAGTGTAAGTATAGCATATTTTTGTCTTACAGGAATTACAAATAACCTAGTCTGAGAATATAAAAAGAAATATGAGGTTTTGTGGCGTAACGTGTGCCGGTCCACCACAGGTTTTTCCTTATTTAAACCCTCTAAAAACATAAAATAAATAGAGAACTAAACTACCCTGGTGTCCTCGGTAGTCGATCCACCCCTCGGGGGTGTCTCCCCCTCGTGGTGGATCGGCCACCTCGTACACCAAGGTCGTTTAGTTCTCTCTATTTTTTTAAAGCAAATACTGCAGTTATGTATTGAGTTATTATGTATAGTTCAAATGCAAGCTTAAAGAAAACCTTACCCTATTTTCGTGATAGGGTATTTTGATGACCTTTAAGTCAAATAAAAAGATACTGACATGGCTATTGAAATTTGTGCCACTATAGAGGAGAGCTGCAGGTTTATCTGATGCATCTGATGACGTCACGATTGACAAAATGCATCCAAGTTGTACTTGCACAGCACTGTACGGGTGCAACCAGATGCTGTTTGTAGCATTTTCTCTAACGTGATTTACTATATCCCTCAACAAATAAAAATAAATGACCCACCGAAAGGTGGCTGAGCAGTATCATAATCCTGTACCGCTCACTATTCTGAATACAACATACTTTCAATACCTTCCATATATAACAAATGCATTACATGATGCATTTTGTCAATCCCGACGTCATCAGATGCATCAGATAAACCTGCAGCTCTCCTCTATAGGGGCACAAATTTCAATAACAATGCCAAAATCTTTGTGTTTGACCTAAAGGCCACCAAAATACGCTATCATGAAAATAGAGATGGGTTTTTATTTAATCAACTTACAAATTAACTATTCTGAGACTTTCATATACCATCTCTGGATTAGGAAGGTTTGAATTTCGTCTATACAGATACTATATCAGCCTATAGAATGGTGGTTATATATCTGCCTACCTTTTGATACCAACCCAGGTAGCACACAAATATTTGCCAACGTTGGCCCGACGCATCGGGCCAACATTGGGCCAACGTTGGCTGCCCATCGGGCCTACGTAGGCCTGACCAGTGGCATTTGCCAACCAAATGCCAACATTGGCCCAACGTTGGCTGACCATTTGCCGATGCTGATGTTTGCCAACCAAAAGCCAACATTGGGTCTACGTTGGCATTCGGTTGGCACCGTCGGGCCTACGTAGGCAGGATGGGCAGCCTATGTAAAGCCGATGGTTGGGCCAACGTCGGCCCAATGTTATGCCAATGTCTCTGTGCTACCTGGGAACACTTCACTACAGTGCCAGTAAAGCACTTTCTTTAATGAAAAAACTGCATCCGGCCTATTCAAATACGCCTATTATAGATTGAATTTGAATTTGAATTTGAATTTATTAGCGTACTCGTCCCAATGGGACGTTTTTCCGCAGCCAGTTACGGTTTACAAGTAGAAGGCTGTATTTAGTAGAGCTGAATTATAAGTATATCAATTTATTTCATGTTGATATGCCCGAGATACTGACAGCCCATAGGTCTAGCACTCGAGGGCCGTATCGCACACCCCCCGTGCGATAACCCATGAAAATATCACACACCGAGGTCATGTGACCATTTGATGACGTCATAGCTCCAAGATGGCGATGTAAACAGTACGCACGGGGAGTCATTCTGGTAAATTTGATTCTATTTATCTGATTTAGATGAAAATAACATGAAATAAATGCAAAGGCACACTCGTTGGAGGAATGTCGGTGGGTTATCGCACTTGCCGATCAGGTGCCGCATCGCACTCCGCCCTGTGGACGTTGTGCGATACGGCACCTGATCGGCGCGTGCGATAACCCCCCGACATTCCTCCAACTCGTGAACCTTTGCTTATATATCATAATTATATGCTTCAATATAAGTTGATGCAGTGCATTTGTGACACAATAGTGGTTATATAGTACAACAATATTCATTTTCTTTATCAGGTAACTAATCTTTTCAGTGCATTATTAAAACGACGTTTGGTTGGTAGCCTTTGTGCATCGGCAGGTAAAAGGTCCCATAGTTCCACACCTCTGTAGTATGGAGATTTTTGATAGAATGTGGTCCGAGCGCGCCTTTTAACAAACTTCATTTTGCGGTCCCCTCTAGTTCTAATATTGTTTATCACCATCACCTCACCTAGATATTTTTCTCAGTACCCCTTTTAAAGTGCCATCTAGTGAACAAGTAACTAATGGATTTGTCATGATGCGTGACTGTTATCCATTATTGTTGGAGAACAGATAACAGGACCCTCCAACTTCGAAGCGGAAGCTCTGCCTCTGAGCTACTTCCCCTGGCCTGACGTTCTCTACCTTCCATCTACACCTGGATCGGTATGACACACACATAGGGGCAGCTACCACCGGATGCCAGCCCCTGGGGGCTGCTACATCCAGAACGGGGCTGCTGGCCTTATGGCAGAGCTGGCCCCTACAGTGCTAGAGAGGTATGTCATACCAGTAGTCTATTCCGGGTTAGTGGATTCCTTAGTGGGCCGACCCCTGCTGAAGCTGATACCTTGTGAGATAAGGACTGATAACAGCGAGCTGATGGGTACCAGGTGTTACGTAATGCACCCTGAAAAGTCTGCAGTGATTGAGAGGAATTTTCTCATTGGTCAATAATGTATCACGCTAGGTCGGAATATGAAAGGTTTTTGCCCTCCCAGGCCATTTGAATTTAATCATTATGCAGGCATGGTTTAATTTCAGCAGGAGGGAATACCTCAAGACATTTCGTCTAGCAGTATGACAAATTTCGTCAACCCGGCAGCGATTTTGGCAGATTGACTGTACCAGTGTATTTGTTTTCTACTTAGGCCAAAAAAGATAATTGTGTGTTTCTAGTTACATGGGTCAAATATCTAGGGTCGATAGGTCAGATTCTTTTTTTTTTGTAATTCTAAGACTATGAAAAACCTAAGATAAAAGTGAAAAGGCTTAGGCCCAAAGTGAATAAGCTTAGACCCAAAACCCATAGAAATATCAATGAAAACCTATAAAAATACAGAAAAAAAAGATTAAAATTTATTAAAATTAATGAAAACTTTCCTAAAAATTGGCCAAATCAACAAGTACAAGTCATTCTCTTTGATCTGCCAACCTGTCCATTTCATGTTGATGATGCGTAATTAAACCGGAAGTCGCCATGTGACATGCATGCGCAGACAGATATAGATCATGACTTGAACAAGAAGGATAGCTGGTGTAATGGTTCGTATCGACTTATATGTTGGGTGGCTCGTTGGCTCGCTTAACACTACAGATACCAACACAACATGAGTAGTTCGGGTTGGGCAAAGCCCCAGATACCCCTACCTCTCGGGTAGGACTTTATTCAGTTTGTCAACAGGTTATATTGAGCGTCTTGACTGGACCATGTCCAGTCCCCTTCTGCCGCTCGTCCGGCTTCTTAGTAGAAGCTGGACGCGAGGCATGGTGCTGCCCCCTCTTGTACCAACGAGGTATCGCAAAGCGACACCTAGCTGGCATAGAAGGAACAAGCACCACACGAACACGTCTCTCGGATGAACGGCACTAATATATATACAACGATGCCGGCCCCTACACCACCCCCACTAGACTATACCTAGGGTTGGGTGTAATTAATAAATACCTATTGTTAACTTTATACAATAATATTATACACGAATAGGTAAGTCTATACAGAAGTGTTCGTATAGAATATAGAACATTAAGGGGCATTATAAATAATATGTACATGATGAGGCATCGTCGCATATAACCCGAAGTAACTAATAATAACAACTAGGAAGTGGCGCCTTATGCACCATCGACCTAGGGTGGTAGATAGTAACAATGTTACAATGTTATTAAAGTATAAGAGACGCGATGAAGAGTTGTAAACATGTAGTGAAATGGTATGAATAATATTTTACAGTAGTAACTAACCGACCCGAGGTGGGGTAAATAACCCGAGAAAAATTTTGTTTGTTTTAATTATAAGAATATAAATATTATATAAAAATAGCTTTACACAAAATATTAATACTGATAATTATAGGCGTCCTACCAAGGTAGCAGGATCGCCCTTAAAAAATACTGGACTTCCGGCGAATCTGGAACGACTGGTTTCTGCAGCTCCACCCGGCGACATGTATGTGGTGGCAAGCCACGTTGCTGTTATGTTGTGCCCTGATGAAGGTGGGAAGATGGAGCCCCTGTTAGGTGTAGTAATCCTTTTGGTGTTTCGGGTTAGCGTCCATCTTCACTGCAGGTTCCGTCCCAGATCAACGAGTCCAGTGTAAGGATCAGTACCTCTGGCATGATAAATGCTTTTACCCTCGGGTACAAGAGACACCATCAGATGGACACTTAAAGATCTTCCGGATCCGTGTCCATCTTCTCAACAGACTCCGCCGAGGCAGACGGAGCCGAGCTGCTGCAACTGCTTATGGAGAGCAGCGCGGAAGCCTCGCTGGGCGTGTCGCTCCCCAAGCTCAGAGCGCTCATCACCGCGGACGGACTGTCCACTGCCTCGGGTGCAGGTAGAGCAGCCGGGGCGGGTGGAGCAGCCGGAAGTGGTGGAGCAGCCGGAACCGGCGGAGCAGCCGGAACCGGCGGAGCAGCCGAGACGAAGCATAGGGACGACGGAGAGCCGTCCCACTCGTCTAAATGCTTCCCGAATGCGAGGAAGAACTTGAGGTCAGCCTCCTTGTACCTGTGGATGTACCCGGCGTTCTCAGCGCGGTGAAAAACCTTAAGCTTTTCAGCTTCCAACTGCTGGCGCCGGCAGGATTGGAGTGCTTCCTCAACATTCTTCCTTTCCTGCATCTGAATTTTCTCTTCCTCCCTCTTCTGGATCTCGTAGACCAGGTTGAAGGTGGCTTCAGTCATCACACGCCAGTAGTCGACTGACTTCTGGCGATGCAATGCCTGCCATTCCGCCATCAGGTCATTCTGGATCCGAGCCGTTTGGACATCGCGGTGGTCAACAAACGTGTTCGGATCCTGAAGACCTGACAGAGTTCCGGAGATAAGCTCCTTAATGGGCACCCGAGGGGCCGTTGGTGGAACTATAACTGGTGGGGGCGCGGCGGCCTCCACTGAGGCAGGCGGAGCGCCTGCTGGAGGGACAGACGGGCCCTCAACCGTAACACCTCCCCGACCTCGGCCACGGCCCGGGGAAGCTCGGGTGGACTCCATTCCACCACGGCCTCTACCACGGGGTTTAGACCGGCCTAGGGAGGTTAGGACCTGAGATTCGGGTCCCGCTGGTCCCATAAAAGGGAACTTCGCCGCGTACTCACTATACGTGGGGCGCTTGCCGGAAGATCCCTCTCCAGCCCACCAAGATGCATACCCGGATGGGGGAGCGAAGAGTTCGCCCCCATCATCCTGGCTGCCAGAGGCTTCGCCCGGGCGTTGTTCCGCGGGTGCAGGTGTGGATGATGTGGCCGGGGTGGCCGCCTGGCTAACCGCCCTACGGGTTTGGTTGCCGGGCATAGCCGAGACCTGTTGTCCCGACTCACGGCGATCAGCTGGGTTGGCTGGTCTGGGCTGGTCCTTGTTACCCGAAGGGCTTACGGACCGGTCTGCTCGGGTCCTTTTGGAAGCACCGGTAGCCGTGGCTGTGCCTCCGTTAGGACCCTTCGAGCGGGATTTGGCCTTCTCCCGCTTATCATCTCCCCTCCACTTCTTCACTTTCAGGTGCACCTCACTGGGCATCCCGAACTTTGTGTAGGAGAAGTTGATTTGGAAGAAGGTCAACAAGTTGCCACTCTTCCACGAGCAGAATCCGGTCTCGAATGCCTGCTCCTTGATGTCTTTGACACTCAACGAGGCCCAGTTAGCCAGGAGCTCGTTGAAGCACTTGATGGCCCGTTTCCTCGTTTTCTCCAGGCCGGTGCCATGGGCTTTCTGCAAGTGCAGAGCCATGTCCCGATGCCGGTGAGTGGAGAACGAACCATCACATAGTTTGCTCGGACGGTCTCCGAGCACACACATCATCACAGGCTTGTGGTGCATGTGATGCTCCACTATGTGCCGAGCGAAGCGGGGCTTCGTCTCGAACACCTTCTCTCCCGTGAGAGCCAGCTGGCAGGACTCTAATGGGCACCTCCGGCGGTTGCCGGATGGCCCCCATTGGGTCATCGCCCACTGGACTTTCGTCCGGGCTTCGTAACTGTAAACCGACCCCAATTTGGATTTGAGCTGGTCAATCCAAATGAGGTAGAATTTACCCACTGGCGTATCCGAGGGGCCGGACTTCATCCACTCCTCGTCGTCGCTATCACCGTCCTTATTGACAGCGCCCGGACACATGTAGTGGACTGTGTCATAGGCACAGTCCGCGAAGCAGCGGGGAGTCCGTTCCTTGAACCCCTCGGCTGCATTCTTCCACATCCACTTCTGATTGTCATCCTTTGGGACATCCGTGGTCATTCCTTCCCACGTTGTCACGGATTCCAAATCAGATTTGGCTGACTCGGGCAGGTCTGGGTCGCTTTCGCTTCCCTCACTGTCCGTGTAAATGCCTTCTCCCCTACGGCCGGCTCGGCTGGTGGTAGTAGTACCAGACGAAGCCTTGGTAGAGGACTTGGCGCTTGCCCCGCTGGTGCTGGCAGTGGAAGCTGCAGTAACCGAGGTGGCTACTGTGGTTGCTGGCGTCTTGGAGGCGGGCGTCTTCGGGTCGCCCTTACCCCTCGTCTTGGTGGGGGGCGTGGGCTCCTCCGGAGACGCTTTCGCTCCATTTTTCTTCTTCCGGCGCACAACCTTGGGTGGCTGCGCCGGCACCTCAGGAGTGGAATCCGACTCCCGTGGATTCGTGTCCTTCGAACGAGGGCTTCTCCTACTACTGACGGGGGAGTCAGAGTCGGAGGAAGCCTTCGCCTTGCTTTGGGCCTGCTGTTTCCGGTGGGCGGTTTGATGCGCGGCGTCAATCGTCCCCTGTGCCATGGCACTGAGGGCGACTTCCAATTAAATTGGCAAATGTGTTGGACTCCTCCCGAAGGATTCGTCCAACAAAGGTGTTACTGTTAGGACAAGCTAACATGACAGCTAGAGGCTGTATACCGCCGACACTAACCAGAGCAGAATCCGGTCTCGAATGCCTGCTCCTTGATGTCTTTGACACTCAACGAGGCCCAGTTAGCCAGGAGCTCGTTGAAGCACTTGATGGCCCGTTTCCTCGTTTTCTCCAGGCCGGTGCCATGGGCTTTCTGCAAGTGCAGAGCCATGTCCCGATGCCGGTGAGTGGAGAACGAACCATCACATAGTTTGCTCGGACGGTCTCCGAGCACACACATCATCACAGGCTTGTGGTGCATGTGATGCTCCACTATGTGCCGAGCGAAGCGGGGCTTCGTCTCGAACACCTTCTCTCCCGTGAGAGCCAGCTGGCAGGACTCTAATGGGCACCTCCGGCGGTTGCCGGATGGCCCCCATTGGGTCATCGCCCACTGGACTTTCGTCCGGGCTTCGTAACTGTAAACCGACCCCAATTTGGATTTGAGCTGGTCAATCCAAATGAGGTAGAATTTACCCACTGGCGTATCCGAGGGGCCGGACTTCATCCACTCCTCGTCGTCGCTATCACCGTCCTTATTGACAGCGCCCGGACACATGTAGTGGACTGTGTCATAGGCACAGTCCGCGAAGCAGCGGGGAGTCCGTTCCTTGAACCCCTCGGCTGCATTCTTCCACATCCACTTCTGATTGTCATCCTTTGGGACATCCGTGGTCATTCCTTCCCACGTTGTCACGGATTCCAAATCAGATTTGGCTGACTCGGGCAGGTCTGGGTCGCTTTCGCTTCCCTCACTGTCCGTGTAAATGCCTTCTCCCCTACGGCCGGCTCGGCTGGTGGTAGTAGTACCAGACGAAGCCTTGGTAGAGGACTTGGCGCTTGCCCCGCTGGTGCTGGCAGTGGAAGCTGCAGTAACCGAGGTGGCTACTGTGGTTGCTGGCGTCTTGGAGGCGGGCGTCTTCGGGTCGCCCTTACCCCTCGTCTTGGTGGGGGGCGTGGGCTCCTCCGGAGACGCTTTCGCTCCATTTTTCTTCTTCCGGCGCACAACCTTGGGTGGCTGCGCCGGCACCTCAGGAGTGGAATCTGACTCCCGTGGATTCGTGTCCTTCGAACGAGGGCTTCTCCTACTACTGACGGGGGAGTCAGAGTCGGAGGAAGCCTTCGCCTTGCTTTGGGCCTGCTGTTTCCGGTGGGCCCAACGAGCTGCGGTGAGCTGCTTCTGCTGTTTAGCGAGCTCGGCTCGCTTGGCTTCAACAGCAGCCTGCTGACGCGAGATGTCCTCTTCCGAGATCTCGCCAGGTGCCTCCGGAATGTCGGCACCCGGTTCCGTCTCGGTTGTGGACCTCTCAATGGCGATCCTTATGTCTTCAACCTCCAGGTCACTCTCGGTGAGAGGACCCTTTGGCGCAGGCTTGTGGGTCAATCGCTTGACCCGGTCGGTTTCCACCGAGGAGAGCGTGACTGTAGAGTCTGTGTCCATGTCGGACTCAGACTCTCTTAACTCCGCGGCCTTTCGGGTGATGCCTTCGGAGATCAGCACTGCTCGGGCCAAGCTCTCGTTGACCGCCATCTTCTCCGCCAACTTTTGGTAGTTACGGAGCCAAGAGACTGGCATGTTGTCAGCCAGCTCGTCGCTGCACGAGTCCATAACCAGAGTCTTGAAGTCGACTGGTATGGCCTCGGGCACGCCTGGTTTCACTGCCAACGGTCCGTATCCGAACATGGAGGCGTGCATGGGGATATAAGTCCCCCAGGAGGTGTATACAACACCGGCCTCGCAATCGACGTGTGCCATACGCTCGATGCGAGTCTTGTATCCCGGAGGATACATAGGAATGTCCAAGACATCAATGCTGCCACCCGAAGCTGCTGCCGTAGACGCGGGCTCCGGGCGCGGTGGTGGTGGAGGTGGCATCCTCTCCCGGTCGGTGGCCTCGGCCATCGCCGAGAGCGTCCGGGCTGCCTCCTCAGTCGAAGAGTCCATAGACTCCTCGACCCGAGACGGGACCTTCGGGTCCTCGCCTTGCTCCAACAGAACGTTGGCGGTTTGATGCGCGGCGTCAATCGTCCCCTGTGCCATGGCACTGAGGGCGACTTCCAATTAAATTGGCAAATGTGTTGGACTCCTCCCGAAGGATTCGTCCAACAAAGGTGTTACTGTTAGGACAAGCTAACATGACAGCTAGAGGCTGTATACCGCCGACACTAACCAGAGCAAAAACGGGTGGCGTCCTACCACCACGAGTCCGCTCTAGTTATGACCAATATGACGTCAGACCTCTCGTCTCGCGAGATCCCGCCATGGCTATCCGGTGACCTAGTTCTGCGCTTTCCCGCCACACCCGCGGCGCCACCTAGGGAACTAGATCCGAACTAACATTTGACTCGATATGCGAGACGCGGCCTACCACCCGAGTGCTATCATCTGGAGCTTGACGGTGTATACAACGCTTCAAAGCGAATGTACCGGTTAATCCGACCGCCACTCACGGGATACAGCTACCCGGGGAGGGCGCGTTCGGCATCTCCAGCCGTGGAACGTATGTTAACCGCCTACGGCGGAAAACACGCAGCAGCTCGTTGTGTACTGAGTTAGGTTACAGCAGACCTCAACCGGGGACTGCGTCTAACGCCTTCGGTTAGCCTCTTATTTTTCCCGGCTTTACGTACGGCCTTTTCTGGGTTCCGCTTAGCCACTGCGGGACCTTTCCCATACGTAATGCCTTCACTCAGTGAGACATTTTTCCTTTTCTTACGATTAGGTCGTTTCCTGGCCTTCGTCTTCTTTTTCACCATTACCTCGCCTTCCGGAATCTTTCTCGGCCGGCCTCTAGGGCGCTTCATTGGTACTACCACGCTCGGTCCGCTAGGGACAGATTCAGGTGGTTTGTAACCGAACTCCCTCTCCGCCTCTTCGCGTCCCTTCCAGGGCCGAAGTTTTCCGACATTTGTCTTCCATTTCCTACCAGTTAGGCAGTCTTCCATCATCACCGTAGACTCGGAGATGACGCGAATAATTTTAAACGGACCTTCCCAAGGTGTCACGAGCTTCAGCCGTTCTAGCGGCTCGTAGTACCTTAGCACTTTATCCCCAACATTAAAACGAATTCGTTTGGCATTGGTGTCATAACCCACCTTTTGCCACTTCGCACTCTTCAGCAGTTCTTTCCGAACGGCCTCGTATGCCTGTTTGAACCTATCCCTTAATGACTCCACAAACAACACGGTGCAGGGCGCCTCCGGGTCTATCCCAACCACTCCATACACTAAGTCGGCGGGCATTATGATGTCCTCGCCGAACACGAGCATGTTTGGAGTGCAATTAGTAGATGAATGGACAGTGTTGTTGTAGGCATGTACTACAAACTCGCACTGTTCATCCCAGTCGTCCTGGTGGGTATTGACCAGGGGCTTTAGCACTTGTATCAGGGTTCTGTTGAACCGCTCTACCTGCCCATCCGACTGCGGTCGGTATGGGTTTGTTCGGGTCTTACAAATGGCTAGGTAATGGCACATTTCCTGCCAAAGCTCCGACTCGAACTCTCTTCCTTGGTCGCTGTGCATCATAAGGGGAAGACCCAAATGCAGCACCCAGCCTTTCACAAACGCTTCCGCGCATGTGGCGGCTTTGTGATTAGGAAGAGGGAACACCCGAGTGTACTTGGTATAATAGTCGGTTACGACCATCATGCAAGTGTTGTCTCGGGGCGTTGTCTTGATTCCGCTGATGATGTCTATCGCCACTCGAGCGAATCTGACACCAAACAATTCCTGGGATAAGGGTTGCTTCCCCAGGCCGGGTCCCGGCTTGTTTTTACAACAATCCGGGCAAGTGGCGATCCACCGGGACAGGTCGCCTCTCATTCCAGGCCAGTAGTAACGCCTTTGTAGGCGTTCTATTGACCTCTTCTTACCGAAATGGCCACTCGTTTGGTGACCATGGCAATAATACATGATATCCCTCCTCATCGGGGCAGGGATCACTATTTACAACAGCCTACCATTGGTGGGAGTTGTCTTCCACCTACATAGTATGCCGTCTCGGATCTCTAGCTCGGTCCATTGGGCTAGCAATCGCCTCGCTTCCCTATCTTCTAGGGATACTAGCGGCCTTGCCGGTTTAATACCTGACCGTAGGTATTCCAATATGCGCGCGGTGGTGGGATCCGACTGTTGGAACTTCTTGATGGTCTCCGGGGACCAATCGAGATAACTACATACAGCCTCCTCCCAGGGGATACGGGGGGTGGTATAATTAAATACCAACCCGGCTACCACAGCATTGTGGGCCCCGCAGTCTTCACAAGTGGCATTTTGGCACCTTCGGATAGGTCGCCTTGACAAGGCATCCGCATTGATATGTTTAGCACCGGGTCGGTGCTCTATTTGTTTATGCTCTAATCCAAATTCGGATAAATGAGCTAACCATCGTCCAATCATCCCCTCGGCATCCTTAAAGTTAAGGAGCCACCTAAGAGACGAATGGTCGGTTCTTAAAGTGAAGTCGCTTCCCCAAAGGAAATGCTTAAATTTCTTCGTATACACCACCACTGCGAGGAGTTCCCGTTTGGTGGTACAATAATTACGCTGGGTCTTGCTTAACGTGTTGCTAGCGAATGCTATCGGGACTTCGACTCCCTCCTGGACCTGAGAGAGAGCTGCCCCTATTGCATCGTTGCTCGCATCTGTGTCTAAGATGAAATGTCCCTCGGGAGTGGGATATTTCAACACGGGTGTGTTTCTAAACAAATCTTTTATTTTATTAAAAGATTCTTCTTGCTCGCTGGTCCATGGGAATGGGTCCCGTGCCCTACCTGGGGTCAAGTGAGCTAAGCACTGCATAGGAAAGCTGACACGAGAGTAATTCGGTATGAAATCACGGTAGTAGGAACAAAATCCTAGAAATGATCTCACCTCCTTAGCACTCGTGGGTCTTTCCCAATTCTCTACAGCTTCTAATTTCTCCGGATCCGTGCTCACCCCGTTAGGGGTGATGATCCTTCCCAAGTATGTAATTGTTTTCTTAAACAGATTACATTTCTTGGGTTTAAGTTTAAGACCATTTGATAGTATCCGGTCGAGGACCAATTGCAGATTTGCATGGCATTCCTTGAACGACTTGCCGAACACGACCACGTCGTCCAAGTAGACCAAGCATTTCTTCCACAAAAGATCACTCAACAAGGATTCCATCATGGCCTCGAATGTAGCGGGGGCATTACACAATCCGAAGGGTAAGACATTATACTCGAATAGCGCCATATGACTGGAGAACACTGTTTTCTCCATGTCATCCGGGTGCATCGGTATCTGCCAATACCCGGATTGTAAGTCCAAGGTACAGAACCATTGGTTTCCACCCAAGCTATCTAAGGTCTCGTCTATCCTTGGTAAAGGATATGAGTTCTTCTTTGTCATACCGTTCAGTTTTCGGTAGTCGACACAAAAGCGGATTGTGCCGTCTTTCTTAGTGGTCATACATACAGGGCTGGACCAGGGACTCGAGCTCGGCACGATGACCCCTAGGTCCAACTGTTTTTGTATTTCCTCTTCACAAATTAACTTCTTCTTGAGAGGAAGTCTACGATACGGGATTTTAAAAGGTTTCTCGTTGCCCACATCTATGGTGTGCAACACCTTGTCGGATCTACCCACCGGTCCTCCTTCCCTACCAAAAGCACTCTCGTACTTTTGTAGGAGTTTCGCTAGGCAATCCTTATCCTCCGTATTCTGTAAATCTGACTGATCAATCAGCTTTTGGAATTCTTCATCCAAAGGATGCTTACTAACGGGGTTTAGTGGTTTATTGAACTTAGCCTCGGCGACGTGTTCAACTGAACTCATCCTACCCACACGGTCGCCTCGCTTCAAGTAGACCACCGAACCACTTTGGTTAGTCATGGGTAATACAGTCCAAGCTGCATTAGCCACCAATGTATCCACTGAGTCCAACCCGATACTCGACAAATACACCGTGTCGGGTTCATAGACTCCAGTTTCATTCCTTTGGGCCATTGAACCGCCACAAAGGACATCGCAAGTGGTACCCGGTGGGATCTTCACCGTGTGTATCACTGATGCAACCGAAGACACTTGTCTCAATACGCATTGGACATGCAAGCCATACGGGTTCCGTATACTCATCATACCATCCCTCGGGTCCAAGACGGCCCCGTATAAGCTTGCAAAATCCAGTCCGAGGATTCCGTCATCACTAACCTCTGCTATAGTCGGCGAAAGAACAAATTCTTTTCCTCCTATACGGATAGGCATAAACATCCTACCAAAAGTACGCATACTGCTTCCGTCGGCCGTGCAAGCATTTACCCCCGTTTTGAGGTTCTCATGGCTACCGGCCACCGAGTCGAAAAATCTTTTGGACACACAGGAGTGGCTGGCTCCAGTATCCACCAAGAATTCCCCTACCCGGCCTTCCACAGATATGGGTACATACCACCGTCTCCCCCCTAAAGGAGAGGGGTTACTGGTAAACTGGTGAAAGTCTCCCGAATCACCAAGATTCAATCCGAGTCCTCTCAGAAATTCCAGACACGGATGACTTGGGGGAAGGCGTGTCCCACACACTCGGATCAACTCTTTGATCCATCCTTCCTCTCCCCCAGTGCGGCCACTCGCCTCCATATGCTCACTTCCATACACATAAGCACTAGGGTCCCTGGCCCCGGCCAAGGTGCAGGGGTGCGCACCCACAGCCACCTGGCCTCCAGGTGTATTTGATTCGAAATCTTCCACCGGGTCACCCCGGTAGCATTTTGGCATTTGTTCCTCCCCGGGGTTATACCCAATGCCGTGGATACAACCCACACTAGTTTTCCACCTCGGTGGAATCCGTAGCGTTCTCCCTTCCTTCGCCGTTGTCCTCGGCTTCGTAGAAGGCAGCCATTACCGGCTTAGCAGCGGTACATTCGGAAGAATAGTGTCCCATGCGCTGACACCTGAAACACTTAACCGTTCGGCGATCCACTCTGGGTCTTTGCCGACTGGCTTGGAGGGCATCTGTAATCTTCTTACACATCTCCTCCATAAGTTTGGTCATGTCCGGAGACTGACCCTTCGCTTTATCAGTGCTTACAGGAGGCTTGGCGGCCTTCTCACCAACTTTCGGGTCATTCTTGACATCGGGTGATGGCCTAGAATCCCTCGGCTTATTAAACGCCTTCCTCGGAATATACTTCCTACCTGAAGCATTTTTCCTTAGCTGCATCGAACAGAAGGTGCCGTCCTCCTGTTCGAATTCAATCAGCTCAAAGTCGTCCGAGGTAATATTTGCCTCGGACTGCTGGATTACTGATGCTAGGGGAGCCGAGCCAGTGGCGTTCGGTATGTCACCGGCCAACATGGTTCGCTTCTTCACGGCCATATCTATACCATTAAATATGCCGTGCAATGTTATGCCTTCTTTCCAGGCATCTCTTGCAGCAATCTGCTCGTCTCGGTCTCTTAAACCCTTGACGAATTGTGTAATCAAATCGTCCATATACCAGTCCTGGTTTTCTGTACCGGGTCTGGCCTTGCTTAGCAAGTCATGAAGTTCCATGCCGTATGCTCTGAAAGCTTCGTTAGGCTTCTGCGTACGTTTTTTAAAGCGGACCATCGGATCCTCCTTGACCATGTTACATAACAGTCCACTAGCAGATTCCACTAACTGCTTGAAACTCCCTACGAGACCGTACCAGGTCCGCCATTGCTCTACGGCCATGCGACCCGGCCCGCCTTTCAAACATCTTACTAGATGCGGCTTGGCCTCGTATGGGGTCCACCCATTACAATTCATCACATCGATGAAATCTTCAAACCACTCTTTCCATGGTCGAGTACCGTCATATTCCTTAGGAATCACGGCTACCCTTCGGGCGGAATTGTGAGCATACATCAATCTAGTGCATTGCTGCTTGCTCCATTCAATCACCTTGGTCTCGTTCAAGGTTCGATTGCTCCCTATCCCACCGAAGCTTGTGTTGCCCGGTGGTGGTGGTGGTGGTGGTTGGGTATAAGACCACTGTGAGCCACTGTGGTTCGTATACCCCCCACCACCCTGGCTAGGGCCGGTACCCGAGGTACTACTATTACCTGTAGTACCCGTAGCACCGCCCCCCCCCCCCTAGTGCACCTTGGTGGCCGCCATCGGATGGCGGGTTCCCCGTTGGTTGACTACCACCGTTTGGTGGAGATTGTTGGTTGCTGTCATTATCAGCTCCCAACCCAACACTTTCCGTCTGATCCACATGTATGTGGAAACCACTAGTCTCCGCGCTACTGTCGGAAGCATCCCGGGGTGTATAGTCCGGATCTAAGTTATGGACTATGGGGACTTCACTTATCCGGACTCTACTAGTTCGGCCGTGCTTATCTTGGGTTCTAATATAGACTCCCCCTTGATCTACATTCCGCGTCGCATTGTCATTGACAAAAGGATTGTACTGCGGATGCTTAGGTGTCGAACAGGAGACTGGGTCCCCCTGTTTAACAGAAGTCGAGTTCGGGTTTGCGTCCTTACTCGCAGGAGGAACATTCGCCTGCTCTTGCTCCTGTAAATAACTCTCCATAGCAGACTTATTTATTGTGAGGGTAGCTACATCCGTAGTGAGATTTCGCTGCTCCTCCCTTAGCTGTGCGTTTTCTGATAAGATCTCGGATCGAATCTTCTCATTTTCCGCCACAGCTCGGTTTCGTTCCTCTTGAGCGGCCAATGCCTCTCGCTTAAAAGTATCCTTCAACAGACGGTACTTTTCACCTTTCTCCTTCTGAGACCGCTGAAACTCATTGGTCTCTCTCCTGATCTCGGATTGTTCCGAGACCATTTTGGCCTTTGTCTCAGCCTTCCGGAGTTGAAGTTTCTTTAGCTTCTCCTCCATGGCATGCAACTCAGATTGTAGTCTGTTTACATCCCGGGCCTTAGCAACCTCATCGGCTCTAGCCTTTTCGATTGCTCTGAGTCTATTGGCTTCTTCGAGTTCCAACTCGGCCAATCTTTTCTCTTTTTCGCGTTCGTCTTTCTCCTTTCGCTCCAATCGATGGGCTACGGAAGTTAGACAATATTTCAGGTCAGATTCTTTTAGAATCGCCTCCTGTTCAACGGATCGTAACTTTCCGATCCGAGATTTAGTTTCCTCTTCAATTTTCAATTGGGCTTCCATGAATTGTTCATGTTGCCTCTTAGCCTGCAACTCTACCTGCTCTTTGGCTTTCAAATAGGCCGAGGTAGTTTTATACCCGGGGCCCATCCGACGTCCGTATATCGACCTGCGGCTGCCTCCAGGGTTAAACATGGAGTCAGACAAGCCTTCGTCCAAAGATAGGCCCAGGTGATGCTTTTCCGAATTTCTCGGTTCAGCATCCCGAGGCTTAGTCTTCGGATTTACTTTCGGGACCACTGGGTCCTTTATGGCTTTACCATCGTTGCTGTCATGGTCCGACGATGTCATTAATGGGGCTACCCCGTTTGCCCCCTCTGGTACCGCTCTCGGGGGGGGTTGCAGTACGCTGTATAGGGCTTTGTGCTATTGGTGTACCCAAGCTGCTAGCCGAGCCTGCTGGTGCAATAGGACCTAGCTGGCGTCTGCTAGTTATAACCTGGGACCAATCGCTCAAGTCCAAAGTTGGGGGTCTTAAAACCCCCCTAAACAATCCTGTATCCGGTGCCCCCGTTTGAGGTGTACCCGGATACAATTTTACGATGCCATCACCGGTGGCACCGTCCATCAGACCGGGTGTCGAGAAAACAGTTCGGACACCCTCTGGATTGTACATTTGTTGTTGACCGGGTTTCCAGTCTAACAACAGGTGCTGGGATGTAAAGTCATCCTCTTCGAATCCCTCTAGCCCAGGGCTGGGGGGATCCGCTTCGGGTTTCCCGAGGCTTTCAGCCAATGTGGCCGCGCTCCACCCCCGAACCAACTGGTCACGGCACCAGTGTAATGGTTCGTATCGACTTATATGTTGGGTGGCTCGTTGGCTCGCTTAACACTAGAGATACCAACACAACACGAGTAGTTCGGGTTGGGCAAAGCCCCAGATACCCCTACCTCTCGGGTAGGACTTTATTCAGTTTGTCAACAGGTTATATTGAGCGTCTTGACTGGACCATGTCCAGTCCCCTTCTGCCGCTCGTCCGGCTTCTTAGTAGAAGCTGGACGCGAGGCATGGTGCTGCCCCCTCTTGTACCAACGAGGTATCGCAAAGCGACACCTAGCTGGCATAGAAGAAACAAACACCACACGAACACGTCTCTCGAATGAACGGCACTAATATATATACAACGATGCCGGCCCCTACACCTGCAATGGCAGAAAGTTTCAAAATGTGGTTATTCCTACATATTGCATGCTGGTTATCAGGAAAAAAGCACTGTAGGTCCCTAAATCGTGAAATAATCAGGATGATGTATTTTGTATGGCAGTGCACTTGGACAATGCTAATCTCCCTGGCTACCCCTAGATTATAGAATACCATGTGGTATACTGTTTTCAGAATACGTACAGAGTCCCCAGATTGGTTATTAGTTTTGTCACGTCCTCCTGCTTGGCTGTGCAAAGTAGCATAAATTTGCAACTCATTTCAACAATGGAGTGTAGATTCAAATCAGGAGGGATTTCGAGCTTGTGATCTCTGTGTGAATGTGCTACTAACTGTGCTTTTCTGTCCCAAGGAATAACATCATTTACCTTGTTCCTTTTTGTTTTACTGTACCCAGTGCCATCCTCAAAGTTGGGAATCTCAATAAGCAGCATATATGAATCTGGAAGGCACCTCGAAAATGGTAAATGGTTAAAGGATGTTGTTTAATCAGAGATCCACTAAAAGAGTCTACGAAAGGTGCTCCAAGCTTTTGCTTCAACCCCGGTCATAGCCAGGAACTCATAACAGTGCACCACATGGTGCCTATTCAGGGCGTTGTGCGATACGGCACCTGATCGGCGCGTGCGATAACCCCCCGACATTCCTCCAACTCGTGAACCTTTGCTTATATATCATAATTATATGCTTCAATATAAGTTGATGCAGTGCATTTGTGACACAATCGTGGTTATATAGTACAACAACATTCATTTTCTTTATCAGGTAACTAATCTTTTCAGTGCATTATTAAAACGACGTTTGGTTGGTAGCCTTTGTGCATCGGCAGGTAAAAGGTCCCATAGTTCCACACCTCTGTAGTATGGAGATTTTTGATAGAATGTGGTCCGAGCGCGCCTTTTAACAAACTTCATTTTGCGGTCCCCTCTAGTTCTAATATTGTTTATCACCATCACCTCACCTAGATATTTTTCTCAGTACCCCTTTTAAAGTGCCATCTAGTGAACAAGTAACTAATGGATTTGTCATGATGCGTGACTGTTATCCATTATTGTTGGAGAACAGATAACAGGACCCTCCAACTTCGAAGCGGAAGCTCTGCCTCTGAGCTACTTCCCCTGGCCTGACGTTCTCTACCTTCCATCTACACCTGGATCGGTATGACACACACATAGGGGCAGCTACCACCGGATGCCAGCCCCTGGGGGCTGGTACATCCAGAACGGGGCTGCTGGCCTTATGGCAGAGCTGGCCCCTAGAGTGCTAGAGAGGTATGTCATACCAGTAGTCTATTCCGGGTTAGCGGATTCCTTAGTGGGCCGACCCCTGCTGAAGCTGATACCTTGTGAGATAAGGACTGATAACAGCGAACTGATGGGTACCAGGTGTTACGTAATGCACCCTGAAAAGTCTGCAGTGATTGAGAGGAATTTTCTCATTGGTCAATAATGTATCACGCTAGGTCGGAATATGAAAGGTTTTTGCCCTCCCAGGCCATTTGAATTTAATCATTATGCAGGCATGGTTTAATTTCAGCAGGAGGGAATACCTCAAGACATTTCGTCTAGCAGTATGACAAATTTCGTCAACCCGGCAGCGATTTTGGCAGATTGACTGTACCAGTGTATTTGTTTTCTACTTAGGCCAAAAAAGATAATTGTGTGTTTCTAGTTACATGGGTCAAATATCTAGGGTCGATAGGTCAGATTCTTTTTTTTTTGTAATTCTAAGACTATGAAAAACCTAAGATAAAAGTGAAAAGGCTTAGGCCCAAAGTGAATAAGCTTAGACCCAAAACCCATAGAAATATCAATGAAAACCTATAAAAATACAGAAAAAAAAACATTAAAATTTATTAAAATTAATGAAAACTTTCCTAAAAATTGGCCAAATCAACAAGTACAAGTCATTCTCTTTGATCTGCCAACCTGTCCATTTCATGTTGATGATGCATAATTAAACCGGAAGTCGCCATGTGACATGCATGCGCAGACAGATATAGATCATGACTTGAACAAGAAGGATAGCTGGTGTAATGGTTCGTATCGACTTATATGTTGGGTGGCTCGTTGGCTCGCTTAACACTACAGATACCAACACAACATGAGTAGTTCGGGTTGGGCAAAGCCCCAGAAACCCCTACCTCTCGGGTAGGACTTTATTCAGTTTGTCAACAGGTTATATTGAGCGTCTTGACTGGACCATGTCCAGTCCCCTTCTGCCGCTCGTCCGGCTTCTTAGTAGAAGCTGGACGCGAGGCATGGTGCTGCCCCCTCTTGTACCAACGAGGTATCGCAAAGCGACACCTAGCTGGCATAGAAGGAACAACCACCACACGAACACGTCTCTTGGATGAACGGCACTAATATATATACAACGATGCCGGCCCCTACACCACCCCCACTAGACTATACCTAGGGTTGGGTGTAATTAATAAATACCTATTGTTAACTTTATACAATAATATTATACACGAATAGGTAAGTCTATACAGAAGTGTTCGTATAGAATATAGAACATTAAGGGGCATTATAAATAATATGTACATGATGAGGCATCGTCGCATATAACCCGAAGTAACTAATAATAACAACTAGGAAGTGGCGCCTTATGCACCATCGACCTAGGGTGGTAGATAGTAACAATGTTACAATGTTATTAAAGTATAAGAGACGCGATGAAGAGTTGTAAACATGTAGTGAAATGGTATGAATAATATTTTACAGTAGTAACTAACCGACCCGAGGTGGGGTAAATAACCCGAGAAAAATTTTGTTTGTTTTAATTATAAGAATATAAATATTATATAAAAATAGCTTTACACAAAATATTAATACTGATAATTATAGGCGTCCTACCAGGGTAGCAGGATCGCCCTTACAAAATACCGGACTTCCGGCGAATCTGGAACGACTGGTTTCTGCAGCTCCACCCGGCGACATGTATGTGGTGGCAAGCCACGTTGCTGTTATGTTGTGCCCTGATGAAGGTGGGAAGATGGAGCCCCTGTTAGGTGTAGTAATCCTTTTGGTGTTTCGGGTTAGCGTCCATCTTCACTGCAGGTTCCGTCCCAGATCAACGAGTCCAGTGTAAGGATCAGTACCTCTGGCATGATAAATGCTTTTACCCTCGGGTACAAGAGACACCATCAGATGGACACTTAAAGATCTTCCGGATCCGTGTCCATCTTCTCAACAGACTCCGCCGAGGCAGACGGAGCCGAGCTGCTGCAACTGCTTATGGAGAGCAGCGCGGAAGCCTCGCTGGGCGTGTCGCTCCCCAAGCTCAGAGCGCTCATCACCGCGGACGGACTGTCCACTGCCTCGGGTGCAGGTAGAGCAGCCGGGGCGGGTGGAGCAGCCGGAAGTGGTGGAGCAGCCAGAACCGGCGGAGCAGCCGGAACCGGCGGAGCAGCCGAGACGAAGCATAGGGACGACGGAGAGCCGTCCCACTCGTCTAAATGCTTCCCGAATGCGAGGAAGAACTTGAGGTCAGCCTCCTTGTACCTGTGGATGTACCCGGCGTTCTCAGCGCGGTGAAAATCCTTAAGCTTTTCAGCTTCCAACTGCTGGCGCCGGCAGGATTGGAGTGCTTCCTCAACATTCTTCCTTTCCTGCATCTGAATTTTCTCTTCCTCCCTCTTCTGGATCTCGTAGACCAGGTTGAAGGTGGCTTCAGTCATCACACGCCAGTAGTCGACTGACTTCTGGTGATGCAATGCCTGCCATTCCGCCATCAGGTCATTCTGGATCCGAGCCGTTTGGACATCGCGGTGGTCAACAAACGTGTTCGGATCCTGAAGACCTGACAGAGTTCCGGAGATAAGCTCCATAATGGGCACCCGAGGGGCCGTTGGTGGAACTATAACTGGTGGGGGCGCGGCGGCCTCCACTGAGGCAGGCGGAGCGCCTGCTGGAGGGACAGACGGGCCCTCAACCGTAACACCTCCCCGACCTCGGCCACGGCCCGGGGAAGCTCGGGTGGACTCCATTCCACCACGGCCTCTACCACGGGGTTTAGACCGGCCTAGGGAGGTTAGGACCTGAGATTCGGGTCCCGCTGGTCCCATAAAAGGGAACTTCGCCGCGTACTCACTATACGTGGGGCGCTTGCCGGAAGATCCCTCTCCAGCCCACCAAGATGCATACCCGGATGGGGGAGCGAAGAGTTCGCCCCCATCATCCTGGCTGCCAGAGGCTTCGCCCGGGCGTTGTTCCGCGGGTGCAGGTGTGGATGATGTGGCCGGGGTGGCCGGGGCGGCGGTTGCCGGATGGCCCCCATTGGGTCATCGCCCACTGGACTTTCGTCCGGGCTTCGTAACTGTAAACCGACCCCAATTTGGATTTGAGCTGGTCAATCCAAATGAGGTAGAATTTACCCACTGGCGTATCCGAGGGGCCGGACTTCATCCACTCCTCGTCGTCGCTATCACCGTCCTTATTGACGGCGCCCGGACACATGTAGTGGACTGTGTCATAGGCACAGTCCGCGAAGCAGCGGGGAGTCCGTTCCTTGAACCCCTCGGCTGCATTCTTCCACATCCACTTCTGATTGTCATCCTTTGGGACATCCGTGGTCATTTCTTCCCACGTTGTCACGGATTCCAAATCAGATTTGGCTGACTCGGGCAGGTCTGGGTCGCTTTCGCTTCCCTCACTGTCCGTGTAAATGCCTTCTCCCCTACGGCCGGCTCGGCTGGTGGTAGTAGTACCAGACGAAGCCTTGGTAGAGGACTTGGCGCTTGCCCCGCTGGTGCTGGCAGTGGAAGCTGCAGTAACCGAGGTGGCTACTGTGGTTGCTGGCGTCTTGGAGGCGGGCGTCTTCGGGTCGCCCTTACCCCTCGTCTTGGTGGGGGGCGTGGGCTCCTCCGGAGACGCTTTCGCTCCATTTTTCTTCTTCCGGCGCACAACCTTGGGTGGCTGCGCCGGCACCTCAGGAGTGGAATCCGACTCCCGTGGATTCGTGTCCTTCGAACGAGGGCTTCTCCTACTACTGACGGGGGAGTCAGAGTCGGAGGAAGCCTTCGCCTTGCTTTGGGCCTGCTGTTTCCGGTGGGCCCGACGAGCTGCGGTGAGCTGCTTCTGCTGTTTAGCGAGCTCGGCTCGCTTGGCTTCAACAGCAGCCTGCTGACGCGAGATGTCCTCTTCCGAGATCTCGCCAGGTGCCTCCGGAATGTCGGCACCCGGTTCCGTCTCGGTTGTGGACCTCTCAATGGCGATCCTTGTGTCTTCAACCTCCAGGTCACTCTCGGTGAGAGGACCCTTTGGCGCAGGCTTGTGGGTCAATCGCTTGACCCGGTCGGTTTCCACCGAGGAGAGCGTGACTGTAGAGTCCATGTCGGACTCAGACTCTCTTAACTCCGCGGCCTTTCGGGTGATGCCTTCGGAGATCAGCACTGCTCGGGCCAAGCTCTCGTTGACCGCCATCTTCTCCGCCAACTTTTGGTAGTTACGGAGCCAAGAGACTGGCATGTTGTCAGCCAGCTCGTCGCTGCACGAGTCCATAACCAGAGTCTTGAAGTCGACTGGTATGGCCTCGGGCACGCCTGGTTTCACTGCCAACGGTCCGTATCCGAACATGGAGGCGTGCATGGGGATATAAGTCCCCCAGGAGGTGTATACAACACTGGCCTCGCAATCGACGTGTGCCATACGCTCGATGCGAGTCTTGTATCCCGGAGGATACATAGGAATGTCCAAGACATCAATGCTGCCACCCGAAGCTGCTGCCGTAGACTGGGGCTCCGGGCGCGGTGGTGGTGGAGGTGGCATCCTCTCCCGGTCGGTGGCCTCGGCCATCGCCGAGAGCGTCCGGGCTGCCTCCTCAGTCGAAGAGTCCATAGACTCCTCGACCCGAGACGGGACCTTTGGGTCCTCGCCTTGCTCCAACAGAACGTTGGCGGTTTGACGCGCGGCGTCAATCGTCCCCTGTGCCATGGCACTGAGGGCGACTTCCAATTAAATTGGCAAATGTGTTGGACTCCTCCCGAAGGATTCGTCCAACAAAGGTGTTACTGTTAGGACAAGCTAACATGACAGCTAGAGGCTGTATACCGCCGACACTAACCAGAGCGAAAACGGGTGGCGTCCTACCACCACGAGTCCGCTCTAGTTATGACCAATATGACGTCAGACCTCTCGTCTCGCGAGATCCCGCCATGGCTATCCGGTGACCTAGTTCTGCGCTTTCCCGCCGCACCCGCGGCGCCACCTAGGGAACTAGATCCGAACTAACATTCGACTCGATATGCGAGACGCGGCCTACCACCCGAGTGCTATCATCTGGAGCTTGACGGTGTATACAACGCTTCAAAGCGAATGTACCGGTTAATCCGACCGCCACTCACGGGATACAGCTACCCGGGGAGGGCGCGTTCGGCATCTCCAGCCGTGGAACGTATGTTAACCGCCTACGGCGGAAAACACGCAGCAGCTCGTTGTGTACTGAGTTAGGTTACAGCAGACCTCAACAGGGGACTGCGTCTAACGCCTTCGGTTAGCCTCTTATTTTTCCCGGCTTTACGTACGGCCTTTTCTGGGTTCCGCTTAGCCACTGCGGGACCTTTCCCATACGTAATGCCTTCACTCAGTGAGACATTTTTCCTTTTCTTACGATTAGGTCGTTTCCTGGCCTTCGTCTTCTTTTTCACCATTACCTCGCCTTCCGGCATTTTTCTCGGCCGGCCTCTAGGGCGCTTCATTGGTACTACCACGCTCGGTCCGCTAGGGACAGATTCAGGTGGTTTGTAACCGAACTCCCTCTCCGCCTCTTCGCGTCCCTTCCAGGGCCGAAGTTTTCCGACATTTGTCTTCCATTTCCTACCAGTTAGGCAGTCTTCCATCATCACCGTAGACTCGGAGATGACGCGAATAATTTTAAACGGACCTTCCCAAGGTGTCATGAGCTTCAGCCGTTCTAGCGGCTCGTAGTACCTTAGCACTTTATCCCCAACATTAAAACGAATTCGTTTGGCATTGGTGTCATAACCCACCTTTTGCCACTTCGCACTCTTCAGCAGTTCTTTCCGAACGGCCTCGTATGCCTGTTTGAACCTATCCCTTAACGACTCCACAAACAACACGGTGCAGGGCGCCTCCGGGTCTATCCCAACCACTCCATACACTAAGTCGGCGGGCATTATGATGTCCTCGCCGAACACGAGCATGTTTGGAGTGCAATTAGTAGATGAATGGACAGTGTTGTTGTAGGCATGTACTACAAACTCGCACTGTTCATCCCAGTCGTCCTGGTGGGTATTGACCAGGGGCTTTAGCACTTGTATCAGGGTTCTGTTGAACCGCTCTACCTGCCCATCCGACTGCGGTCGGTATGGGTTTGTTCGGGTCTTACAAATGGCTAGGTAATGGCACATTTCCTGCCAAAGCTCCGACTCGAACTCTCTTCCTTGGTCGCTGTGCATCATAAGGGGAAGACCCAAATGCAGCACCCAGCCTTTCACAAACGCTTCCGCGCATGTGGCGGCTTTGTAATTAGGAAGAGGGAACACCCGAGTGTACTTGGTATAATAGTCGGTTACGACCATCATGCAAGTGTTGTCTCGGGGCGTTGTCTTGATTCCGCTGATGATGTCTATCGCCACTCGAGCGAATCTGACACCAAACAATTCCTGGGATAAGGGTTGCTTTCCCAGGCCGGGTCCCGGCTTGTTTTTACAACAATCCGGGCAAGTGGCGATCCACCGGAACAGGTCGCCTCTCATTCCAGGCCAGTAGTAACGCCTTTGTAGGCGTTCTATTGACCTCTTCTTACTGAAATGGCCACTCGTTTGGTGACCGTGGCAATAATACATGATATCCCTCCTCATCGGGGCAGGGATCACTATTTACAACAGCCTACCATTGGTGGGAGTTGTCTTCCACCTACATAGTATGCCGTCTCGGATCTCTAGCTCGGTCCATTGGGCTAGCAATCGCCTCGCTTCCCTATCTTCTAGGGATACTAGCGGCCTTGCCGGTTTAATACCTGACCGTAGGTATTCCAATATGCGCGCGGTGGTGGGATCCGACTGTTGGAACTTCTTGATGGTCTCCGGGGACCAATCGAGATAGCTACATACAGCCTCCTCCCAGGGGATACGGGGGGTGGTATAATTAAATACCAACCCGGCTACCACAGCATTGTGGGCCCCGCAGTCTTCACAAGTGGCATTTTGGCACCTTCGGATAGGTCGCCTTGACAAGGCATCCGCATTGATATGTTTAGCACCGGGTCGGTGCTCTATTTGTTTATGCTCTAATCCAAATTCGGATAAATGAGCTAACCATCGTCCAATCATCCCCTCGGCATCCTTAAAGTTAAGGAGCCACCTAAGAGACGAATGGTCGGTTCTTAAAGTGAAATCGCTTCCCCAAAGGAAATGCTTAAATTTCTTCGTATACACCACCACTGCGAGGAGTTCCCGTTTGGTGGTACAATAATTACGCTGGGTCTTGCTTAACTTGTTGCTAGCGAATGCTATCGGGACTTCGACTCCCTCCTGGACCTGAGAGAGAGCTGCCCCTATTGCATCGTTGCTCGCATCTGTGTCTAAGATGAAATGTCCCTCGGGAGTGGGATATTTCAACACGGGTGTGTTTCTAAACAAATCTTTTATTTTATTAAAAGATTCTTCTTGCTCGCTGGTCCATGGGAATGGGTCCCGTGCCCTACCTGGGGTCCAGTGAGCTAAGCACTGCATAGGAAAGCTGACACGAGAGTAATTCGGTATGAAATCACGGTAGTAGGAACAAAATCCTAGAAATGATCTCACCTCCTTAGCACTCGTGGGTCTTTCCCAATTCTCTACAGCTTCTAATTTCTCCGGATCTGTGCTCACCCCGTTAGGGGTGATGATCCTTCCCAAGTATGTAATTGTTTTCTTAAACAGATTACATTTCTTGGGTTTAAGTTTAAGACCGTTTGATAGTATCCGGTCGAGGACCAATTGCAGATTTGCATGGCATTCCTTGAACGACTTGCCGAACACGACCACGTCGTCCAAGTAGACCAAGCATTTCTTCCACAAAAGATCACTCAACAAGGATTCCATCATGGCCTCGAATGTAGCGGGGGCATTACACAATCCGAAGGGTAAGACATTATACTCGAATAGCGCCATATGACTGGAGAACACTGTTTTCTCCATGTCATCCGGGTGCATCGGTATCTGCCAATACCCGGATTGTAAGTCCAAGGTACAGAACCATTGGTTTCCACCCAAGCTATCTAAGGTCTCGTCTATCCTTGGTAAAGGATATGAGTTCTTCTTTGTCATACCGTTCAGTTTTCGGTAGTCGACACAAAAGCGGATTGTGCCGTCTTTCTTAGTGGTCATACATACAGGGCTGGACCAGGGACTCGAGCTCGGCACGATGACCCCTAGGTCCAACTGTTTTTGTATTTCCTCTTCACAAACTAACTTCTTCTTGAGAGGAAGTCTACGATACGGGATTTTAAAAGGTTTCTCGTTGCCCACATCTATGGTGTGCAACACCTTGTCGGATCTACCCACCGGTCCTCCTTCCCTACCAAAAGCACTCTCGTACTTTTGTAGGAGTTTCGCTAGGCAATCCTTATCCTCCGTATTCTGTAAATTTGACTGATCAATCAGCTTTTGGAATTCTTCATCCAAAGGATGCTTACTAACGGGGTTTAGTGGTTTATTGAACTTAGCCTCGGCGACGTGTTCAACTGAACTCATCCTACCCACACGGTCGCCTCGCTTCAAGTAGACCACCGAACCACTTTGGTTAGTCATGGGTAATACAGTCCAAGCTGCATTAGCCACCAATGTATCCACTGAGTCCAACCCGATACTCGACAAATACACCGTGTCGGGTTCATAGACTCCAGTTTCATTCCTTTGGGCCATTGAACCGCCACAAAGGACATCGCAAGTGGTACCCGGTGGGATCTTCACCGTGTGTATCACTGATGCAACCGAAGACACTTGTCTCAATACGCATTGGACATGCAAGCCATACGGGTTCCGTATACTCATCATACCATCCCTCGGGTCCAAGACGGCCCCGTATAAGCTTGCAAAATCCAGTCCGAGGATTCCGTCATCACTAACCTCTGCTATAGTCGGCGAAAGAACAAATTCTTTTCCTCCTATACGGATAGGCATAAACGTCCTACCAAAAGTACGCATACTGCTTCCGTCGGCCGTGCAAGCATTTACCCCCGTTTTGAGGTTCTCATGGCTACCGGCCACCGAGTCGAAAAATCTTTTGGACACACAGGAGTGGCTGGCTCCAGTATCCACCAAGAATTCCCCTACCCGGCCTTCCACAGATATGGGTACATACCACCGTCTCCCCCCTAAAGGAGAGGGGTTACTGGTAAACTGGTGAAAGTCTCCCGAATCACCAAGATTCAATCCGAGTCCTCTCAGAAATTCCAGACACGGATGACTTGGGGGAAGGCGTGTCCCACACACTCGGATCAACTCTTTGATCCATCCTTCCTCTCCCCCAGTGCGGCCACTCGCCTCCATATGCTCACTCCCATACACATAAGCACTAGGGTCCCTGGCCCCGGCCAAGGTGCAGGAGTGCGCACCCACAGCCACCTGGCCTCCAGGTGTATTTGATTCGAAATCTTCCACCGGGTCACCCCGGTAGCATTTTGGCATTCGTTCCTCCCCGGGGTTATACCCAATGCCGTGGATACAACCCACACTAGTTTTCCACCTCGGTGGAATCCGTAGCGTTCTCCCTTCCTTCGCCGTTGTCCTCGGCTTCGTAGAAGGCAGCCATTACCGGCTTAGCAGCGGTACATTCGGAAGAATAGTGTCCCATGCGCTGACACCTGAAACACTTAACCGTTCGGCGATCCACTCTGGGTCTTTGCCGACTGGCTTGGAGGGCATCTGTAATCTTCTTACACATCTCCTCCATAAGTTTGGTCATGTCCGGAGACTGACCCTTCGCTTTATCAGTGCTTACAGGAGGCTTGGCGGCCTTCTCACCAACTTTCGGGTCATTCTTGACATCGGGTGATGGCCTAGAATCCCTCGGCTTATTAAACGCCTTCCTCGGAATATACTTCCTACCTGAAGCATTTTTCCTTAGCTGCATCGAACAGAAGGTGCCGTCCTCCTGTTCGAATTCAATCAGCTCAAAGTCGTCCGAGGTAATATTTGCCTCGGACTGCTGGATTACTGATGCTAGGGGAGCCGAGCCAGTGGCGTTCGGTATGTCACCGGCCAACATGGTTCGCTTCTTCACGGCCATATCTATACCATTAAATATGCCGTGCAATGTTATGCCTTCTTTCCAGGCATCTCTTGCAGCAATCTGCTCGTCTCGGTCTCTTAAACCCTTGACGAATTGTGTAATCAAATCGTCCATATACCAGTCCTGGTTTTCTGTACCGGGTCTGGCCTTGCTTAGCAGGGCATGAAGTTCCATGCCGTATGCTCTGAAAGCTTCGTTAGGCTTCTGCGTACGTTTTTTAAAGCGGACCATCGGATCCTCCTTGACCATGTTACATAACAGTCCACTAGCAGATTCCACTAACTGCTTGAAACTCCCTACGAGACCGTACCAGGTCCGCCATTGCTCTACGGCCATGCGACCCGGCCCGCCTTTCAAACATCTTACTAGATGCGGCTTGGCCTCGTATGGGGTCCACCCATTACAATTCATCACATCGATGAAATCTTCAAACCACTCTTTCCATGGTCGAGTACCGTCATATTCCTTAGGAATCACGGCTACCCTTCGGGCGGAATTGTGAGCATACATCAATCTAGTGCATTGCTGCTTGCTCCATTCAATCACCTTGGTCTCGTTCAAGGTTCGATTGCTCCCTATCCCACCGAAGCTTGTGTTGCCCGGTGGTGGTGGTGGTGGTGGTTGGGTATAAGACCACTGTGAGCCACTGTGGTTCGTATACCCCCCACCACCCTGGCTAGGGCCGGTACCCGAGGTACTACTATTACCTGTAGTACCCGTAGCACCGCCCCCCCCCCCCTAGTGCACCTTGGTGGCCGCCATCGGATGGCGGGTTCCCCGTTGGTTGACTACCACCGTTTGGTGGAGATTGTTGGTTGCTGTCATTATCAGCTCCCAACCCAACACTTTCCGTCTGATCCACATGTATGTGGAAACCACTAGTCTCCGCGCTACTGTCGGAAGCATCCCGGGGTGTATAGTCCGGATCTAAGTTATGGACTATGGGGACTTCACTTATCCGGACTCTACTAGTTCGGCCGTGCTTATCTTGGGTTCTAATATAGACTCCCCCTTGATCTACATTCCGCGTCGCATTGTCATTGACAAAAGGATTGTACTGCGGATGCTTAGGTGTCGAACAGGAGACTGGGTCCCCCTGTTTAACAGAAGTCGAGTTCGGGTTTGCGTCCTTACTCGCAGGAGGAACATTCGCCTGCTCTTGCTCCTGTAAATAACTCTCCATAGCAGACTTATTTATTGTGAGGGTAGCTACATCCGTAGTGAGAATTCACTGCTCCTCCCTTAGCTGTGCGTTTTCTGATAAGATCTCGGATCGAATCTTCTCATTTTCCGCCACAGCTCGGTTTCGTTCCTCTTGAGCGGCCAATGCCTCTCGCTTAAAAGTATCCTTCAACAGACGGTACTTTTCACCTTTCTCCTTCTGAGACCGCTGAAACTCATTGGTCTCTCTCCTGATCTCGGATTGTTCCGAGACCATTTTGGCCTTTGTCTCAGCCTTCCGGAGTTGAAGTTTCTTTAGCTTCTCCTCCATGGCATGCAACTCAGATTGTAGTCTGTTTACATCCCGGGCCTTAGCAACCTCATCGGCTCTAGCCTTTTCGATTGCTCTGAGTCTATTGGCTTCTTCGAGTTCCAACTCGGCCAATCTTTTCTCTTTTTCGCGTTCGTCTTTCTCCTTTCGCTCCAATCGATGGGCTACGGAAGTTAGACAATATTTCAGGTCAGATTCTTTTAGAATCGCCTCCTGTTCAACGGATCGTAACTTTCCGATCCGAGATTTAGTTTCCTCTTCAATTTTCAATTGGGCTTCCATGAATTGTTCATGTTGCCTCTTAGCCTGCAACTCTACCTGCTCTTTGGCTTTCAAATAGGCCGAGGTAGTTTTATACCCGGGGCCCATCCGACGTCCGTATATCGACCTGCGGCTGCCTCCAGGGTTAAACATGGAGTCAGACAAGCCTTCGTCCAAAGATAGGCCCAGGTGATGCTTTTCCGAATTTCTCGGTTCAGCATCCCGAGGCTTAGTCTTCGGATTTACTTTCGGGACCACTGGGTCCTTTATGGCTTTACCATCGTTGCTGTCATGGTCCGACGATGTCATTAATGGGGCTACCCCGTTTGCCCCCTCTGGTACCGCTCTCGGGGGGGGTTGCAGTACGCTGTATAGGGCTTTGTGCTATTGGTGTACCCAAGCTGCTAGCCGAGCCTGCTGGTGCAATAGGACCTAGCTGGCGTCTGCTAGTTATAACCTGGGACCAATCGCTCAAGTCCAAAGTTGGGGGTCTTAAAACCCCCCTAAACAATCCTGTATCCGGTGCCCCCGTTTGAGGTGTACCCGGATACAATTTTACGATGCCATCACCGGTGGCACCGTCCATCAGACCGGGTGTCGAGAAAACAGTTCGGACACCCTCTGGATTGTACATTTGTTGTTGACCGGGTTTCCAGTCTAACAACAGGTGCTGGGATGTAAAGTCATCCTCTTCGAATCCCTCTAGCCCAGGGCTGGGGGGATCCGCTTCGGGTTTCCCGAGGCTTTCGGCCAATGTGGCCGCGCTCCACCCCCGAACCAACTGGTCACGGCACCAGTGTAATGGTTCGTATCGACTTATATGTTGGGTGGCTCGTTGGCTCGCTTAACACTAGAGATACCAACACAACACGAGTAGTTCGGGTTGGGCAAAGCCCCAGATACCCCTACCTCTCGGGTAGGACTTTATTCAGTTTGTCAACAGGTTATATTGAGCGTCTTGACTGGACCATGTCCAGTCCCCTTCTGCCGCTCGTCCGGCTTCTTAGTAGAAGCTGGACGCGAGGCATGGTGCTGCCCCCTCTTGTACCAACGAGGTATCGCAAAGCGACACCTAGCTGGCATAGAAGAAACAAACACCACACGAACACGTCTCTCGGATGAACGGCACTAATATATATACAACGATGCCGGCCCCTACACCGGCAATGGCAGAAAGTTTCAAAATGTGGTTATTCCTACATATTGCACGCTGGTTATCAGGAAAAAAGCACTGTAGGTCCCTAAATCGTGAAATAATCAGTATGATGTATTTTGTATGGCAGTGCACTTGGACAATGCTAATCTCCCTGGCTACCTCTAGATTATAGAATACCATGTGGTATACTGTTTTCAGAATACATACAGAGTCCCCAGATTGGTTATTAGTTTTGTCACGTCCTCCTGCTTGGCTGTGCATAGTAGCATAAATTTGCAACTCATTTCAACAATGGAGTGTAGATTCAAATCAGGAGGGATTTCGAGCTTGTGATCTCTGTGTGAATGTGCTACTAACTGTGCTTTTCTGTCCCAAGGAATAACATCATTTACCTTGTTCCTTTTTGTTTTACTGTACCCAGTGCCATCCTCAAAGTTGGGAATCTCAATAAGCAGCATATATGAATCTGGAAGGCACCTCGAAAATGGTAAATGGTTAAAGGATGTTGTTTAATCAGAGATCCACTAAAAGAGTCTACGAAAGGTGCTCCAAGCTTTTGCTTCAACCCCGGTCATAGCCAGGAACTCATAACAGTGCACCACATGGTGCCTATTCAGGGACCGCCGAAGAACTCTAGACTGTTAAAAGGTCTTTAGTACCTAGGAGACGCACATAAAGAAATACTTAATTACACTTAAGCCTGGTCTGCTGGCTTATATACTGAGGAATGTGTAACCATAACTAAAGGCGGTTATGGGGAAAGGATACTTCAGGTGGATTTATCAATCTCCTCTCCCGCAAAACGCTAATGGTTGCTCAGGAGGGTGTTGCTCCTATAGTAAAAGGAAGAGCTGGCTAAAAATGCCCTCGTTTCCAGTCCTTTCTTTTCATGTAGCTATAACTTGTCCCTTTTGTTGCTCACAAGTGGTCATTCAAGTATGGTGCTAAAAAGGGGGGATTTGAGTAGGTACCTAGTTGGGAGAAGTCAGTCAGTATAATATACTGTAGATTGTGTGACATGAGTAGCTACCTGATAGTGCAGCTCTGTGTGTTTTAAACAAGGCAGGTGACTTTTCAGACTAATGGGGTGAGTGCAAGTTGAATGGTGAAGCAGAGCATGACTTCTTTTGAAAAGAGGGTACCTAATGACAGCTCTTTTTACCATAGGAGCAACACACTCCAGAGTGGATGGTGTAGAGACCATAAAGAAAGTGAAGGTGTCATCACCTCAAGGTAATAAGCCATAAAACAGAGGGCACTAGATGCGCTTCAAATTCAATGCTAACTAAAATACCCCAGCAGGGTGATTCATAAAAATTGACGACCCATCTAGAATTAAATGATGAATTTGCAAATGATCCTTCTAGAAAAATATGTCTGCACTTATTTGCAGAAAATGCACATCATTTATAATCTGTCATGTCATAAAGGATATTGATTGAATCGATACTTATTTAGAATGGAAGAGTGTGTCCCAAAGGCTGTAATTCTATCATTCCTATGAAGTATGCAAAATGCGACATCCTATCGGATGGACCCAGCCAGGATTAGTTCATGCGTTGTCCACGAGAGGGCATGCCCCATCATTCTATAGATCTTGGAGGCAAGTTGTGGGCTACAATTTCAGGTTGTGCCGCAAAAGGGTGTATGCTTGGAGAGTCAACCTGGCCAACTGACGGCCGTCAGTCACTGATGGACGGTGTAGGGACACTATCCTTAGCCCTTTAATTGTTTCTAGTTCTATTAGAACTTGGAGTATGATTATTTGGTTCACTATTAATCCCAAATCTTTTTTATTCCAGTATCATTGCCGACAGCATTAGATTCAGATGAGATCTCAAGACTCAGATGAGATCCCGTATATATCCCGCGGCTGGGTCCATTCGATAGAATTTACATATATGCATGAAGTACCAGTATTAAAGATTTTCATAATTCTCTGGTCGTCTTCCCCTGCCGATATCGTCATTTTGTATTGCTGAATAATTATCATAAGCACCGTCCCTCCTTCAATGACATTAAAAACATTTATCAGCATTGGGTATCTCATTGACTATGCATTGTGATGGCAAAATCTGAGCCCCAGGTTGGTGCTTATATATTCATAGCTAGTGAGACAATGATGATTACAACAGGTTTGGATGATCTACGAATTCATTGCCCGTCGATGCCACGTTGCTGGCATTGGTGTGGTAATGATGTTTGAATTAAATCAACAATGTGACAAACCATGAAATATGTAAACACATATATGTCCATATCTCGCCCCTTTTTCATGCTTCAGTATAAAAAAAATGTTTAGGAGGCTTGCGCCCTCCTCCCACCTACTGCATGATGACATATGAGGTGAAGGTCTATGGAGCTTGTAGGGCATCTTTTATAAGATACAGTGTAATCTATAGTGAAGTGTTTGTATGGGTGATATATGCAAGGGATGTAGAAGGCTGGCCTAGACATACCCACAGTATCCTGGTGAGGCCATGCATATTTAATGACATCATAGTCCGGCAGAATAGTAGCTTGACCCGGAATCGCCAGATAAAGTTTTTTTCTCTCTTGATTATTCATCTTGAGAGTCTATATAAACATTTCCAGGTGGGTGTGAAATTGTCACCCTTGGGCAATTTGAATTATTCAAGATGGCCACCAAAATGCCAATATTTCTTTAAAACCATCTATCTCAGCTTTTAATCAACATAGAAACACGATTTCAAGTTCAAAATATAACAGCCTGAATCTTGATGACAAGAGTGCTAAGCAATAAAGAGTCACAGTAACATTTTACTTGCTGGATTGAGTTCTTCGGTCTGAGAACAGGGGCGGCGGAACTGGGGGGGCAGGGGGGGGCACATGCCCCCCCAACTTTCCTGTTGGGGGGGCAAGACTATGTTTTTGCCCCCCCAACTTTTCTAAGAAAATTGTGACATTTCAGGCCAATACCAATGTCATTTCATAAGGCCTACAATTTCAATCAAATACAGCATCCAACTATGCTTGTTGAAATCCCCATAATGCACCATTTTAACCCTAAAATTTCAAATTTTTTCAAGGTGGGAGGGATATAACAAATATGGGATATATGAGGCCAAGATCAATATAATCCTGACAGAAAGATAATTAAGAAAAGTCTGTATAATATGTAGGTCTGTGGTAAGACAGAGGGAAATTGTGTTACAGGTTGCTTGAGAATGCATCATATGGTATCTAAATTTTCAAAGTCTTTTTGTGGGGAGGGGGCTTCCTTTTTATATATTGTAGATAACCTATAAAATATTATGGGAATCTTCTGATTTTTATCTCTTAGGTCTATAGATTTGGGGGATTCATCAGGGCCCAGAGAATACATATTCTCTCGTCAAAATGCACCAAAACACACCTTTGTGGCACCTCAATTTTCAAAATTTTCTGGGGGGTCCCAAACCCCCCTGCTCGACATGTCTTCTCTCCTCAAAATGCACCAAAATGTACCTTTGTGCCACCTCACTTTTCAAGATTTTCGGGGGATACCCCGCAGACCCCCCCTGCTTTCCATCATCACAACTATGGTTCCAATACATCCTCCCACCCCCGGCAATCTTGGGGGGGGGGGTCATGGGCCAATACCTGACCTTTGCCCCCCCAACTTTCAAATGGTTCCGCCGCCCCTGCGGTCATCTACCATAGTTGGAATGTTACAATATATAACTACAAAGGTGGTAACCAGTTGAAATGTTGCATGAGACACTGGTTAGCTTGTTCAAATTGGTAAATATAAAACTGGATAATGACAATAATTTCTGTGTTATAACAGGAATATTAAGGCACTTGGCCGTGGCCGTGGTCATGCTCTAGACTGTAGGGGGACATCAAGGGTCCTTATAGCAGCCCTTGTGGTTAGGGCTTGGGCACTGACATTTAAAAAAAAATGCCTCTGCAGTAATTTACCAGGTAGACACAGGTATATATATGGATAGTAAATGCCCCTGTCCTTGTTGTACTTGGTACTTCTGAGGTGCAAACCACTCTGTGGTCAGCTGTAAGGGTGGGCTGAAGACTGCGGGGGCATGTGAGAGAAGCAATCCCAGCTTGGATCTGATGTCATGAACAGCCAAACTGAGGCCAGAGCCCTGACCATGAGTGGCACTAGGGTCGACGGCAATCATCGGTATAGGCCACTACCACAGCCATGCCATATGCCTTATTCCCTAACAAGACAACACATCCCGTCAAAATTTATTACTCAAACCTCACATCCTCACCCAAACTACAGGATTTATATGCTGCAACACACCTAGCCTGGTTGTGTTGTTCCACTTCTGTTAAGACCACTGCCTCTACTGATAATAGATGTAGCTGGCATGACTGACAGCCATGTTATGATATTACATTGCATGGCATAATTAGGATACCAGGGATAACATATTGAACCTAGCGACAAGATGATCATCATTTCTATTCTAAGGAGTTGAGATTCACCATTTATCAAAATCCGTATGACTGCATTTTCTCTCAATAATAAAGGGATAGCTACACAATAGCAGAACCCCTTTTTCTGAACTAGAATAATTCTTTTCATAGAGAAAGACTGCATTCAAACGATTTAGCCTACATCTTAGAGTGTACATGGTAAACCTGTTATGCAACCTGAAAGTTGAAAATCCCTTTGATTCATAGACAACTTATTTGTTTCCTGTGATACCAGTTTTGATCTGATAGATTTACACACTTAGTTGGCTAAAGGAAAGAGCTATTCTTAATTCATACAAGAGTATCTTGTAGAATAAATTGCTCTTTAGTAATGTGGAGAGAAAAACAAATCTTTCCAGTAGTATATACATGCAAACTGAGCGCAATGGATTAGCTACTAACTAGGTCATGACCTACTGGTAGACCGGAAGTGACCTAGTTTCAACCAATCAGAGGGCTGGATTTGACAGGAAGTGATGTCATAAGGTCATGACCTAGTTTTTTCAACCAATCAGAGAGCTGGATTCCATTTGACCTAGTGACCTGACCTAGTTGCATAAATTAAGAGAATTGCGCAATACCTAGGGTTGACCTACTTGCAAACCGGAAGTGACCTACTAACCTACTTGCAAAAACGTATGCCCTACGTATGAAGGTGTATTGCGCAATGCTTCTAAGAAATTACACAATAGCCATGACTCATGTTCTGATGCAATATTTCTATGGATTTACGCAATACTTATGACTCATTTTGTTATCTCTGTTCATTTCATACATTAAAATAAAACACAACTCATTCAATTCACATAACAGATTATATTTTTATTAGACACAATATTTACAGATGAAGACAGATTTTCCATTTCCGGGGCGTGCACATATACAACAGAAACATTTGTTGTGTGTGAATTTACTTGCTTGATACCAGCTTTGACCAGTAAGACTAGATTTCCATGTGTTGTGGAAAGAATAACTGTTAAGTTTGGCTATGTTAGATATAGCATGCTCGAACAAAGCCTGGGCCAGGAAGTAAGTTTGGCTGTTTTTGGGTCCAGGTAAAAGACCAGATAAAAAGCCATCCTTAAAGTTTACCTCGAAAGAGAAATGATTTCTCACTCCAGGTATACTTAAGGCGTGAAGTTCCAGTGAGACCTGTAGACATGTGAAACAAATAGTTTCAGCTATAGCAGATACTTCCAGTTTACAGTTACACTGACAAAACACTCCTACTATGGGATTACATTCTAACTCTTGGAGAGTAACAGCAAACTTTCTTATACTTCCTAAAGTGTACCTTGTGTAGTGTCTTGGGCAGCCAGGTTCAGTGTGCAATTGATATACTCCTATACACCAATCATGCGATATCAAGTTAACTTTTTTCACTCGACAATAGTACATGCAGTTTCTGTAGGCGTCCCAAAAAGCTGAAGAGAAATATTTGTACATTTTAACACCAGTTATACAGTGGTCAACAGTGTCTGGTTCAGCTCCTCTAAAATAACCAATGTTTTCTGCAGGTATTATTTCCCAAAAGAAATTCTCTGAACATCCACATGCTACAGAACTTATATCATTGTCAGGTGTTATAGAAGAACCTTGACTATATGAAGCAACACTTTGTAAAACTGGACGCATGTAATAGTCATAAGGTGGAGTTTCTGTGGTTTGCTCTACAAGCATAGCTTCTAAACTTTCCAAGGTAAATGGTAGCTTAAATCTAACCAGATACTGAATATCTGGTGAACGTGACGCTATGAGTAAAGAAATCTGGTACCACTTTTTTTCAATTCCAAGTTAATTTCTTTAGCGTCGGATTTTTATTTTTTGTGGTGAACATGTATAGCGTTCACTTTTGTGAAAAGTTTTTTGGATTTTTTTTTGGGTGATACAGTTCACTTTTTTTTTTTACTTTTGTCAGTTTTTTTTCATGATACAGTACACATTTTTTTTACCTTTGTTGTTTATTTGAACAAATGTTCATTTGAACAAAAAACATTTTCCAGTTTAACACTGTTTTCTATGGAAAAAAATGTTCGTTTGAACAATTGTTCAAATGAACATTTTCCAGTTTAACACTGTTTTCTATGGGGAAAAATGTTCATTTGAACAAATGTTCGTTTGAACAATTGTTCAAATGAACATTTTCCAGTTTAACACTGTTTTCTATGGGGAAAAATGTTCATTTGAACAAATGTTCGTTTGAACAATTGTTCAAAAAAACATTTTTCATTTTAACACTGTTTTCTATGGGGAAAAATGTTCATTTGAACAAATGTTCATTTGAACAATTGTTCAAAAAACATTTTTCATTTTAACACTGTTTTCTATGGAGAAAAATGTTCATGTGAACAATTTGTTTAAAATTTTTTCTTTCAACAAAATGTACAACTGGAAGTGAAACTAGAAAAAGAAACCATTTTTTTATATAGAAAGGGGTAGGGTGCTCACACCGTCTTCACATACTTGTCTCTTTATGTACTGATAGGTTAGACCTTGTTTCCTTTGAGAGTAAGTGGTAACGCTGTGGTTAACTACTCTAAATCCTTTGTTGACTACCGTGACAACATTTTCACTGTCCAGTACTTCTTTTTACTTGTCAGTGGTTAGGGGGTTTTGTTTTTGAATTACACCTTTGCAACTCATTTTAACGGGCACATTCACTCCTGTGCCTATGTAACATTTGGAGTTCAAGGCAGTCATTTCATCACCTTCCCACTCCACTTTGAACAACCCGGGGGTTCTCTTGTCAAACGCCAGACGGCTCTTACAGCATGGTTGAGGTAGCCACAGCTCAACCAACACTTTGGTCTGAACACAGGTCTCTCTGTGGTGACTGTTGTCACATGATTCAGAGGGCAACCATTTGTGACTTTCTCTGAAGAAAGCTTCACGTTTCTCAGGAATAATGACGTCTTCTATGTTCTCTGCACTTAAAGCAAAGTAAAAACTGTCAGTGTCCATTTCACACATTTCAAAATCTTTCTCATCTATGTATTCAAGGAGAAAGTCGTAATAGAAGGCCAACATTTTAAGTTTGGCGTATTGGTATACCATGAAACCTATTTGAACTGGGAGGTCGTAGGTGATGGAGGTGGGCAAACAGGACAGTTCTACCGTGTTGTCGCTTATATCTTGCACATCTTGCACAGACCAGTGCATGGCCAAACGTCTTGCCTTAGAGGGGTGAAGATACTTTGTTTGAACAAAGTTTTGTTTGTTGCATATGGTTTTACCGTATGAACCATTTCCCAAAAGTTTGTAGAGATCTGACAGAATCTTACAGTCTATGTTTTCGTCACCCTTCCTCCTAGCTTTGGTGACTTCATCCATGAAGGGTAAAAAAGTCTGTTCTGGTGTGTATTCTATCAGAAGGTGTACTGTCGTAACTATCAAACCTTTTTCCAGGTACCACTTCAAGAGAGGAGTTCCCAACAAAATTCCCTCAGCGTGGTAGCTGCCTATAAGTTGGCATTGTGGTTGCTTCAGCTTACCTGCTGCTTCCAAGTAACGTTTCATATGTTCACCTACGTCATTTTTTCCTACTAGACAGTTCTTGAATATAGGTGTCATTTCGCTGAATTTTTCTTTCAAAGATTCAGGTGTTTCTATGTCTACTTGGATAAGTCCAAAAGTTGTTCCTCTTGAAACCCCTCTCAGTATTTCATCCTGACTTTTTCTGCCTTGGCACGATGGCCTTTTAATTTCCCATTCACTTTTTGTTTTTTTTACATGAGCTTTCAGTTTTTTCTTTTATCCACATACACTCATACTTTTCCTCTACTTGGTAACCCAACGACTGAAGATATAGGGTAGTCAAAATCGTATTTTGGTTTTTTTCTTCTAACCATGCCTTTCCGTTGGATTCTTTCAAAACTGATTTAGTGAGGTGACACATGTGGCCATGCCAGTAGCACCCGTGAAACTGGTATACTTTTTTTTAAGCCGTCCACTTTTATTTTTCTTAAACCTAATACAACCTCCCCGTAGTTGTATTGGTGTAATATTTTCACATTGTCTGTGACAGTTTTGTAGCGCAACCATTCTGTGGCTGAGTAGCTTATCTGTTGACTGCAGACAGCTTGAAAATCGTTTTCTTTCCTGCGCACTACATAATAACCTGGGCAGTGTTCTTCACCCATGCACTTGAGGTACAAGCTGTTAGCGTCTACCCCTACTATGTGTCTGCATACTTTGCTTTGTGGCCCGTATTTTTTTTGTCTTATTCTTGTTTCTCCACTTTTATGATGTCTGTGAAATATAATAGAGGGACCCTCTACTAAGTTGCGTCTGAGCAAGGAGTGAACATCCTTTTCTTTCTCACCAAAAAGAATGTAAGGTGTGACATTAGGTGCAGTGTTGTTGAAAAGAAACTTCAAGGTCAGACCTGGCAAAGTTAAACCATCTTTGAACATGTCTACCCCACTGTCTATAAAAAAATTTGTGTGCTCGTTTATGGCTAAAACAAAGGGTTTCACGTCCAAGTTGTTGTAATATATCAAGTAGTCCTTCATAGTTTTCATTTTGTTTTCTGCCCAGGCCTTCTTACATTCAAGGTAATCTTCTTTGCTTATTCCACCACCTGACAAAGAACTGTAGAAGCAGTGGCGTGGAGGAAGAGCTTTGTTGTTCAGTTTTCTTACGTTGTCCATCCACTCGTAGGGAAAAAAACCTTTTTCAGCTTTCCCTTTAAGAAAGGCTTTCAGGTAGTTCGCGTAGGAATAACCTGGTGCCAAATAGTTGAACATGTCAAGGAAAAGAAGATGGTCTGTGTACACTGCTATGTACTTGTTGCATTTTTTTATGGTTTTCATTTCTGTCTTGTCTGTGTCTATAAAAAAAAGAATGAAATTCCTTTTTTATCAAATTAATGTCATACTTCCCAGAGTTGAAACCTAGGACAGGGACTCTTTCTATGTAGGTAAGAAGTTTTTCCTTCACTTCAAGAACATGGGAGATTTTTTTTTTGATTTTTTTTTTTGTTCTTCGCTGGAAAGACTTTGCTAGCTTTATGTTCTAATTCCTTTTGTTTTTCTTCTAGAGAGTCTAGTTCGTCTAAAACATCTCTAAAATTCTCTTTTACCTGTTCTCCTATCATCTGTCCCAAGTTGTTTATGTGTTCCAACACATTTTTTACCAAAGGATCATCGTCCCTGTTGGAATTTCTAACAAAACACACTGGTTCTGTATGTCCAGGAAAATCAGAAGCTACACTGGCAGAAAGGGGTATGTGTGTTTTTTCTATCACAGTGTTAGCATTTTCTGGGGATGGATTTTCAGGTTGGACGAAGTAGCTTTCAAAGTCAAAAACAATTTTATAGGGGTATATTTTTTTCTCAGGTGGACAAACTATTCCCAGTTCCTCTAAAACTTGAAAAGCTGTTTTGGATGGATTGTAAGCTCCACCTTTGTACCTGAAGCTGACTTTGGTGCAATCTTTTTTCACCCCATTGTGTTGCTTCAAAAGGAAACTATGAGTGAAAACTTTATGACACTTTTCACAGGGGTACATTTTACCATACAGTCCCATGTTAGTTATTAAACTTACATGGTTCCTGTGTAAGTTCAAGTTCATGATTTTTTTGGATGAACACATATTTGACCTTATAAATTTAGGTCACCCCTTTTTTTACCAAAAGAGGGAAGGTAAAAAATTCTTATGTTCACTTCAAACACCTTTTCTAACCTGTCTAAATCTTTTATGTCAACGCCCTCAAAAGTCTCCTTGTTCACCCCTGGATAGGCTTCAAGGAAAAGCTCTTGAGTTTTTTCTAAAGATCCATACAGGAAGAAAGACAGACATCTAAAGAAACACAAGTTGTCCTTGTATCCCCTTTTGGTTTTAGGGTCTCTGTAAAAGTGCTGCATTCCTCTTTGCCTTAAACCTGGGGGAACGGTGTTCATTTTACCTAAGAGATATTCTCCTCCCGTAGCCCTTATGAGGGTAATGTTGGCGTTCACGTTGCCTATGACACTCCATTTAGTAGAGGGTCTTTGAGTGTCTTCTTTTATGTTATTTTCAATTAAATCTAAACACTCTGCAAAGTCTTTGTCATCCCTTATGAAAATGTAAGGGTCTCTATGAGTTTCACTGTCATAAAACAAAGACGAATTGTTGGCAGAAGCATGGAAGTACATAACTTTCTCTTCTTCCTCCTTAGAGGAAGACAACAACCTTCCAAAAGAGACAGCCACTTTGTAAGCCATAACTTGATTTCTATGAATAGAGGTAAGAGCTTCTATGACCTGTTTGACTCCCAAGTCTTTGTTAAAACTTGTCATTCTGACGTTGAAAATGGACTGAAGCTTACCAAGCACAGCCAAACCTGAAGCTATGGACTTGAAGTTGTCATAGTAACTGCTTTTATGCAAAGAATTTATTTCTATTTCTTTTGGAATTTCTAAGCTGTCGGAAAAAATTTCTCTCTTACAAGAAACTGAGTTACATAGAGTTTTACCACTGTTTTCTACAGTGACCAAACGTGGAGGTCTAGGGGTGTTACACATTGGACAGTTGACGGTGTAAAGTTGTTTTACCTTTTTGGGAGGCATTTTTTTTGTGGTTTCTTTCTCTAGTTTCACTTTATATTCAATATACAACTTAAAACTAAAACCTGTCCTAACTAAACATGGAGTACATTCAGGTTTGACTTAAGAACTTAAACCTATGCTGGGCTATGTCGACTGAACATGGAGTACATTTAAATCTAACTATGAATCAACTAATATACATGATCATGTGAAAGCACTGAATAAGAAGCTGTTGACCAGACACTATACAAAGTTGACCACTTACCCAGAGTAGAAATCGGTCGTCTCGTCTAGGAAGGGGCCAACACATGATTTAATGTCCTCCAGAATGAAGGGGGACACAGTGTGTCCACAGTGTGTGGCTGAGGGGGGCATCCTGTAGCTGGAAGACACCGAGGCGTTCATCTCCTCAACGTAGCTGGCCGTTCCTATATGAACTTTAGGAGTTCCCTTGTACAAGTTCACCAAAATCATAGCCCGTCCTCCACGGGGGTCAGTGCAGTCTTCGTTCAAGGACAACAGGAGATTGTCCACCTTCCTCTCTCCAAGGGCAGCTCGGCGGTGTAGCTCCTTGTACTTTCCAAGGATGCACTCTATCTGGTCCACTAAGTTCCTAAACTCACGCGCCTCTAGATTTAAGCACCGCTCGTAAGGTTTGTCCAGGTACGTCCTCAAGCATACTCCCCTGATACTAGGTTCCCTGTATATTTCTATGCAGGCGTTTTCATCCCCTTCCGGATAAAAAAACTTGGTCGGGGGCAGGTGACTTCTCTTGAAATCCAAATCGAGCAGGCCATTTCTTTGCCACCAAAGGTACTAACCTGAAGCCCACAAGCTTGCTGGAAGTACTGGGGGCAGTGCCCTCCCCAAACTTTTGCCTCTGTGACTTGTCTTTAGCAGATGGAATACCTGGGGCAGAACCAATTGGCTCGGCAGCATAGGAAGAAGTTCCTGAGGAAATTAAAGCAGGGGCAGAGACAGGGGTTCTCTTGTTGTAGGCGCGTTTCTGTCTTTTCTTCTTAGGCTCCCCTTCACTCTCACCGGGACAGGTTCTTTTCTCTGGCGGGGTTTTAAGCAGCTCCTCTACCAGAACCGGGAGAGAGTATTGGGGAGAAGGGACAATCAGATCTATGACCTCTACCTGTGAATACCCCCCTTGGTGAGCAGGTGAAGGTGTCCCTTGTGTTAAATCCACCACTTCAATGGGGTTGACTGCTGGTAATGATGATGTGAGGTCTATGACCTCTATTGGACTGACCTGGGGAGAAGGTTCCTCCGGAGTTGCTGGCGAGTAAGTGGCGGACGTAGGTGCTTCAGTGGGGGGCTGGTAGTTTAGAGGTGCCGGGGGATTGATGAATTCCCTGATGTCAAAATCGCCGTCGCCAGCTTCCTGAGGAGTGCGATCCCGGACGCGATCCAGGAAATCAGTGATTTCGCCATGAAGAGCTGCAAGAGCGGCTTCCTGTTCTCCTGCATCAGGCACTTCAGTTGGAAGCCGAGCAGGAGTTGCAGGTGGTTTATCAGAAGGGTCATGGCGGCAACAGGCTAAGACGCTAGATTTGGAGCGCTCCACAACTTTGCGAGTTTATCACCACTGTCGACCGAAGCACATTGCTTAGTGTATGTTTTACAGTCGTCTAAACATATCGACTGAGTGTTTCAACCATGGCAGCTCAAACAGATACTACGAGAGGTAAAGGACGGCGAAAAAAGGAGCCGACACCTACACCACCGGTCTCAGTCCTAGCAGACCCGCCATTGTTGACCCAAGAAGCCACCATCGGAGAAATTATTCAAGCTGTCAAAGAGAATGACTGCGCAGGAAACTCTAGCCACTACTACTCTGCAAACCTTGATGAACATTCAGACTAGTATTAAAGAATTTACGACTTCAAATACAAAGGTAAATGACACACTCGTAGAAGTCAACACTAAACTAGCTGAAAATTCAACGGTGGTTAATGGAGTCAAGGAGACGCTGTCAAGCTTGACAGCAACCACAGCGGCCTCAACTCGTATTATCCAAACACATCAAAACAAGCTAGAAAGAATGGACAAACTAGAGTCCCAGAAAGTGGTAATCATTCAAGGAGTAGAAGAAACTGAGGGAGAAAACCTCTATGAGAAAATGGGTCAGCTATTCCATGATACGAAACTAGAATGGAGTCAAGAAATGATAGCTTCAGTAAGACGAGATGGTCCGAAACTACGGAGACAAAATCAACATGGCGTCGAAGAAGGTAAACATCGTCTGATTAGATTGACATTCCTAAATTTTCAATGCAAATCTGAACTCATGAAGGGTCTCAAACACCTAAAACATAACAGAGCGTGGGACCATGTATCGGTAGGAGATGAGTTGAATGAGAAGGAAACTAGAAACTTCATAGATCTACGGTCAGTGTTCTTCCTATGTCGCGCCAAGAAAATAGATGCCAAATTACATCAGCGCTCTGTGATAATTGAGGGGAAAACCTATGGTCATAGGAATCTGGACAATCTACCACACCAAATGACACTAGAAAAAGCAAATGAGGCTAGAACACCTGATGGCTTGATGTATCGATCCAACCACCACAAACTGTCAAATCTATACCCGGTAGAAATCATTGATGGGGATAATGTTTTCTCCAGCGTAGAACAAGGATTCCAATACCATAAGGCCATTCTATGTGACAGCCCAGAGAAAGCTGCTCGTATCATGGAACTATCCAGTCCATATGACATGATGTCAGAGACCAAGTCTTTAAAGCAAACCCCCCAGTGGGGCAAAGAGGCTGAAAAAATCATGTATAGACTTAATACCATTAAATTCACTGCACCTGAACTCAAGGAATGCCTGATCTCAACTGGAAACCTCAACCTATATGAAGGAAATTTTCATCCAGTGTATGGTACAGGATATCATCTTGGCCAGGCAAACTTATGCCGTATTGACAATCTGCGTGGAGAAAACGTACAAGGAAAGCTTCTGATGCGTATTAGACACTCCTTGACCAATGCTCAACCTGCAACACCTAGACAAGACATAGGACAAGGCGCTGACCATCATCCTAACGTCGACCCGCCACCTGTTCAACCTCAGCTATAAACTCCTCTACACAGAGACTGTATAGATATATTTTGTAACAAAAGAACTGCCTTATAGCATTCGTCCGTACAATATTATGTAAACAGAATAACGACACTTTGACTGGAGTGCTCCAACCTTAATCTAGTATTATATTTCCACCCCAGGGCGGCCACTAGAGCTGTATGCCCCGTTGGGTTTTTTCTTTTTCTTTATTATTATTTTTATTTTTCTACTTCTCATCATATATGTCGCATTTAAACATGTATTCATGGTATCAATTGATACAGGAAAAATTTATTACAAATGTGTCGAACTACAATACCTAACATAAACCTGTATAACACTCCCAACTTTAGATCAGGTTTTTCTGTAGTCCATCTTAATGCTAGATCCATAAGAAACAAATCAGCTGGTCTAAAAGACGAGTTAGATAATAAAAATATTGATGTATTATTATTCTCTGAAACATTCCTTAATGATACCGATGAAGACGGATTGTATAGACTATCTAGGTATAACATGTATAGACATGATAGAATAAGTGAATTTAGAGGAGGAGGCCTGATTGCACATATACTCGATACTGTAACATGTTCTGCTACTGCATACCAGCACCTTAACAGAGGAGACCCTAATATCGAAACTCAATGGCTTCTTATACAAAAGGGTATGGCAAAGAAAACTTTAGTTTGTAATGTTTACAGACCACCAAACGGAAATCTAACTGCCTTTTGTGATACAATGTTTGCAACCCTGTTACAGATTGAAAATTTTGATGATTTCGATATTATTTGTATAGGTGACTTCAATGTCGATGTACTCACAGAAGATAATGATAAGACCATGTTATATGAAATGATGGAAAATTTCAACCTTACCCAACTTATAAACTGTGTTACTACTACTGCAGGCTATAACACGTGCATTGATTTAATTTTCACAAATTGCAACAATGTCTTATCTTATGGTCCACTAAATATTCATTTAAGTGACCATCTCCCTATTTATATTATACGGAAAAATCCCACAATTAAAGCTGGTCATAGATATTTCACTGGGAGGTCCTATAAAAATTATAACAGTATTGCTTTTTTAGATAAAATTAAGAACTTAGACTGGACTGACTTTGATAATTCACAAACCTCTGAAACATGTTGGAAAATTTTCGAAAAAAATCTATATGATACTTTAGATAACATGTGCCCTATCAGAGAATTTAGAATTAAAGACAAAAGTTCACCATGGATGTCAAATTATTTATTAGAACGAATTAATGATAAAAATGAAATGCTAAAAACTGCTAGAAAATCTGGGTCTGTACTCGACTGGCACAGAGCTAGAACCATAAGAAACCAGGTCAACATGGAAAAAGAGACCGCTATGCAAAATTTCTTTAAAAAAGAATGTGATGATAATATCAAAGAAACTAAAGCATTTTGGCGAAGTATAAAGAAAGTTATCCCATCAAAGCAGCTGAACAATAATATAATAAATTTGATAAATGAAAATAAGGACACAGTGGAAATACCAGATACTGCCTCATTTATAAATGAATTTTTTGTCAATATAGGACCGAATCTAGCTAGTAAACACACAGACCCATGGTCATTTGATGGCATAACATGTATACCAGATATGCCTGACCTAGAAGTATCTAGGGATGAAATCATAAAGTGTTTGAAGGATATCGACACATCAAAATCTTCTTGCCTTAATTATATACCTACAAATATATTTATAGAAGCTGCTCTGTGTATGATTGAAAAATTTGAAAAAATAATCAAACTATGTATAGAAACCAGTAAAATTCCTAATAGTTGGAAAATTGCTGTAGTCACCCCCCTACCAAAAGGTGGAGACAATACAAATGTATCTAACTATCGTCCAATCAGTGTGCTTCCTGTACCAGGTAAAATTTTTGAAAGGTTAATACACAATGCCATCTCCCAGCACCTAACTGCTAACTCTATATTGACTGAACACCAAGGAGGGTACCAGAAAGACAAATCCACAACTGACTCTATAAGCTTTTTTATAAATGATGTACTAAGAAACCGAAATATAGGATATATTACTCTAGCAGCATTTATTGACATTAAAAAGGCTTTTGACTCGGTTAATTATTTGATATTACTTGAAAAACTAGAACGCTATGGTATAAGGAGAAAAAACTTAGAATTAATTAGAAATTATTTAACGAATAGAAAACAATGTACCATGGCAAATAATATTAAGTCAGCAGAATTACCCCTAACTTGTGGTGTACCCCAAGGATCAATTTTAGGTCCTTTATTTTTCCTACTTTATATTAATGACTGCATACAACAAGATGATATACATAAAACAATGTTATATGCTGATGACAGTGTACTATATGTGTCTGGACCCAGTATTGATATATTAGAGACAACTCTACAACATGCATTAAACAAATTCATAACTTGGGTGAATAAAAACAAATTAACTATTAATGAAAGTAAAACTAAAATTATGACCTTTTCCTCAGCCCAAACGCTCAAAAACCTACGTAGACCTAACATAGAAATAAATGGAACAGTACTATTGTGTGTAAATTCTTACAAATACTTAGGGGTACTGATTGACCAGGAAATGAATTTTAATCTACATGTAAAGACTTTAATGAAAAATGTTCGCTATAAATCATTCCTATTATACAAAATACGACATATGTTATCACATACAGTGCTCCTACATGTATACAAAACCTATGTATTACCAATAATCGATTATGCTGATATTTTCTATGATACTGCCAATGGAACTTTACTTGATGAACTCCAACGACTGCAAAACAAATGTATTAAAACATGCCTAGGTTTGAATATTTTAACATCAACTGATAGAGTTCATCATGCAGCAAATCTACCTAAACTTATATATAGAAGACAATACCACTGTAAGTTGTTTGCACACAAAATGGTCAAACTAGGTATTAATGTCAGAGTTGCAAATAGACAAACTCGATTACACGATGCTCCTGTACTTTTTTATAGTAATATTAATTGTAAAGCCTACGAAAAAGGTCCAGAAGTAAAATGTGCACAATTGTGGAATACCCTACCTGCAAATACTAGGAATATAAAAGAAATAGGTACTTTCAAAAACCTGATGAAAGTGGATTTAATGGATTCCATCCCATAAGAAGAAATATGTAGAATTCTTATATATATATTGGTCAATAATTTTGATGCAACATTATGATTGTGACTAGAAATAACAATTTTCTTTTTAAATACACTTACTTATTGTTTAAACACAATTATATATACCGCCATGTACCAAAACTCTAAGTCAAACTACTCTCAGGAATCTATTTATGTAACGTTACATACCATGGGGAGAGGCATAATAATATCTTTTGATACGCCTCGACCCAGGAACATATTGGTCTTCATATACTTGTATTTTGCACAATCTAATCCTGTATCACCTGCTCGTTGACTCATATGTCTATGACCAATAAAGTTCAAAGTTGTTCAAAAAAAAAAAGTTGTTCAAAAAAAAATCAGCGGTGGCTGGAGAGGTGGGAGGAGGGGCGACGCCGATGTCTTTTCCACTGCCTGTTTAGGTGTGGGGACAGCTAGTGGAGCCAGTTCTTTAGCTGCTACCCTCCTGACACTAAGTCCCGTCTTCATGCGACCAGGCATTGTTCTCCTTCAGATGAAAGGGTTGCAGGGCTGGAAGGTGCAGGAGCAGGACGGCGAACAGCAGACAAACGTCAGAAAAGGTTTGATGAAGACCGAGCAGCTCAAGCCTTCTTTATAGTAACTATCCTGATACGATCCTGGGACGTTCCCTTGTCGTTCAGATAACGTACAACCACGACCATGAGTCGTAGATAACCATGCTTTTCCATTCATAGTATGTGTTATGCTCAGACAGCGTTGTTTGGGGAAAAAAGTAAAAAACTAAACTCAATTAAAAACCGTGATAACGCTCAGTCAACATTCAGGGTTCGGCGTGTAAGACGAATCTGGTTGTAACCGTTTTGTGATTAACGCAGACCATTCGTCATTTTTCAAAACGAGCTTCTCTCAAGCAGACATGGCTCACTTTTGTCCTTTGCCTTTGTCCTTGACCGTTGGTCACAAAAGGCGTCAGGAGGTGTTTATTTCAGACATCAGGAGGGGCGTAGAAGAAGGTAAGGTGTGGGCTGTGTGGAAATTCTGTCCTGAAAATTTCAAGAGGGATCTTTACATCCCTCCTAACTGTAACTTTAGACAATGCTTCTTGCACAACCAAACCACTGCATTGGTTCCCAGTGGACCCTCTGTGAAAAAACTTATCTCAGAAGATGGGGAAGGTTTTTTTTCAGGTGTTCTTTTGGGACATGGTGCCATGGTACACTTAATGTCGAGGCATTCCATTTCGTCTGGAAGTTCAAAAAAATTCATCTTAGACAGACAAAAACCCTTTTTTCTTAGGGATCAACCTTTGGGGGGAGGACCTGGTAATTCAGTTTTCATCGATTCTACTATGGTGAAGGCTTTAATTAAAGCCACTTTACTTCACCCAGACAAAATTACACACTCTCTAGGTTCAAAAATTTTTTATGAAAGAGGATTCAGGAAGAGATTGGACACAATTACCATGGGTGCTGTCATGTTGTGAGAGTTATAACTGAAATAACTGCCTCCCATGAAAAAAGTCAGCTCAAGGTGGTTACAGCCTACCCCGTATCTCATTTTTGGTCCTCCTAATTAAACTAAAAAAAAAATAAACGATGATCCTCCGGGTAAGGCCCCAGGGCTAAACCCACCCTTTTACATGTTTTCCCCTCTTTTCACCATGCTCGGCCACTGACCCTGACGTCTGTTTCGTCCTTGAGCAATAAATCATTTCAGAAAAGTGCGATAAGGAAAGACTGACAGGTTTCTTATAAAGGTTAAACGGGGACTAAACCATCATTTGATACAACAACCTTCGTGCTGCCATGCCGCGTTACTCCCTGCAGCGTGTATTAGAACAACGTCACCCCGATGACACTCAAGTCCTAACGTACGTTAGGGAAAGAAAGGAAATTATATGTTGCACTTCAAGCTGTTTCAGGTATGTGTGCAAATACTTGAAAGAAACTGTTCTTCACCGGAAAAAATTAAACTTAGTTTTTTCTTCAGTTGAATCAAGTTTTATATCCAAAGACAGAAAAACCTTGAGGAAAATGGTTTTGAGTCATAACTTGTCAAAATTTTCAGCGGTGGAAACCTTGGGTTATGCCCTGATGTATGGAAGAAAGGGAAAGGGTCCACTGAAAAACCCCTTCCATTTGGAAGCATTGAAAGCGGCAGAAGATCATCACGCCAAAGAAAATACCCACCAACTTAACCAGCGTCTTGATTTCTTCATGTCTATTTTGGACCTTCTAGCTAAGTGCTTAGAAACCAAAACTTTGTTTTCGTCCTGCCCCATATTTCACATCCCATCATCGTCCCTGGATCGTTTCAGTGTGGAGGAGAAAGAAAAAGTGTGGTTTTATCTGGCTATGTGGTGCACCCAGCTCACCTCCCTTACTCACTGTTTTCACCACAATCAGCTCGCTTTACACACAACATGATAACAAATTTAAACGAATGAAGAACGATGTAACAGGCTAACCTAAAGAGGGGAATGTAATGGTAGGGTAATATAGGATAGGGGAGAATAGGGTAGGGGTAGGGTAGGGTAGGGTAGGGTAGGGTAGGGTAGGGTAGGGTAGGGTAGGGTAGGGTAGGGTAGGGTAGGGTAGGGATGGGTTGGGGTGGGATGGGTTGGGGTGGGTGTAAAAATTTATGGGGTGGGAGGGTGGGGGCACCCCTTAAGTATGGGGGGTTTGGGGCTTGTTGGCCCGGGCTGGCCACCCAAATAACCCACCTAACCCACCCAACCACCTAAACCACCCACCCACCTTCCCTACCCTACACTGTCCTACCCTATATAAGTTTACTGTATGCTTTCTAGCCTGTCATAACCTACCTACCTACCTACCTACATAACTTCCTGGATACCTTTTTTTGCTGCTATGGAGTTTCACCTTTCGGACGAGTTGTTATTCAAGATCAGTGAAAAAATATTGGAAAAAGACTACCCTCAATTAGGGGTTTATTTAGGACTCAGACTAAGTTTGATGGATTACATGGAAAAAACACCATCTCTTCGTTCTATGGGGAGAGAAATGCTTATATCATGGAACAGAAAGAACGTGCGTTGCAAGTGGATGGTTTTAAGACATGCATTAAGTGACATAGGTCGTTACGATCTCTCTGAATATTGTAGATGGTACATGCAGTATTACAACGTAGTGGATCATTATGAAATACCTCCAGAACAGTGGAAAGTTGATACTTTGTTCCTGAACCTGGCAGACAAGTTAAAGATGCTTGACTGGAGAAAATTGGGAACACAACTGGGGTTCACCGAGCACGAACTTGATGTGATAACCACCCCTGTTCCAGGAAAAAAAGGTGTCACAAATCCTGTTTTTGAAGTCCTAATGGTGTGGAAACATAGAGAAATATCTCATCCAAGTTGTCTTATAGCCAGTCTGAACAACATGGGGCTTTTTGACGTAGCTCTTTACATGGAAGGTTTAAGAGAGGGTTCTTCTGACTTAAAAGAGGATGAGGCGGCTCCTTTGGTCACTTTGGTTTAAGATTTCATCCAACATGGATCACAAGGAAGAGGAGATCATTTTTGACCCACGTCTACAAAGTCCCTTCACTATGATAATAGCTGGACCTACTTCTTGTGGAAAAAGTCAACTTGTTTTCAAGTTGATTAAAGGTGTAAACGAGATGGTAACTCCAAAAATACATGACATATACTACTGCTACAGTCAATGGCAAGATGGATTCGACGAAATGGTAAAGTTGGGGGTTAAGTTCAACAAAGGTCTTCTTTCAGAAGACTTTTTGTTTGAGGATAAAAGAGACGTGACTAAACATGGACTGGTCATAATAGACGACCTTATGGATCCCGAGTACGTTCCTACCATAATGAAGCTTTTCACTGTGGGCTCTCACCATTGCAGTTTAAGTGTAATTTTTATTACACAAAACTTGTTTATCAACAATCCTGCCTTCAGAACATTGAGCTTAAATGCACACTACCTAGTTGTTTTTAAGAACCCTAGAGACATGAGTCAAATAGGACACATCAGCAAACAGGCCTTCCCTGGACAAAAATCCTTTTTGACGGAGGTATTCAATTCAATTCAATTTCAATTCAAATTTCTTTATTTAGGCTGCATCAGGGGAACACAATGGTCCAAGTTATCCAAATACAGCAAATTAACTTTGACATTACAATTGTATTACAATAGCTGATTAGTAATTTACAAGAACTCAGTACAATTCACTTAAGATATAAGGCACAATCCATAAGACTCATTCTTAGAGTCATTGTTTGGACATGTGCTTTATATATATATACATATATAAATATATAAGATATATAAGTATGTTCATTAATACTCATTAGTATTTGTTCAATCTTTGGTATAGTGGGCTTGTGTATCAGTATCACTCTAAAAAAGGTTAGAAGAAATAATAATCCAAGGGGGTAATAGTGATAAATGTTTTTGGGAAGCAGGGAGTGGGGGAAACTTCTGGTCAAGGCCTATACAGACAACATCTCATTTATTTTCTTCTTAAAGACCATTGGGGACTCAATGCACCTAATATTTGTTGGTAGGCTATTCCATTTTTGACTTACTCTGTAGGTATAGGATTGTCTAGCTTTAGTTAATATAGGCCAGCTAATTTTCACAAGCTTGGCATCGTGTTTTCTGGTATTTATGTTTCTTGTGTCAATGTTTTCAGGTTTTTGGGTATATTTGAAAGCAGCCAGGCATAGTGCAGATTCCCATCTTTTACTAAGGGTATTAATATTACTAACTTCTCTGATGTATTCAATTTTTTCACGTCTTATGGGATAATAGCATACTTTTAAGGTACGTTTAAGACTGCTTTCTAGGCGCTCCCAACCAGTCATATAGACTTTACCATAGATTATTTGGGCATATTCAATGATAGGGAGAATCATAGATACCAATATGTCCCTTGCAGCCTTTTGTGTAATATAATGTCTTAATTTAGTCATCAAGTAGGTTTTATAGGACATACTGTTATAAATAACTCTGGTATGGTTTTTAAAACTTAGTTCAGCATCAAGTTCCAAGCCGAGGTACCTATAGTTAAAGGCTCTCAGTATTGGTTGGTTGTTAATTGACATATCTATTTCTCTGTGTTTTTTCAACCTGGGGTTGGTGCCGTATATTACATATTTCGTTTTTTTAATATTCAAGGATAGCTTATTTTTCTTGCACCAGTTTGCTACGTTCTCCAAGTCTTGGTTCATAGCTGCTATTATGTCAGGTGTGGGCTCTTTGTAGGTATGGAATAGAGCAGTATCATCAGCATATAATTGAGAGTTCATAAATTGTAGTGAGGTATCAAGGTCATTTATATATATTAGAAACAATAGGGGTCCTAAGATAGAGCCTTGAGGTACTCCACATATAATTTCTAATTTGGAGGAACAAGTACCATTTACCTTTGTAGTCTGTGTTCTATTGGATAGGTATGATTTAAACCAACGAAGACTGGCTTCATCAAGTCCAACCTTCTTCAGTTTTCCGAGAAGAATAGAGTGATTTATAGTATCAAATGCTTTAGCAAAGTCCAAGTATGCAACCAAAGTAGTCGAATGATTTTCCATTCCATTATAAATTTCGTCAGTTAAAGATTGCAGACCAGAAATAGTTGAGTGTTCAGGTCTAAAGCCATGCTGTTTTGTATTGAGAATATTATTTGTATTCAAATACTTCATCAATTGATTGTGTACAATTTTTTCACATAATTTCGAGATTAAAGGGAGCATTGATATTGGTCATAGGTTAGAAACCAGGGTGGAGTCACCTCCTTTAGGGATAGGGGTGACCACTGATTCTTTCCAAGTACGAGGGAATTTGCACGTGGTAATTGACAAGTTTATAATATATTGTAGGTGGGTTGGTAAGACAGTTAGTGCATCTTTTAGTACTAGGGTTGATATGTTCTTTATGTTTGATGATTTTGACAATTTTATTGCTGCAATAATTTTCTTCACATCTCCAAGTTCAGCTGGTCTTAGGGAGAATTGGTTATGAGCTATGTAGCCATTATAAGACCACGGTTGGTTCATGTTATGGGATAGGTTAGGACCTATGTCTCTAAAAAAATTATTAATAAAATCAGCAGTGTCCTCTGAAGGTATAGGTTTGTTAGTGTTTTGGTCTATGAGGTTGATGCTGTTATCTGACGTTTTGGGTTTGACAATATTTGAGATTTCTCTCCAGTAGGCCTTGGGGTTGTTTCTATAGTCCTCCAATTTCTCCTTATGATAGTTTATTTTAGCATCCCTTATTATATATTTGGTAGTGTTGCTGAGATAATTTGCAATATTTATATCATCAACATCTTTTGTACGTTTTGCTTTTTTAAGAGCTGTATTTTTGTCTTGTATAAGTTGTAGGATGTCATTGGTTATCCATGGCTTTTTCTTTCTGCCAAAGTTGAAGTTTTTGATAGGACATGTTATAGATAAGATAGTTTCAATCTGTTGTATCAGTATGTCCCATGCCTCGCATGCTTCTTTGGAATTCCAGAATGTATTCCAATTAGAGTTAATTAATCCTAAGGTAAAAGTATTCTTGTTATAATTTTTATATGATCTCCCTATTAAGGAAATAGCTTCTTTATCATCGGTCCTTGCCGCCCTGATAAGGTAAATACATAGGTGGTCAGCTATATGAACATCCAGTGTACCGCTGTCCACTATATTATTTGAGCAGGTGCAAGCTAGATCAAGTAGAGATATGTGCCCATTGGGTTCAAAGTGTGTAAATTCATTAATATATTGTTTACACCCTAGTATTCTTTATCAGGCGTGCCTCGTCTTTTTTCTTATTGGTTGAGTTTGCACCCATTAGGTCTACATTAAAATCTCCTAACATGAAAAATTCTATGTTTTGAATATCTAGGAAGTTTGCCATTGCCAGCAGGATCTCACAAAAAGTTGTAACATCTCCACTAGGGGGTCTGTAGATATTGAAAAGAGTACATTTTTTAAGAATGGTTTATGGAATGTTATACATTGAAGTTCAATATCCTTATTGCTTTGGTTTAAGTGTTGTAGCTCTGTGGTTGAGAAAGTAAATTCTTTCTTTAGGTACACTGCAAGTCCACCACCTGTTTGAACTTCACCTTTTTCATTTATTGTTTTCCTGTCCCATCTCATTAGGTTATAGCCCTCTAGATTTATTTGGTCAGAGCATACTTTATCATGCAACCATGTTTCAGAGAGGGAGAGGCAATCAACGTCACAGTTATCAAATTCAGGTTGGAGTTTTAGGTAATTACTTATTAGGCTCCTCACATTCATGTGTGCAATTGAGATTCCCCTGGTATCAGTGAAGAATTTCTTAATCATTAGTGTCGTATACTACATAGGCCAAGTTTCCAGTTTTTCCATCCTCTGCTCTAGTACAGCATAACTTAGTATGCTTATAAGGTCGATAAAATAAGTTAAAGACACCATAGGGCCTCTCAAAGGATACACCCGCCCACACCCAATACATCACATGGACCTCGCATCTAGTGCTTTCCATGTATATGTAGTGGCTTATGCTTAGATGATTTAGGAGTAGGGGATACATTATTTCTGGATATCATACAATGGAAAAATAGCTTAAGTCATAGAATCCTGCAATGAATTAGTTTTTAATTAACTTAACAATCAGATATTAGTACTAAATACGGTATGTGGATATATTGTATGTTCCTTTTTATATATTTGTCAATGCCAGTGATATAGAAAAGATAGTTCGGTATATATTAATTAAGTCCATGGTCTTAAGTCAGTGTGTTTGTCCAATATAGTAAATAAATATAGCGAGACAATGAAGCTAGGTGCAATGTGTTATGTTATTTCCCACCAGCAATGGTCAGTATATATACTTTGGATCAAAACGTCTGAGTCAAATTAAGTGCTAGGGCACAAGCCAGGTTATTTTAGGAAACAGTACATATGTGGTCAGATTGTGTATATTACGAGTCATGTTCACAACTATGCATCGTATTTACACGTAGTTAGACCATCTATATATAATTAATTTAGAAGCTTCTGTGTGTTTCCCTGACTAAGTTGATCCAATCTCTACTAGCTTCTTGATATTTTTAATAACTGCTTGACTGATATAATAGCTCCAGTACTCTGCAGTTTGTGGTAGGGGATGGATACCATCACGTATATAACTCAGAAACCAAAGAGAAGCATTCATACATCCTATTGGACTTTAAGCAGAGCACACCTAATGAGCTTAGGGTAAGGAACAGTATAACAACTCCTTGGAATACCTTGGTTTTCATTCCTAAAGCTTCAGCTTCGAAAAGAAAATGATAGAATGGTGACCAAAAAATCTGCTGCTGGAGCAAATTGAAAATTTTAAGGAAGCATTACCACTTGTTGAAACACATATCCAAGTGTTCCTCGGCAGAGTGTTCCCACATCATAAAAGGCTTGAGCGATGAGGTCATCAGGTTGATGAGTCAAATTTGTGTCAACGTCATGAACAAAAACCTGTTGCGTAACGAATCAGACGCAGTTAAACGTCTAACACCCTACAAGAAAGAACTGAAGACAGTCACAAGGCACAAGGCTACCGTAAAGCAGAAGAGGAAAACCTTTGAGCAAAAGGGTGGATTTTTGAGAACCATATTGGGTCTAGCCTTGCCCCTGATAACAGGTCTCATAGGAGCACGTCGATAAGATCATGTCTTATTCAAGGATGGCCCTCGTAAGGGCGGATCTTGTTCCCCGAGAAAAAACCCTTCTCCTGTTACTCCTACCTCTCCTCCCCAGCCTGGACCTAGTGTTCAAGACCAGTACTACAGCACTCAACTTTTAAGAGAAGGTTTAACTCCTGATTCCAGCCTGGTTCAAGTCCTGAACCACCTTCAAAGTAAAGCGCACGAGGTGCTCAACTCTCGTAACCTCAAACTGAAGGACAAGTTAAGACAGTACAATCAACTTATGATAAAGTCGGGAATTTTAACTAAAAAAGCCAAGGCCTTAGGACAACGTAGGGAAGGCCCCTATCCTGGTCGAGCAGTAGGACAAGGACCTGCAGCAACAGCAGCAAGGGGTATAAACAATACTTTAGAAGACACCGACGATGACGACACTTTCACAGACACTAGAGACGTTCCACAACTTCCTGACGATTCAGACGGAGAGAGTGTAGATGAAGTTAAAGGGGGGAAAGGACATGGACCTCATGCAAAAGACAACACAGTGGGTATGGACGCGGACATCAAAGAAAGAATACCTGCCACTTACAGAACGACTGCTAAAAATCTCTACAGAGGATTATCACGTCATGGAAGTGAGATATTGAATTGGAACAGAGACGGGGAAATATATGTCAACGGGGAGCGTGTCCCTGGAACTGACATAACAGATTTGTTAGCTTTTGCTGCCAGACCAAAGTCGTTGAGGAAGGACCAACCTAAAGGAAGCCAGGTCTTCATAAGAGCAGTTAAAAGGTTGAACCCCACCTTGAAATTTGTCAAAAACAAGTCGGCTTTTGCAGGACGCAGTCCTTCTTTTGCTGCCAGTCCCTTGAAGAGGGCATCCCCTATCAAGAAGAGGAAAGTAAGTCAAAAAGGAACTGGACGTAAGTTAATATGGTGCACAAGGCTTTGAAGAAAGATGTCCTCAGGTTTTACACAGATCCTAAACAACCTGGAAGTTTCACCAGTGTATCTAAACTTCAACGTCATCACTTCAAGAAAACAAAGAAAAAAAAACATAGAACAAGCTTTGGAAGATGTAGACGCATACACCAGACACAAGCCTTACAAGAGAAGATTTTCTAGAAGGAAAACACAAACATGGGGCAAAGACAAACAGTGGCAACTTGATCTTATAGACATGCGAGAATTTTCAAAGGAAAACAAAGGATACCAGTACATTCTAGCGGGAATAGATGTGTTTTCAAGGTATGGTTTTGGGCAACCTGTGAAAAGTAAGAGAGCTGATGACGTCACAGAGGCTTTCAAAAGAATGAGCAAAGAAAGAAAACCTCAACAAATTCAAACTGACAAGGGCAAAGAGTTTGTCAGCAAAATTTTCAAGAAACACTGTGAAGATCAAAACATCAATTTTTTCACAGGAGAAAACGACAACGTGAAGTGTGCCTTAGCTGAAAGGTTCAACTCTACTATTCAAGGAAAAATGTGGAGATGTTTCTCTCATTTCAATAACTACAAATGGGTTGACTTGCTGCCTGACTTGGTTAAATCCTACAATCTAACTTACCACAAAACCTTAGGAGCTGCCCCTTCAGACATAAATAAAGACAACTCAGAAGTCTTGTTTTACAGGTTGTACGATCAACCTCAAAGAAAAAAGTTCCGGTCCTTAAATTGAAGAGAAAAAATCAAATGCGAATGTTGAAAACAAAGAAAACATTCAACAGAGGGTACGAACCTAACTGGACAGAGGAAATATACACAGTGGATGGTGTTTCACCCAAAGGGTACCACCTCAAAGATCTCCTTGGAGAAGAGATAAAAGGAAGCTTCTACGAACCTGAAGTTCAGAAGGTGCAAGCCCGTCACGGAAGACGCTACAACATAGAAAAAATAGTTAAATACAGAGGAAAAGGCAAGAAAAGAGAAGCCTTCATCAAGTTGAAGGGTTATGGAGACAAGTTTAACTCTTGGGAACCTGTTAATAACATAGACAAATGGCGTTTACCTTAACTCTACCTAGCAACTCATCTATGAACGTGTTTCCTGACAACACTTTAACAAGTTACAACACAATTTTGGCAGAATACATTAACTCTCCTACTCAGTTAGAGTGTGCTCTTCGAGAAATAACCTGTCCTACCACGTGGTACAACGTCAAAGAAGAAGCCATTCTCTTCGCAGAGGGAGAAAACGACGTGAAAAACAACCTCCGCACTGTGGTAGCTTTATTGAACAAACGGAGAAGAGATTTTTTTTCCTCTGGGAAAACCAGGAGCCCATAGTGTCTTCAGTAGATCTTCAAGCTCTACGTCGAATCTAACAGCCCAATCTGCTTTGAAAAGAGGAGTAAAAATAACAAAGAACCTACGTCATGTCGACCCTGTGGGACCTACTGAAACCATTCCTCCTGCTGGTCCTGAAAGTGAAAGTTCACAAACTCCTGCTGCTGCGCCTGAGACGCCATCTGGAGGATCCACTCCTAACCAACCGTCACCAGAAGAGGAGGAAAAGGAGGAGGATAAGGGGGAACGTGACACGGCAGGCAGAGAGAAGAGGAAAATATCGCCAGCTGTTGCTGAAGTGATGTCAATGGATGACAGGGGCAAAAGATCTGTTTCTTATTTTGAAGAAAAGGCCGTCTTCACAGACTCTGCTCATGTTCCTCCTCTGTCTCCCAGTCAGTTACAGGCTGTGAAAATATCTACACGCTTCAAAGAAATAAGTAGATTCCTCTCTAAGTATTACTTCAAGGAAGGGAGTACCTACAAAATGTTTGCCTTAGAAGGTGTCAACCTGGAAAGAAACTCAGAGTTGGTAGGATACTTGAACAGGACCATAAATAAACTACAGAGCATGTTGGTAAGAAAACTAAGAAACTACAGGAAGAACAACAAAGCCACCGTGTTTCACTACAACAGATATACTATGAAAAGTGTAATTTCCTTGCCTCCTGGTGTTGTCATGCAACTCCCAGAAAACTTAGGGAAACAATTAGGTTTCGACGGAAGTGTTTTCCTGAGCGGCAAGACGCAAAGCCCCTACGTAGTAGACCTTCAGTACAAAAGTCGATGTGCTTTCGTGTACTCTGACATAGTCAAGCACAGTCTAGTGGGTGATTCTAAAGCACCCCTTCTGAGGCAAATCAACATAAATCGCTACAATGGTGACATGCAAACCATAAGTTTTCAAAACTTGATATATCTGCCAGTCACTAAAACCACCTTCAGACAGATAGGCATATACTTAAGAGACAAGACCGGGGAACCAATACCATTTGAAAGCGGATCAGTGTCGGTGGTACTTGCCTTCAGACCTCTTCTAGGATAGGGGTATACAACCATGCTTCACTACTATGGAACCCCTCCCTACCTGGCCCCTAGGGGTCAGTATGCTGAATACTACAGAAAATCACAGTTTGGGAACGGCGCTTTACCGGCATACGGAGGCAGGGGCAGACAAAGAGGACATGGACTGGGATCGTTAATAGGTGGTTTACTGAGAGGAGCTGTTCCCCTCTTGAGTACTATAGGACGCTCAGCTGCCAAATCTGCAGGTAAAGCCTTGCTTTCTACAGGAGCTGGAGTGTTGTCAGATGTGGTAGCAGGAAAAGGTTTCAAGAAAAGTGAAGTTAGGAGAAGTAAAGCAACAGGTAAGCAGTTACTCAAAAGGGCTGCTTCTTCTGCTCAAGGATACATAAAAGGTACATCTGGACCTCCTCCAGCCAAACGACGAGCAACCGGCAAGCGTGGAGGACGTAAGGGGCAATGAGGCAGAGGTAGAGGTCAAGGCAGAGGAAACACCTTGTTCTAGTCATGAGTCTCATTCATCCCAAGGGTCAAGTATGTGCAGTAGGAGAACTAGATCTACATGCCTTACCTGTCACTTAAAAGGACATTTTAAAGTGTCAAGTAATAACCAAGACTACCAACAATGCCCTCACTCCACACACTGAAACTTTTGACTTCACCTTCGAACCAAGCAACCTGTACACAGACCTCTCAGAAACTGAGATGTACATGGAACTGGAAGCCGTGGCGGCCGATGGAACAACTCACCTTGCCGTCGACATAGAAGCTGCTCCAGTCAACAACTTGGCACACGCTCTCTTTGCATCCTGTCAGTTGCTCATAAATGGAGAGAAAGTCACCGGCAACAATGAAGACTATGGTCTCAAGGCCTACATTTTGGACACAATTTGCTGCAACAAAGAAGACAAAGAGACTCGTCTGAAAGGATGTCAGAAGTACATGAAAGACACCTGTGGACACATGGAAACCAGAGCGGGCGCCAATGCAGGATGGACGGCACAGAGAGCAGAATTCAGTGCCCGCAACAAACACGCCTTAGTCATGAGGCCCCACCTGGATTTGATCAAACAGTGCAAGGTGCTGCCTCCGAACTGTGAAATCAAGTTCATCTTCGAAAAAAATCAACCCAATTACTACATGATGCAAGCAGCCGATCAAAACTACTGGATCAAAATCACCAAAGCTGAAATGTCACTTCTCCAAAAAAGTGTCGACGACGAGGTGGTAAAAACTCACGTCAGCAGTGTGAGGAACCCACATTGGGGACCTTTCAACTATCACATAGCCAGGTGTAAAGTCACTAAACACACTTTGGACGGCGGCTCACAAGACTACAGTTGGACTCAACCTGACACTACTCAAATCCCCACCAGGATAGTCTTGTGTATGATAAAGGAAACAGCAGCTGCTGGGACTAAGACGGAAAATCCTTTCAACTGCAGACATTTCAACGTGAAGGAAATTTGCGTGAGATATGACGATCAGAAGTTTGATTTAAAGACTGACTTCGAAACAGGCAACTGCATCAGAGCCTACACTCAAATGTTCATAGACAGTGGGTTGTCGGCTTTGGGGCAAGACTGTGGCATAACTTTGGAAGATTTCAAAGGTGGGTATTCCTTCTTTGTTTTCGACCTCACCCCAGACCGAGCACCTGAAGACAGTCGTATAAATCTCATCAAGCAAGGAAAGCTGGGCATTTCCCTCAGGTTTGCCGCCCCGACTACTCATGCCATATCTGCCGTCTTGTGTTCCTTCTATGACAACAACATCCAACTGACAGCTGACTGTCTTCCTGTCACAGACTACCACATGAACTGAGAAGAATGAGAACTTCAGACATAACAGCTGCACTGGGAAACCATCCACACACAAGGCGTTTCTACCTTGGAACTTTTGCCAGTGATCAATGTCCTAAAAAACCAATTCCCTCTACGTGTTTCGTCAGTAACACAGATCCAAGTTCTAAACCTGGACAGCACTGGGTGGCGTTTTACATTTCTCATGAAGGGAATGTGTTCTACTTTGATCCCTATGGTTTACCTCCATTAACTATATATCACCAGAGGTTCATGCAGAAGTCGTCAGATGGCCACGGGTCGTTCAGCAGAAAACAAGTACAAAACTTGTACGCTAAAACGTGTGGAGCCCACTGCATTAACTTCCTTATACAGACATGTCGGACCAAGGACCCACACCACACTGTGAAAAGGTTTTCTCAGGTGCCCTTCAACTTAATGGACAAAATAGTAAGCCCCTTGCTGAGGAAAAGAGAGAAGAAGAGGAGATGGATTTCGAAATGAGTCCAGAAGAAGTAGCAGTGAAAACAAACATGAGCAACCTGTTGGTGAAAGGGAAAGTTAAACGTGAATTGGACATGATAGACCGGCTTCAGAGCACGGCGGAAGTAATAGACAAGATTCTCATGATCATGGGCGAGTTAATGGACAAAGTGGTAGCCCTGGAGGAGAATGACATAGGAAGAAGAGCCCTGAAGGATTTGATGGAGAGAATGCGTGCCTTAGAGGATCGTAGCCAAAGTCCAACTCCAGCTAAGACCGGGTGCAGTTGGTACTGCAACAAGAATTCATTTTCCATATAATACCCATGTACTCTGCTTGCAAGCATATATCATTATAATAATTCATACCTAGCATGTACTCTGATTCGAAGAAAGAATAAAAAAGATTAAATTCAAAAAGAACCGAGTTGTGTTTTTGTTGCATTTTAATCTGATATCAAAAAATGAGTCATAAGTATTGCGTAAATCCGTAGAAATATTGCATCAGAACATGAGTCATTGTTGTTGTGTAATTTCTTACAAGCATTGCGCAATACACCTTCATACGTAGGTCATACGTTTTTGCAAGTAGGTTAGTAGGTCACTTCCGGTTTGCAAGTAGGTCAACCCTAGGTATTGCGCAATTCTCTTAATTTATGCAACTAGGTCAGGTCACTAGGTCAAATGGAATCCAGCTCTCTGATTGGTCGAAAAAACTAGGTCATGACCTTATGACATCACTTCCTGTCAAATCCAGCCCTCTGATTGGCTGAAATTAGGTCACTTCCGGTCTACCAGTAGGTCATGACCTAGTTAGTAGCTAATCCATTGCGCTCAGTTTGCATGTATATACTACTCCTTCCCTTGACATCTGTGATTCATGCTAACTTATAGGTACTCCCTAATTATACCACATTTGAGAACAAAATGAAAGCATGTTGGCTATGTTTTGTACCTGCCCATAACAACACAGGCCTGATTAATTGAACAATAATATAACAGGCATTGCACAGATTTATGGAACAGCTCTATGTTTCTTCTTGAGTTAGTCGGCAAGTTGTAGGCGTTTCATAATGTTAACTCCTACACTGACACTAAAGGGACATAGGCCAGGTAGCAACTACCTCTGCAGTATAGATGCAGCATGCTGGACCCTTGGAAATCACCATAAACTGTACATGAATTAATGTGTACTTCAGATATTCTATTGAATGCATGGGCTGGTAGACCAGTTTACGCCTTTAGTGCTTTCAGGATGGGCTATTATAGTTCAATGTAATATTTCAACTTTTAAAGAGAGGCATGTATTTCTTCTGTGGCTTTCAGGGAGGAAAATATGGACTAATTTGCATGTTATTAGTTGGGGTGGACCCATGGGGAATGAGCGGATTTCACTGTACATTATATTGATATATGTGGTAGAATTTAGCCAGCTCATCCCCCAATACATTTTTGGCTGCTCCACCCCCACTGGTTTTCTATGCTTGGTTGCTGGTCTTCCTGCATTTGGCATTACTATGGACAGTTACTTATCTGCTGATTTAATCTCGACAGGGTTGAATATAATTGAATTATCTCTCACAAATTAAAGTGTAGCTGCAGAGCCAACAAAGCTCACCAGATAGCATTCATCAATTTTCTGGACATTGCCTAGGATACTTCTTAATCTATTCAAGGTGCCTTAGTATTGTTGTAAATGAATAATACTCAAGATGAGTTTGATACTACCAAGATTGATTCCCTTGGGGTTTCTTGTAATACACACTTACCATCTAACCAGTTTACACTACTATGGGGGTGTGGATAGGGGGTCCCCCATGTCACATGTCGATTTAAAAAAATGGCCATGTCCCCATGTCAATTTTAAGAAATGGTCATGTCACCATGTCGTTTTTAAGAAATTGTTCATGTCACCATGTCAATTTTAAGAAATTGTTCATGTCCCATGTCACTAAGCCTAAAAAAGCCTGTGTCTCCATGTCAAATTTTGTGGTCCAAACCCATTACTATGGTAAATGCACACTCATATACATACTATGTAATCAAGCACACTCTCTCTCATACAGAAAAGAAAACTGAGTCAATGGCTGCCACCTACTCTTTTAAAACTATTTATGAATCTCCTGTTGTCATAAATCTATATTTAGGAGTTTTAAACAGCATATCACCTTCAAATGCATAAGAAAATTAGCATTGATAATGACTTTTAATTGCATATTCAAAATGGCTGCCACCTATCTCATCTAAGATGGTTGTATTTGAGTCCCCTGGCCTTGTAAATAAATAAGGGCTGCCTTAGGTAAAATTCCTACCTTTATCAAATTAAGAAATGAAGAAATTTACAAGAAATGTTGTCAATATTGGTATAATCTCATTAAAAATTAAAAATGGCTGCCACCTACCTTCGCAGTGATGAAAAATATGAAATCCTTGACCCCAAAAATGTATATTCTGAACTTGGAATCATGTTTCTATGTTGATTAGAAGCCGAGAGAGATGGTTTTAAAGAAATATTAACATTTTGGCAGCCATCTTGAATAATTCACATTGCCCAAGGTTGATAATTTCACACCCACCTGGAAAAAAACTTTATTCGACGAGTCCAGGTTAGGTGAAAAATCCCTTGTATACTGCCAGACTAAGTTGGTGCCTGTGTATAATGTTGTAGCTCCTATGCAGGTGTCACATTCTACCTGCCGAACATGTATAGAACAGAAGCCATTGTAAATATCTATGGAATATATATATATGTGTGTGTGTGTGTGTGTGTGTGTGTGTGTGTGTGTGTGTGTGTGTGTGTGTGTGTGTGTGTGTGTGTGTGTGTGTGTGTGTGTGTGTGTGTGTGTAAAGAAAGGCCTGCACCTATTTTGGGCAGTAATTCTTCCTTACCTTTACGCTGTGCTTTAGATTTTGCAGCTCTGTATTTATACTCCAAAAACTTCGAGATCCTGGAAACATAATTGCTCACTTTCCTCCAGGGACCTATTATGGTGCTTCGTACATACATTAGAAACAAGACTATATTATTTTGTTTTGTGATTTTGTCTTTAGACCAGTCTTTCGTGAACTCTCTTATAGAAAGGCTATCATCCATGAAGGGTACATAATCTATTAATCTATTTGAGAAGGCAATAGCTGTTCTTTTAGAAAAAATAGCAATGTGTCTTTGGGTTTGTGCGGCTGCAAGAAGATTTGTAAAGAATTATCAACCATTTCATAGTGACTCAATGCCTCATGAATTCAGTCATTCATGTCATAAAGAGTCAGATTCTTTTTAACAAACTTTCATATTCAAATTGAATTTCCCAACAATTCCTGCAAATGTCGTTTTTTTTTTAAGATTTGACTGGAAGTGGGTGGAATGTATCGGGAACATGCACCCAGTTTAAAACCTGAAATAAATCTGCTTCTGTGGAATAAGATTTTTAATGTATAATTCATTCTCCTCAGTAAATACAGAAGACCTCAAATACAAGAGTAAACTTCATAGCTCATAAATCAGCAGTTTATTACAGCACACCCAACAAGAGGCATTTCCAGGAGTAGAAAAGAGAGGGAAAACTGGGAGGGTTGTATTAATTGTCTGAAGCTAAATATATAGGCAAAGGTTCACGGGTGTTGGGTCTGACTGAGGGTTATCTCATGAGGCGACCCAACACGAGTGAACCTTTGTATTTATTTCATGTTTTCTTAGTCTGAAATGTCCAAAAATCATTTGAAATCGAATAAAAAGATGATTATTTATCTGTTTTATGACCATTTAGTGTGTTTTTACTGGCCGTGGAATACGGCACTAGGTTATTACATGGGGGTGTGAAATATGGAGCTACAAGGTTAAGAATAAGGGGCTGCCGTATTCCACTGATTCCAACATGAAATAAAAAATAATATAGTATCATAAATTATGTAGCTTCCTTTCCTGCCCAGCAACCATTAAACTTCATTTACAGATATTTTGCATCAGAAATAGAGTAGACTGGGTGATGTACAATCACTTTTTGTACATCCTTTTAAATTCCACCCAGGGAGAAGTACTAGAGATGCAATATACAGTTTTGTAATGAAACTCTATGAAGCACAAAACACTGGTGAGGTATCTGCCGTTGTCTTTGTGTATTGATTTCTACCTGGGTTGAAAAGGTTAGGAGTGTGGTTCGTAATATGGACCGATCCACCACAGTTGGCCGATCAAGTACTGCAGCCTCGTTCTGGGCGTATGTAAACATTCAAAATGGAGAACAGGAGGTCATTCGGGGGGCTATGGTAATTAATCAATCAAATTAACCCTCTAAAAGCATAGAATAAATAGAGAACTAAACGACCGTGGCGTACAAGATGGTTGATCCACCCCTTGTGGTGGATCGGCCATCTTGTACACCACCGTCGTTTAGTTCTCTCTATATATTGCAACTACTGCAACATGCAGGACGAATTACTTCGACCCAAAATACCTGTAAGCGATTGATGACTCACGCTACTGGTCGAGTTGGGGCCAGCTTGAGAACCGAGTCAGTGGTGAGAGTCCAGATCATTCCTGACATTCAGAGTCACTGCCATTACTTTCTATACTGTATCTGTTCCCAATAAAGCATTTTATGCCATATTTAATAGAATTAAGAGGGGCCATCCAAAAATGGCGTCATGCTGAAGAGGTGGCGAGCATGACAGGATGGCTGATGAGCAGGCCATATACCTTCAGCATTGCAAAATTAGCAAAAGAACATGACGGGGGAAGGGGGGGTCGAAAGTGGTCAAATTTGGCATGACATCATGAATGGATGGTCCCGGAGTACACCTGGTCACACCTTTTTGTCTGAGGTACATCTCTGTTTGAGGCATATATACATGGGAGCTCAAAAATTTTTAGGATGTCACACTGTCACTTTTTAGGAAGGATGGCGCGTCACTCCGTCACTTTTTAGGTATATGCCAATGTCCTGGGAACTTTTGATAGTGTCACCATCCGTCACTTTTTAAAACCACTGTGTCATGAGCATCACCTTTTAAAACCCCTGTCACAGCGTCACTTTTTACACATGTATATATATGTAGGTTAGGGTGATATCATGATACTGTAACAGATGAAAACACTAACGCTGTCAATCACCCATGGTTCTCTCAGGAATTATCATAATCTCCCGTGTATGAGACGCACCTAGAGTTTTAGAATATGGCCCAAAAAATGAAAAGATTTCATAACTTTTGTTCTACTGAATGGATCTTCAAATTACAAAGACTATTTGAAGCTAGCTCCTCCCCCCCATCATGATGACCCTCCAGGAGTATATATATATCAACCCCGTAGGGTCGTCATGATGCTCCAATGAAGTGCTGGTGAGCAGTCTCACCAGCACTTCATTGGTGCATCATGACGACCAATGGGCATGATGCACTCCTGCATCAGCGGCCCTTAAAGGGTTAAGACATTTATGTCAACTCAGGGTGCGACTTATACGTGGGATGTGCCCTATATGTGGGAGATTACATTATATAATGAAAAATGATATGATATGACAAAAGAGCCTACCAGTTTACATTTATTATTATTTATTATTCACATTTATTTTTGGTAAAGTATGTACAGAATCGCACCCTTCATCTTGAATTGAAAATAAGTATACATTTTATCTACAATTTAAAAATCTCTGGTACTAATATCCCATTTCGGCACTAAAGGGAGAAACAAAGAGACAGAGACAGACAGACAGACAGACAGAGAGGGAGACAGAGACAGAGAGAGAGAGAATCACCAAGTATGAGGTAGGTGTTTTACGTTGTTATTTTTCATATACAGGATATGGGGTCGGGGGATGCACGAGTGTACCATGCTCATTGGTCATCACCAATGATGGCGCATCATGCCGACCCTCCGTGAGTGTATAAAACACATTGGGAATTTCTTTTTCTTATAGACTGACCCTATGGTGTCCATACATTCAATACCAGTTGGCATAACATGTATACCGATTTGGTGACTCGCTACCATTGCATTTTGTTTCCCTGGAATATCATTGCTACTATGCTAGTACCGTAATAATATTCTTTTAACCAGCATGGGATGCGCGGCTTTACCCCTGTGCTAAATAAATGGAGACCCCTGCACTTATCCCTTTAAGGGCTGCTGATGCATTGATGCATCAGGCCCATTGGTCATCATGATGCATAAATGCAGCCCTGTCGAGAAACTTGCCGGGACTACATTCATGCATCATGCCAACCCTACAGGGTTGATACAGTCGCGGAGGGTCGGCATGATGCTACAATGTATTGCAGGCAAGAAGACTTGCTATCACTTCATTGGTGCATCATGCCGAACAATAGGCATGGTGCCCCTAAAGAGTTAGATAAAAAACAATGGCACTAACAGAAAACAATACTTTATCCAAGTACTACTTCTCACATCAGTGTCTAAGGCCTTATTTTGTCAAACTTCATGTACTGTACTTATTAGTTATGATATCACATTCATGATTATAATTCAGGAGCCGAAAATTAGTCCAAGCACCCCAGGCAGCCTCTCCGGAGGCCCCCTGCCCTGTGTATTGCGTAACTCCTTTGTACCGTCCTGCGAGGTGTGACCGTCTAACTCCAGTTTGTCTGTGTATGGCGTATCTCTAGCACTGTATGTGGATTGTAGATTCTTAACAAATAATCCAGATTGTGAACTTCTCGGTAGGGTAGGCTCCATTTTGCATCCTTGCGACAATTTTACCAATTTAACACCAAAATTGTCTCGCTCCTCGATGTCAGTCGATTCAAGTTTATTTTGTTTAGTTTTGCTAATTCCTGGTCATTGTGTTTCAGTGAACTCTTTATTTAGCCTGTCCAAGTCTTTAGAATCACAAACTTTATGGAGCTCAGGACGTCCGAGTAATGATATGGCCATCCGCATTGTGGACCAGATGTTATCTGACATTGGGGATCGATCGCCTTTTGGACCCCGACTCTCGCGCTGCAAGTTTAGCGCTGCCAGGAAATGTTCAACGGCCTCCCTGTAAGAGAAAGTAGGATACATTAATACACTGGTCAACATAAATTATAACTTTTACACAATTCTGTAAACTTTGGTTATGTCTTTCATCAAAATGACTTTCTAAGGATATATCGTATGCGACCTTGGGTACAAAAGGATTGCCTCAGCTACGTCCTATAGAATTTAGCTCAAGTCAGGGTGCGTCCTATATGTGAGAATTTTACATTATAGAACGGTACTGAATTGACCAAAGTTTGACCCCAGGTGAGTCCTATAGGATCTAGACTAACTCAGGGTGCGTCACGCAACGTGCGTCTTAGACACAAGGATTTACGGTAGTTTAGAAATTGGCCAAATTTTACAAATTTGAAGACAAATCACTTTTTTACTACAGTGCCAGTGTTTTTAAATGTGCTGGTAGGGAAGCTATGGTTAAAGCACATAGTGTAGAGTTTCGGTGTACGTGTGAAGGCCTTTTTTTTGCTCTGTTGGGGGAAGAAACTGTGTGCGAAGGCAAATTCAGATGTAAAGGCTTAGGCATATTTGCAACGTTCCTTAGAATAGTGTATCATCAAAAGGTTGCTGGGGAGGGGGCGCTTAATAAGATAATTATTTAAGGTCGATATTTGAAGCTAAAATAATTTTTGAAGCGCCCTGGACGCTTAAGTCGAATACAGTAATGTTGAATTTAGGTATATGAAAGGGGTCTTTACAAGACAAATTCAATTCTGAGCATTATATTTCATATCAAAATTGAAGAAGCATAAATAGAAAAAGATTTAAGAGTGTTGGGTCTGACTGAGAGTTATCTCACGAGTGAACCTTTGTATTTATTTCATGTTATCTTAGTCAGAAATGTTCAAAAATCATCTAAGATTAAATCGAATGATGATTATCTATCTGTTTTAGGACCATTTCATCGCCTCAGTGCAACAAGGTTGTATCTGCATATTTCAAGTTTTGCAGGAGAAGCAAAAGAAGTGTTGCCATTACTATAGCACAGAGTAAACACAACCATATTATATTGGGGCCTGTAGGCAGACATATCATAGACAGAGCTTCAAAACTTTCACAGTAGGTAGATAAGAGTCGATAGATAATAAAACAGAAGAAAACTCAATTTGGCCAAAATGTCAGTTACAACATTGTTGCACTGAGGCGACGATTTGGGGTGATTTTACTGGCCGTGAGATGTTTGTTGATACATACTTATAGACTCCCAAGTTGATACAGGCTATCCCCAGGTTGTAGCGTGTCCGGATATAGCCAGGCGTGATCTGTAGAGCTCGGTGGTACGCCTCCACGGCCTCCTCACTACGACTGCCGTTAGCTAACGTAGCACCCAGCTTGTTCCACAGTAATGAGTCCTGTAATATATAAGTAAGTCATGTTAGATCTCAGTATGACTATAGTAAGCTAAAATATGACTATAGTTAGGTAATGTATGACTATAGTTAGCTAACGTATGACTATAGATAGCTAATATATGACTATAGATAGCTAACGTATGACTATAGATAGCTAACGTATGACTATAGATAGCTAACATATGACTATAGTTAGCCAATGTATTACTATAGATAGCTAATGTATGACTATAGTTAGCTAGCGTATGACTATAGTTAGCTAACGTATGACTATTGTTAGCTAACGTATGACTATAGTTAGCTAACATATGACTATAGATAGCTAATGTATGACTATAGATAGCTAACGTATGACTATAGTTAGCTAACATATGACTATAGTTAGCTAAAATATGACTATAGTCAGCTAACGTATGACTATAGTTAGCTAATGTATGACTATAGTTAGCTAACATATGACTATAGTTATCTGACATATGACTATAGTTAGCTAATGTATGACTATAGTTAGCTAAAATATGACTATAGTTAGCTAACATATGACTATAGTTAGCCAATGTATTACTATAGATAGCTAACGTATGACTATAGTTAGGTAACGTATGACTATAGTTAGGTAACGTATGACTATAGATAGCTAACGTATGACTATAGTTAGGTAACGTATGACTATAGTTAGGTAACGTATGACTATAGATAGCTAACGTATGACTATAGCAAGCTAACATATGACTATAGTTAGCTAATGTATGACTATAGTTAGCTAACGTATGACTATAGTTAGCTAGCGTATGACTATAGTTAGCTAACTTATGACTATAGATAGCTAACATATGACTATAGTTAGCTAACTTATGACTATAGATAGCTAATGTATGACTATAGTTAGCTAACATATGACTATAATTAGCTAACATATGACTATAGACAAGTAACATATGACTATAATTAGCTAACGTATGACTATAGATGAGTGACATATGACTATAGATAGCTAATGTATGACTACAGTTAGGTAACGTATGACTATAGTTAGGTAACATATGACTATAGTTAGCTAATGTATGACTATACTTAGCTAACGTATGACTATAATTAGGTAATGTATGACTATAGTTAGCTAACGTATGACTATAGTAAGCTAACGTATGACTATAGTTAGCTAACGAATGACTATAGATAGCTAACATATGACTATAGTTAGCTAACATATGACTATAGTTAGCCAATGTATTACTATAGATAGCTAATGTATGACTATAGTTAGCTAGCGTATGACTATAGTTAGCTAACGTATGACTATAGTTAGCTAACGTATGACTATAGTTAGCTAACATATGACTATAGATAGCTAATGTATGACTATAGATAGCTAACGTATGACTATAGTTAGCTAACATATGACTATAGTTAGCTAAAATATGACTATAGTCAGCTAACGTATGACTATAGTTAGCTAATGTATGACTATAGTTAGCTAACATATGACTATAGTTATCTGACATATGACTATAGTTAGCTAATGTATGACTATAGTTAGCTAAAATATGACTATAGTTAGCTAACATATGACTATAGTTAGCCAATGTATTACTATAGATAGCTAATGTATGACTATAGTTAGCTAGCGTATGACTATAGTTAGCTAACGTATGACTATAGTTAGCTAACGTATGACTATAGTTAGCTAACATATGACTATAGATAGCTAATGTATGACTATAGATAGCTAACGTATGACTATAGTTAGCTAACATATGACTATAGTTAGCTAAAATATGACTATAGTCAGCTAACGTATGACTATAGTTAGCTAATGTATGACTATAGTTAGCTAACATATGACTATAGTTATCTGACATATGACTATAGTTAGCTAATGTATGACTATAGTTAGCTAAAATATGACTATATTTAGCTAATGTATGACTATAGATAGCTAACATATGACTATAGTTATCTGACATACGACTATAGTTAGGTAAAATATGACTATAGTTAGCTAATGTATGACTATAGTTAGCTAACATATGAGTATAGTTAGCTAGCGTATGACTATATTTAGCTAAAATATGACTATAGTTAGCTAATGTATGACTATAGTTAGCTAACATATGACTATAGTAATCTAACGTATGACTATAATTAGCTAACATAGCACCCAGTGTGTTCCACAGTAATGAGTCCAGTAATGTATAAATAAGTCATGTTAGATCTCACTACGGCTATCTTTAAGACAAAGCTAGTGATCATCAGAAAATTTCGCTTGGACCCGACACACACGCTACCGCCTGAGGAGTACTGTACTTTATTTGTGTAGCTAAATGTGGCAAGGACCACGGATAGGAGTTGCCACTCTGCGGCCGACGTGTGACGTCACAGAGCTGCTACCTGAGGGCAAACATTGCATACACATGGTCAGGTAGATGCACCGTGAGTTGAAATCAAATATACCTTCTAAATATACCGATCATATCTACTTAGATGAAGATATAAAAGACGCTCTTACATTCAATACATCTAATTTACTAAAGAATATGATAATTCTATCAAGAATAATTCCCAAAGGCAAGATTAGCATACATGGGTAAACTGCATGTAGATAAAACATAGTCAACTTACCCTATATGTAGGTCATCTCGATACATTTGTTTGTTTTCCCGCAAAGACCCATGAATAGTAACTGTCACTTCTGACATTACACAAGAGGTCACCCTAACTATGTTTCCCGGGTTCTTGAGATATGGCCCCCTCTAGCATACAGAAAGCTCATCCCCAACAATATAAACAAATTGGCTGAACCCCCAACGTATAGTGTAAGTTGCAAAGTCACAGGATCGTTACCTGCGGACAGACAGGTACATGCACCATGAGTAGGAACTCCTAGAAATATTGATTTGATCAGATGAGAAATTGTAATTGAAGATTAACAGAATAATGCAGGTCAGGTCCTTCATTCCTATGTTTCACTAGGATTGAATCCAGAACATACTCCTCACTATCCATATAGTGAGGCTTTGTGTCTCTCCATTTCTGGTCCCTCGAGGATGCATCATTTTGTGCTGCATTCTCCTGGGAATCTATCGGATTGGCATTTTTTGCCAATCTTTGGTCGGCCTGTTCAAACACTATGTGTTTGGGCTATACATCAAACCAATTGGTCACGGCACCAGTGTGGTGGTTTCAGATTTCGTTTGGACAGACGAGTCAACGAAAGATAGTTCGGGTGTATGCTAACAGGATTTTATTTCGACACACAATCAGCGGCTACCTGGAGGTAGCGGAAAACGTCTTTGTCATGTACCGGATGCTTCTAGCAGCATTTTGGATGTTTGCCTAGAGAGGACCGAGCCAACTCTGACGCGGCTGCTGAGCCCTGTCCTCCTTATAGGTAGGAACAGTGGCGGCACACCGTGCTACCCTCTCACCTCCCGGATCGGTGCTGCCACCTATCTGACAAGTGGAGGGCGGAACCCGGCTGGCTGACTCACCCACAGCGCCAAAGAACCATAATATACACAGGATTTACCGTACCTCTACACTATACTTGCTAGTCACTGGTTACTAACTTAATTTAGTCATATAGTCACCATATAGTCATGCCTTGATGCTGAGCATCAAGTACTTAGTCACTGTAACTAATATGTATAGTTAGCATGACCAATATCCATTCAAGATGGCTGCTGTATGCCTTCCTCATGATGCTCGGGTGAAACTGAAAATAACTCTTGAAACACTGTAATAATCACACAATATCATGACACATAGATGACATAACTATCCCTTAATTGCCAGGTATGGTCAATACCGATGGATGAACAAGATAGGGTGAAGATTAAGCCTGATCATGTCCTGATTTGTCTCCAGTGTAAAGCATCCAGCAAACATGTGCTCTTTGTTTTTGTGCACAGAAAACTGTGACATCATCAATCTATGAGCTCTACACATAGCCAAAATGACTATTTCCATGACTAATATGTGACTAATGCATTATAGTCATTTAACTTTGGGGGTCAAAATATGCTGGTATATCCAGTTCTGACTATAGGTTTTATTATCAGTGTGCTCTAGACAAAGGAACAATTTCAATATTCAAATCCAAGAGGAGCCAGATTTATTGCGTTTCTATCTACCTACACATTTTTATTTATTCAAATGACCTTTATGGAGAAGGTAATTTGGTTGGGATTGCAGCTCTGTGGGTCACATAGAAGCTTTTTCTGAGGATCATCTATAACCAGATTTCTCAGCTTATGTAAGTTAAACAAAGAATAAAGCAACTTCAAACTTGAACATGGACACCTTAGAACAAAACAATGGAGGTATGGAAGATAATTACAACTGACACCAGGACAGCATTTCTCAACATGGTACAATGGAACATAGCCCCTACAATTTGAACCTCTCAAAATTAGAGTGTGTGATTGTGTTTAATGCACTATGACTAGCCTGTACGATCAGCACGGAATGTAGTGATGCATAGGGTTTGGTAGGGCAGTCGTACCAGTGCAATCTTTAGTAACTTCTAACTGCAGGGCTGTAATTACATTAGAGTGAGGGTTCCCACTATGATTTGAAGTAGTCTAGTCATACCATCTTGAGAAATGCCTTCCGGAGTCACAGCGGTTTAATACAAATGCTGGGGATCGATAAAAAGTCAAGTAGTGTTCTACATAGGTTGTATTAAGTTGTCTCAATTTGAATTTATACATTCTCCAATGCCCGGTGTTCTTATATTTTTTTCATATCCTTTACAGAGTGAAATCTGTATTATTCATGGAACTATCATCATTTTCTTATCTTGATATCATATGCGATTTTCTTGCATTATTGATTTAATGGGGCTGCGAAGGATTTTAATGTATTTGTTTGTGTATTTGTCCATATAAATAGTCAATCTTAAATGACACAACTAGATGCCAGTTTGGTTTTAATGATGGCATTTATTTAGTCAATGTTAACATTATGTAATCTGTGTTATCATGCTCATCCTACTTATCTTTCCACTTATCACTTTGTGTTAAGCATTATAAAAGGAGCAGACCTTGAGCCAGTGTGGTTTTATAACACGACAGGCCAACATGTCAATACTTCTTTCAGATGTTACTTTTCATCTTTCATTGTTATCTTCCACATGTCTCTTGTCACCTCATTGATGGCTAGTGAGGTCCCATCTGTGCGATGTGTCACCTCCACAACTAAGTAGGCATCTGGTGTGCAAGTGTAGGTTACGAGCGGATCATACCATTCCCATTGTCCTTTGGTAGTTTCGTTTGACTTTTGCGATAACTTCACCTTGATAAACTCCTGAGGAACCTTCCTCATTTTGACAGGGAGATCCAGACGCAGTATCTGCACCGCTTCCCAGCCACTCTGTGCTGTTAGCTGAGCTAGCAATGGAGTGTCCACGTCTGAAGAACACTTACTTACAATCCACACCAGACCTTCTGCTCCATCGGTACCACACTTGGGGAGCTTTGACTTCTGTCCTGACATCTTGTCGTTACAATGTACTTTCTTCTATGGATATCTGAAGTACAAAATTAACAATCAGTTATTTTGATACCACTAACTCATGAAATTTGCATGTGAAATGGGACAGGGCATTTTAGTATTCAACATGTATTTAACTGTCCAACTATGTTGTTGTTAGGAACACTTTTGTATAATTTTAACACAGCAATGGTATGTGGTATAAGTTATACTATGATCATTTAATGGGAAAAACACGATTCCAGCAAAAAACATACACAATGTGTAAAAGAGTCAGTCGTAGACAACATTTGTGCTGTATGCTACCTACTGACAGCTCACAGAATCATTGACTAGACCTGTGTGTATAGCAAATGATATGTTAACCCCCTGATATCGCAGCTTCTTCATTTGATCAGAGCTTTTATAATTGATATCACAGTTTTAGAATTGGATCAGAGGTTTTCTATGATAAAGGAATTGGAGAAGGAGATTAAAGCTTACTGATAATCAAGTTAACTCTTTAATTCCCTGTACTGTATATGCAGTGCTGTAGATTTAAAGGGTCTTATAACTTTAAAAAGAACAGCCCATCCATTCGTTCTCAATTCATGTTAACCTAAATATCGGGTTGAAACAGAAATTAATAGAAAACATTTGATAACATATTTTCTCCGTCTGATATCAGAGTTTCTGACTGGCATTCAATAGGCCCGTTCAACAGTCACAAATCATAGCTTGATAGGATCCTGTACACCCTAACAGTGCTGGGATGCTAAAACTAAGATATATCTGTAGCGTGAGTTACAGTTAGGCCCCTGTGACGTCACAGAGCTGCTACCTGAGGGCAAACATTGCATACACATGGTCAGGTAGATGCACCGTATATATATATATATATATATATATATATATATATATATATATATATATATATATATATTTATATAAAAATTTCCACCCACCCATGGATTTTGATGTGATTGCCTTATAGGTTAGGGAGTGGTCATTATTTATCAACAGGAGGGTGGGGGTGCACGCACGGTAGTGTGAAAAAATTATATGCTCCCCTTTTAACTATAGTACAGTCAATCCTCGCGTATAGGACGCTCCCTTACATATAGGACGCACCCTGAGTTAAGCTTTAGGGAGTGGTCATTATTTATCAACAGGGGGGATGGTGGGTTTGAGGGGGGGCGTAAAAATTTCAGACCCCTCCCGAGGGGGGCTAAGAAAATTTTGACCCCTCTTGAGGGGGGGGGGGCCTAAAAGAATTTACCCTCTTTTGAGCAAAAAAGCCAGCGTGCTACTATAGCTCAAAGAGGGGCCCGAAAATTCTCTGTGCCTCCGGTTTGGAGGGGGTGCAAAAGATTTTGACTGTCATCAAGGGGTTGGCGTAAAAAAATTTCGTCCAGCCGCGCGGAAACCCACCACCCGCCCCCTGTTGATAAACAATGACCACTCCCTTAGTCCATAGGACACCTATGGGGTCAATTTTTTGGGATTTTGAGTTTAATAGGTATGGTGAATACTATAGGACGCATATGAAGTAATTTTGGTATATAAGCCGCGTCTTTTTTATGCCCTCCTCAGGAGGGGTCCAAACCCACCACCCCCCCTGTTGATAAATAACTACCACTCCCTTATATTTTGACGGATTATTGTGGCCACATATCCTCTAAGATTCACCTTGAAATCATGTTTCTTGGCTATATTGGACAGGACGAAGACTCCTCTCCCACCCCCCCCCCCACCCCCCCCCAAACATTGCAGCTCATGTAACCTTTTTTTAGGGTACCTGGCAATTACCCCACCCAACATGGCGGACTGTAGATAAACAAGGGTGAACAGTTTTCCTTATGTTAGTCTATACACTATTCGACTGCATATCAGTATTGCAGAATCATGACTAGGGAATGGATACTTATGGAAAACTGGAGTTCCTACATTAAGATAATATAAGTAATATATTTGTGTGCATTTCTGGGCTTAGCCACCGTTATCATCCTGTGGGCATTTTTCCCATTGATTTATGACCATGAGATGTAGTACAATGTAATTAACTTTGTTTGGAGGACATACCCAGATTTACGGGTTTTGCAGTGAATGATTTCAATAAATTCTGTAATCAGATCGAGTGCATCGCTCTCCACTTACCATGAAATATTAGCCTAAATACCACTCAAATCAGTTGATATACTGTCATACTAGTAATTATGCATGATCAAGTTGTCATATGAGAAATATCATAAGACTAGTGGTATATAGTGTAAATACATTAAGCTCTCATAAAATAGTGTTATTTCCAGTTGTCACTGGTTTATTCAGCTTTAGGCAACATGTAAGAAATATCAATCATACAGTAGTTAGTATGTAGGTAATTTGTACATACAGTAAATATACAGTAAGTTATAAAGTATAATGTTCTGTTCCACTCCACCTGTGAGGTAATAATAATACAATGTCCAGCATAGTTCTAGGTGGGTTCCCACACCTAGCTCCTGACCTGCTGCTTAGAGGAATAATGTAATAATGAATAACTTTACCCTCTGGTGGAAGTCTTGAGGAAGATACCCTCTGGCCACTAATGATAGAAACCAATGCCTGTCTAGCATAGTTTCACCATAGTGCAGTGGTATAGCAGGTAGCAGGAGATGACTGGAGATGTTACCTCTAGAGCGGTTCTTGGTGTTCTTATTTCTAGGAGGTGCAGCCAGGCTATTTGTAGCAAATCTTGGAAAAGCACCTCAGACTGACTGGGGCCAGTGGCATCTGCCTAACTCTGCAATTGTTTGAGGGGAGGCTTTCATGTGTCACTGGGTCCACAAAGGACCCCCATGGGCGCCGCTGTGTCCCCCATTGTCTTAGTCGGTTCTGTAACTTCAAACCCCCATATCTCGGAAGTTTACGCCGTTACAACCGCCATTTTGCGCATGCGCGGAGTTGAATATGCCAAGTTTAAACTGCCCGCTTGATAGGCGCGTAACTCGCGCCGGTTCGTCTGTAGTGCACTCGGAGGTTGATTCAGTCTCCATGGCGTAACTTCCTTAATAATGGGAGTTACGCCTTGATTGATCTTGGGCTCATTTTGACCGTCTAATTATGGGCTTTCCATAAATGCTTTGATATTTGACCTAGGTCGCTCAGGAGCGACGCTAGAGCGACCGGACGGTTATGGCGTCGTGCTTATGTAACCCATTGTTCAGTTATTAGAGTGCTCAGACACTCATGACGGCGTCTGCGGTGCCCAGGCACCCGTGACGGCCGGTTGCATTCACTTACAAGTTATTAGTTTGTGCACTGAACCATGAGGTCGCACACTGAGACCCTCATTTTTATTATATTGTGCAGTGAACCATTAGGTCGGACCCTTTGATGTCATAAACTCTGTCTAACTGACTTTGGCTGGTGTGCAGTGGGGCATGAACGCTCTTATACAAAGTTTGAGCGCTCTTATAGCTCTTAGAACCAACCTATGTATTAATTTCTTAGATATTCTTTGATTAATACAATAATATGTTAGAATTTATGGAATAATAAAATGGTATATCAATACCGTATTCATTCTAATAAGCACACATGCTCTAATAAGCGCACCCCCTCCTTTTTGATATAAAAGTGTAAGATTAAAGATTTCTTGGGCAAAAACAACGATGTTAGGCTTTTGGGGGTGCGCTTATTAGAATTAACCTTACTAGCGTAATCTCCCGTGTATAAGACGCATCCTCTACGCCAAACAAATGCCTGGTGCATCTTATAGGATTTTTTCAAGTTGGGGGTGCGTCTTATACGAGGGGTAATTTTACTATAGAACAGTACTGAATTTACAAAATTGGTACCTAAGAGGTGCGTCTTATACGCAAAATAACCATTGACAAGTTAGGGGTGCGTCCTCTACGCGCACCGCGTCTTCTACGTGGGAGATTACGGTATTAATTTTCCGCGCATGTGCTTAATACCGAGGTAGCGGATTGTCCAATAGGCGCGGCCATTGCTGAAGCTGGTTCCCAGCTGTTATCACTGATAGCACCTTTCTGATGGGTACCACTGCCCCCCCCCAAGAGGACCGCAGTGTATATTTGGTGTTATTTCATTGGCTGATAATTGAACCAGCTAAGCCGGTATAGAACGAATACGGTACATCCTAAGGATTAATTTGATGCCTGGTTCGCCTATTTTAGACCAATTACAGTGCCTGCGGCGCTGCTCGCACGAAAAGAAGTGGCGCCACCACGCGCCAAAAGCATTGCAACTCCTACCGTTGTTACTCTGTGCTTGTCACACAACTTCTACTGTTTTCTTATTCACTGGGTCACTTTCGCTGGTTGCTGTCAGATAGGGTGTGAGTGGCCAACTACGGGAACATCCCACGTCAAAGCAGACAACTTCCGGGGTAGCCGTTTTGGTAAAGTTAGTGGAATCATTTTACAACACCCCTAAATGCAGAGCTACAATGTGTCTCCTGCTGCCACTTCCTGATAATTTGTGTCATGCAACCAAGGTTGGTCAAAATGCCCACTTCCTACTAGAACCAAAGTTATGAAGTCATCCCCACAAGTCAGCAGAATGCACATTGAAAATTTCAAAATTTTCTTGGGGGGCATGCCTCCAAACCCCCCTAGGTGTATCGCTGCACTGCGCTTGTGACAGTCTGTGCTGTGCCATCCCCCTACATTAAGCCTCACCACCATATCTTGCCCCCCCCCCCTTTACAAACTCCTGGATCCACCCCTGCAGATGCCATGGCCAAATGTGCGCCCCCCCCCTTTCTCCAAATCCTGGATCCGCCACTGCTACAGTGTCAACTTATCACTCCTCTCATGAAGCAATAAAGGTACTCACTATAATAAAGCTTCCACTGTGTATATCCTGAAACACTCCTGTGTTGCCCTGCCTGTCTATTTCATGCTGTTGAGTTCATAGAATTTAGTATTTTGAGACTCTTTGTTTTCAGTCCAGCCCCAGGAAGAGCCTCACTGCCCATGTGAAGAACCGTGACATATGGGTGGAGAGTGTATATAGGACTCAGAATGGAGACCTAGTGGAGCCGCCATTTTGAATTTCGCTGGTTGAGGTAAAACCCACTGATAGCACCTACCATTATGGGTACCTTGTGTTAACACCCACTTTGGATGTAGGGGGGGGGGGGTGTGGCTGCTAGTGGGGAATGCATGGTGAGGCCCTGCCTCGTGGGTTGGTGAGGGGATCCAGCAGTCTAAATCCATGTGTAAACACGGTTCTATCATTGTCCAACATAATGTACACTCATTAACAAAGTGAAACAACAACATTTTACTAACCATAAGAACTGCAGAAGAAGAACTGCATAAGAAGAAGAGTCTACATATTGCAACCACTTTTACTGAACATCTGACAGAAGAGTGTAAGGTACAGTGCTGCCTACGTGTGGCCGGAATGTAAATTAGTAGTTTCATACTAGAAGTTTCATTGGTGCTCCGTAAGGGGCAAAACAAAGTTTTACTTCCGAATAGTAAAGGTCTCTTTTCTCTGCAACTAACCAATAGATTTTGATGACATTTTTACAGAGCATGCCTTGTTACCATAGAAAAGGCCGGTCTTACTTGGAAAATGATTTTTTAAAAATAAAAAAAAAACGACCCCAACTCAAGCATGGGCCTATGGGCAGGTCCCTTGAAGGTTCCTTGTCACTATAGAAGTCGATCTCAATTACAGCATGATTTGAATTTTTCAGAAAAATTGGCCCTTATTATACAGAGATGTAAGTTGTCAGGGATTTCCCTGAAAATAGGGAATTCAAAAATGTTGAAATGTAGTCTGAATAGGGATATCCAGGGTCTTCAGGGACAGAATTTATTCACAGCCTTCTTTCCCTAGTCGTTTTCTTCACACAGACCCAGTCCTCAGTTGTATTTTCAACTAGGGACTCCACTAAGCCCCCCTGGTGTAAGCAGAGGGACTCACTGGTCCAGTAGAGACTCCGGGCAGGGAATCTCAGGGGCAGACCCTCCCAGGGAGAAATGAAGGGAATGCTGCTCTCTGATTGGTCTAAAACCATCAGTCAGCTACATAGTATAATTGTTTAACACCAGGGGGTGCCATGATGCTGTGCTGGGCAGAGTCTGCTCTGAACACTCTGCTTATATTCTGACCTAGCGTGATACATTATTGACCAATTAGAAAATTCCTCTCATTCGCTGCAGACCTTTCAGGGTGCATTACGTAACACCCGGTACCCATCAGCTTGCTGTTATCAGTCCTTATCTCGCAAGGTACCAGCTTCAGCAGGGGTGGGCTCACTGAGGAATCCGCTAACCCGGAATACCAGGGGTGCTGTCAACTCTCCCAGTGTCGCGATAACAGCTTTTCAGGGATTTTCCCAGTACCTGACTTACATCTCTGAACTTTAATAGGCCTATGCGGGCAAGTCGGAACAACAATCGCTCTTTTCTCTGCAACTAACCAACTGATTCTGATGAGATTTTACTGAGTACTCCTTGTGACCATAGGAAACATTGATCTTACTTAGAAGGAGATTTGAATTTATTTTAAAAACAACCCCATTTCAACCTAGAGCCTATGGGCAGGTCCAAAGTTTGATGGCTGTTTTCTCCGCAACTAACCAATAGATTTCCATAAGAATTTCTGAAGGTTCCTTGTCACCATAGGAGAAGTTGTTTTCAATTACAGAGTGTTTTAAATTTACTTCATTAGTGCATCATGACTAAGGTCATTGAATAATAAAGGCCATCCGAGCGGTGGAAGTTTTGAGGGCTTTGCCCAACCCGAACTATTTGTGTCGTGTTGGTTTCTATAGCTACTAAGCAAGCCAAAGAGCCACCCTTATATTCATATGAATAAGAGCTATTACACTACTTTCTTTAGACATGGATGAATGATCTATTCAGAACAAGAGATCTCATTGAAGATGCCCCAAGGCAGTTTCCAGCTGATAGATTCTACCATTTCTTAAAAAAGGTTTACTGAAATCAACCTTGGAGAAGTACTGTCTATGTATACACCGGCAGGGTCGGCATGATGCTCCAATATTAAAGTGCTGGAGAGCAGTCTCACCAGCAGTTCATTGGTGCATCATGATGACCAATGGGCATGATGCACTCCTGCATCATTGGTGCATCATGATGACAAATGGGCATGATGCACTCCTGCATCATTGGTGCATCATGATGACCAATGGGCATGATGCACTCCTGCATCAGCAGCCCTTGAAGGGTCAATCCTTGATAGACATCTCAAAGTGTGTCATTTAATATTGTAACGGGACCCAGAGCACAGAGTGGTGTTTTCTGAACAATCTTAGGGAGCGAGCATTTTTTAACAATGGGGGGGGGGGGGGGTTGGTGGGTTTGACAGGGGGGTCAGAATTTTTTCAACCCCTTGACCAGGGGAGGGTCAGAATATTTTTCAAACCCACCAGCCCCCCTCCCCCGTTGTTAAAAAATTATCACTCCCTTATAGCGAGATACATTGTGGGCAATACCTCTCTCACATTTAGGCATTATGGATCACCATTTGGTGGGGGATATTCCTGTGCACAGCTCCTGTCTTGGCCCTTTATTTTATGCTTATAACCTCTTCCCATAGAGAAAGCATTGGAGGGCCGATCGCCACATCCCCAATGGCGTTATATGGACCAATCCACCAGTCGGCCGATCCAGTACTGCAGCCTCGTTCTGGGTGTATGTAAATATAGGGCAGCAATGTGTTCAAATTGCTTGTAACTCAAAGAAATGAATCAATAGCCTTGAGCAAGTCTAGCTTGTGGTTTGACATCAGCACTCCCTCACCCAGGTTATTGGCACCACCAAGCCACTATTCGCATAACTCCCGCCAAAACTGCTCTATTCGCACCACACTGCCAAAAAAGGCGGGCAAGTTGATATATGGATCAACATCATATACCTTCACCATTGCAGGCAAAAAGCGTCTTATGGCCGTCAACCAACTGACTCTGTAGAATATAGACAATTACTCAAAATTTAAAAAAGTTGGTACTGAGATACCTTTTCCTGCAAGATCCCTACATCTCCTCCTTTAATGGCACTACAAATTCATTAAGTAATTCTGCCTCCTATATAAAAAATTTCGATCTTTTTTAAAACTTATTCGCACCACCAAAATGACTGACAATGAGGGGACCCATGGTCGTCTCCTATAACTCTTTTTGAGTTAAACATTCAAAATGGAGAACAGGAGGTCATTCGCGGGGCTACAGTAATTAATTAATCAAATTAACCCTCTAAAAGCATAAAATAGAGAACTAAACTCCCCTGGTGTACAAGGTATATACATGGGAGCTCAACATTTTTTAGGACGTCACACCATCACTTTTTAGGAAGGATGGCGTGTCACTTTTTAGGTATATGCCAATGTACTGGGAACTTTTGATAGTGTCGCCATCCATCACTTTTTAAAACCACTGTGTCACGGGCATTACCTTTTAAAACCCCTGTGTCACAGCGTCACTTTTTACCCATGTATATATATGTAGGTTAGGGCAATATCATGATACTGTAACAGTCACCCATAGTTCTCTCAGGAATTATCATAATCTCCCGTGTATAAGACGCACCTAGAGTTTTAGAATGTGGCCCAAAAAATGAAAAGATTTCATAACTTTTGTTCTACTGAATGGATCTTCAAATTACAAAGGCTATGTGAAGCTAGCTCCTCCCACCCCTCCCCCCCCATCATGATGACCCTCCAGGAGTATATATACATATCAACCCCGTAGGGTCGTCATGATGCTCCAATGAAGTGCTGGTGAGCAGTCTCACCAGCACTTCATGGGTGCATCATGACGACCAATGGGCATGATGCACTCCTGCATCAGCGGCCCTTAAAGGGTGAAGACATTTATGTCAACTCAGGGTGCGACTTATACGTGGGATGTGCCCTATATGTGGGAGATAACAGTATATAATGAAAAATGATATGATATGACAAAAGAGCCTACCAGTTTACATTTCTTATTATTTATTATTCACATTTATTGTTGGTAAAGTATGTACAGAATCGCACCCTTCATCTTGAATTGAAAATAAGTATACATTTTATCTACAATTTAGAAATCTCTGGTACTAATATCCCATTTCGGCACTAAAGGGAGAAACAAAGAGACAGAGACAGACAGACAGACAGACAGAGAGGGAGACAGAGACAGAGAATCACCAAGTATGAGGTAGGTGTTTTACATTGTTATTTTTCATATACAGGATATGGGGTCGGGGGATGCACAAGTGTACCATGCTCATTGGTCATCACCAATGATGGCGCATCATGCCGACCCTCCATGAGTGTATCAAACACATTGAGAATTTCTTTTTCTTATAGACTGACTCTATGGTGTCCATACATTCAATACCAGTTGGCATAACATGTATACCGATTTGGTGACTCGCTACCATTGCATTTTGTTTCCCTGGAATATCATTGCTACTATGCTAGTACCGTAATAATATTCTTTTAACCAGCATAGGATGCGCGGCTTTACCCCTGTGCTAAAAAATGGAGACCCCTGCACTTATCCCTTTAAGGGCTGCTGATGCATTGATGCATCAGGCCCATTGGTCGTCATGATGCATAAATGCAGCCCTGTCGAGAAACTTGCCGGGACTACAGGGTCGATACAGTCACGGAGGGTCGGCATGATGCTACAATGAATTGCAGGCAAGAAGACTTGCTATCACTTCATTGGTGCATCATGGCGAACAATAGGCATGGTGCCCCTAAAGAGTTATATAATAAACAATGGCACTAACAGAAAACAATACTTTATCCAAGTACTACTTCTCACATCAGTGTCTAAGGCCTTATTTTGTCAAACTTCATGTACTGTACTTATTAGTTATGATATCACATTCATGATTATAATTCAGGAGCCGAAAATTAGTCCAAGCACCCCAGGCAGCCTCTCCGGAGGCCCCCTGCCCTGTGTATTGCCTAACTCCTTTGTACCGTCCTGCGAGGTGTGACCGTCTAACTCCAGTTTGTCTGTGTATGGCATATCTCTAGCACTGTATGTGGATTGTAGATTCTTAACAAATAATCCAGATTGTGAACTTCTCGGTAGGGTAGGCTCCATTTTGCATCCTTGCGACAATTTTACCAATTTAACACCAAAATTGTCTCGCTCCTCAATGTCAGTCGATTCAAGTTTATTTTGTTTAGTTTTGCTAATTCCTGGTCATTGTGTTTCAGTGAACTCTTTATTTAGCCTGTCCAAGTCTTTAGAATCGCAAACTTTATGGAGCTCAGGACGTCCGAGTAATGATATGGCCATCCGCATTGTGGACCAGATGTTATCTGACATTGGGGATCGATCGCCTTTTGGACCCCGACTCTCGCGCTGCAAGTTTAGCGCTGCCAGGAAATGTTCAACGGCCTCCCTGTAAGAGAAAGTTGGATACATTAATACACTGGTCAACATAACTTATAACTATTACACAATTCTGGATACTTTGGTTATGTCTTTCATTAAAATGACTTTCTAAGGATATATCGTATGCGACCTAAATAAGCGTGATTTTTATTACAGTAAATCCTCGCATACAAAAGGATTACCTCAGCTACATACTATAGCATTTAGCTCAAGTCAGGGTGCGTCCTACCGTAATCTCCCGCGTATAAGGCGCGTCTTATACGGGGGGTTTTAGTTCTCATTGGATCCACAAGGGGGACACCAAGACCTTTCTTTTGATATCTTACATGCCCCCTTGGTCAAAATGGGACAAAATGGGACCCAGGAGGGCCCAAGGTGGCCCAAGCTACCCATAGGTTTTTGAATTTTGAAAATTCATTCAGTAGAACCAAAGTTATGAATTTTTCATTTTTTTGAGAATTTTCCAAAACTCTAGGTGCGCCTTATACGCGGGCTGCGCCTTATACGTGGGAGATTACGGTATATGTGAGAATTTTACATTATAGAACGGTACTGAATTGACCAAAGTTTGACCCCAGGTGAGTCCTATAGGATTTAGTCTAATATAAAATTAATCGATACTTACATGTAAGTTGATGATTAATTGTTGTTCCAGGAGCAACGATAGATCGTTGCGGGGTACATAGGAGATGCGCATGTCAGACGTCCGCTGGCAGTGAATCAATCGCTGAAAAGGAATTTCGTTTATGGTACATAGGAATCAATATCTATACTATTCAATTGTCGTAGTTATATAGATGAATTCGTATCGTCGAATAAGATCTATATGTAGATATTATATTCAAGAATGCTTGAATATTGTAGATTAATGATTATGCCTGACTGTCACTAATCTATTCATCCTAGGGAGGATGGGTGGGCCTATGTACCCCGCAACGATCTATCGTTGCTCCTGGAACAACAATTAATCATCAACTTACATGTAAGTATCGATTAATTTTATATTCCAGAGCGCAACGATAGATGTCGTTGCGGTCTATCATAGGAGACTTTAAAGTTCAGCTGATTCACTGCCCATTTCCATAGTCCTATCTTATCTGTTTACTAATTCCCACAAAGGACTGTAACACAGGACTGTTTAGGAAAAGTGAATAAATTTATTCAACCTGACTCTAACAATAGTCAGGCGAAGAAAAGGAAAAAAGTGGTTGTTCTCAGCCAACCAAAAGAAAAGGCTAATTTTCTTTTACCCTTATCTGCGGGTTTCAAAAGGCAAAAAACAATGCCAAATCAAAAGACTAACTGATTTAATCAAGTGGAGCACCTAAAAATGGTGCTAACAATCTCGCATTGAGTATTTAGCAAAAATACTTATGGGAAAATTCTCCCCTTTTGTACAGTCACTCAATTGAGTCCTCCAATAAAAGTCTGGCAAGAGTTTTAGGAGGGTTGGGCTTCTCAATGGGTTTGTTGTAGTGCTTCGCCATGGTCTTGGCATTTTTCCAAGATCCATGGCGAAGCAAGACAGCAGTGGATACACCGAGTCTCCCTCCAGCAGAGGTGCTAGCACCCCTGGTGGAGTGAGCTCGGTATACCCTGGTGTCGATTCCAGCCGCAGTAAGTACCGCGAGGATCCACCTCTTTGAGGAGTCCTGCGTGATCTCCTTATGTGGCCTAATGTAGGACAAGAAGAGCGAATGCTTCATTCGCCCTTTCTTGTCCTTTCTGAAAGGCTTCGTGATCTGAACGTATTGTTTCAAAGCACAGACGACACACAGAGTCTCCTCCTCATGGAACGGTTCCAGGACCAGTTCCTTGAGTGGTTTCCCCCGTACGTGCTGTTTTCATTAGATTCTTTAAAACAAAACGCACAGAACCCGAGGCCAAATAAGTCATATTTCGGAGATCAAGCGCTGGAATGACTTGACCCCGTTGGCCTGTGACTAGCATAATCAACATGACCAACTTGAGACCCAAAGACTGAAGGGACAGGGTCTCGTTGGCACCCCAACGCCGGAACATGCTGAAGACCAGCCTAACATCCCAGAACTGGGAATATCTGGGAGAAGGAGGATTCCTTCTGTAGGCGGTCTGGACGGCCCTGCGTACCCAATAATGGGTACCCATGGTCGCCCCGTTGTCAAGGTTTTGCACTAAAACCGACAACGCACATCTTGCAGCGTTAATGGTGCCGAAGGCCTTGCCCTTTTCCGAAAGAAGCCGTAAGAAACGGCACACCTCAAAAGGGGAAGGGGAGCGATAGGAGACATGGTGAATTATGCAGAAAGTGGCCCACTGACTCATGTATGTCTCGTACACTTTACGTGTACCAGCAGACCAGCTTTCTAGCAAGAATTCAGCGGTTTTCCTATCACACCCCTGGTTCTGAATAAGGTCAAGTTTCACAGTCTTAAAACCTGAAGGCCTATGCCTCTTACGAACCCCCCTCTTCCCTTCGATTCTAGATTTCCGGGACGAGGGTGGATTTTGATGCTGGGAAACTTGTGAATTAGAGGATACCAGGCCCTGCCCGGCCAGTCTGGCACTACTAAAACCAGCTTGTTAGGTTTCTCGCTTCTGGCCTTCCTCACGACTCGTGCGACCAAACTGAAAGGAGGGAAAGCATAAGCATTAATTCCCTCCCAAGACATGGTAAATGCATCAACATGGGATGCTCCTGGGTCTGGCATCCAAGAGCAGTAGAGGTCACATTTGTGATTTAGCCTGGAGGCAAAAAGGTCCCACTCTGGTTTGCCCCAGATCCTGCATATTCTATTGAATATGCGATCATTGAGGCTCCACTCGAGATTGTCTTTAAAGACCCGGGATGCTCTGTCCGCTTTGATATTCAAGATACCAGGGACAAAGGATGCCGTGATCCAGGACCTTCTTGCCTCAGCCCAACCCCAAATGAGCCTAGCAATTTTGTCACATCCAGGAGATCTCACTCCACCCATCTTTGACACATAGTGCAAAGCGGTCATGTTATCCGTGCGTACGTGTACGTGGATATCCCTGACTCGCCCTAAGCTATGTAAGGCTAGGTTGATTGCACAGAGTTCAAGGACATTAATATGGTCCTTTTCCTCCGGCAACCACCGCCCACCTATGGTATGGTCACCTAGATGGGCTCCCCAACCCTGCAAGCTGGCATCTGTGTCAATGGTGAGATGTGGGGTGAATTTACGAATTAAGCAAGGGTCTTGGGAATTAATCATCCACCATTTGATGTCTATCTTAGCTTCTTTGTCTAAAGTCATGGTAGCTTCATAATTTCCCTTAGAAACTTTCAGTGTTTGATTCTTGCAACGTTCTAGAGCCTTGTAGTGACTCATACCATATTCTACCCCTTTGGAATAGGCATTGAACATTCCCACCAATCCAGCTACATTTCTAATGCTGGGATTATGGGCGTTCAAGATTTCTGATGCTACCTCCTGAATTTTATCTACTTTATTCTGAGGTAGCGACACAGTCATATCTTGTGTATCTATCAGAAACCCCAAGAATTCCAAGGAAGTAGAAGGTGTCAAGACCGATTTTTCTGGATGAACTACAAGTCCTAGAGAATCTAGCAATTGTGCCAACTTGGTCATGGCTTCTCTACATTCAGAGAATGTTTCACCTACAATGAAGGTATCATCAATGTAGGGAAAAGCCATATATCCCTGTTGTCGCAGATTACAGAACACTGGTGCTAGTAACTTTGTGAAAATTCGAGGGGCACAAGCTATTCCATTGGGAATTACACGGTACTGAAAAAGCTCATTGTTCCATACAAATTTTAGATATTTCCGATCGGGTTCCCTGATAGGGAAAGTGTAGTATGCATCTTTGAGATCAATAGATGCCATATACATACCCTCTCCTATCAAGTTGATAGCAGTATCTAAATTTTCCATTTTAAAATGTTCATATGGAATGAGATTATTCAGTTCTGTGAGATCTAGGATGATTCGAGTATCGCCATTAGATTTCGCAACAGGAAAGATACACGAAATCCATTGGCCCTCTTCATCCTCCACCCTTTCGATAATCTTTTTGGCAAGCATTCTATCCATTTCTAGGTCAATCTTACGCGGATCATAATCTCTAAGATTATAGGGTCGCGGTTCGTGTTTTTGGTGCGGGATAGCTATAAACGGGATTTCAATACCACCCGCATTTTTTAACACCCAAGGATCACTAGTGATTGTCCTCCAATTGTCCAGGAAATGGACAGTCTGCCCACCAAGAAAGTTATCTGGTGTGTTCTGAAGGTGTAGGGAGGCCTTCGAACTACGCACATTTTCTACTTTTTAGCTCCTCGTTTTGAGTGACCTCCTCGACCGCCCCGCTTGGCCTGGTTGCTGTAGCTTCTGTTTTTCTGATAGTTTGTGCGACCCCCTCCGCCTCTGCGGCTCCGGTCTCTCCGGCGAAAATCCGACCTGGATTTCTTCTGGTAAGTCTTCTTACCTCGCCTCTTACCCGTAGATTGTCGCAACTTCAGTATTTTCTTTGTGAACTCACGCTCTTCTGCAGTTTCAGACACAATTGTTTTTGCCTCAGCAAATAACGTGGCCCCTCCCATGGGAGCATCCATGACCTCTTGTTTAATGTCTTCGTTGATCTTGTGCCTCAAATTCTCCCTTCTACGCCTCACTAGGATGTTGTTGGCGTATCCCATCAACTCTAGACAGTCAATGGCCCCTTTTGCACAATCGTTTAACTGTTCGTCTTCCTCACCCCTGTCCACCATCAACGTTAAGGTTGGGATGATAGCAGTCATGGCTGCCATAATGGCAGCTTGCGCCTTGCACATAAATTCATCCGGGATAATCTCTTTTCTCTCTAGCTTCTTCTTGATAGAGGCTTCGAGTGGTGGCACTACCATGGCAGACACGTTTTTAGGTGGTGGGTACTCTTCGGTTACTTTGGGCTCACAGTCTTTGGCATTAGCATTTAAGAGCAGTCTTTGAATAGTAGCAGCCAGACCTGCATTTATAGGGGCAGACTTTTTGGGGCCACTTTCCTTGTTCAGAATTTCTCGGGCTTTTTCAGCAAATGCCCCACTCTTCTGACCTGCAAAAGGGTCTTTAACGTCATCATCATCCTCGTGCGTGTAGTCATCTTCATCAGATGACTTACTGGATGTCTTATTCTTTTTTGAATGTCTCTCCGTCTCAACCGGGGACAATTGGGCTCGTTTCTTCTGCTGACCTTTTGAGTGTTTTGGTCTTTGTCGCCTGGAGCGAGGTCTTGAACGGTGCCTAGACCGAGACCTTGACCTTGAGCTGGGAGAAGAGGATGTGGATCTTGATCTATGTCTATGTGACCTGGACCTTGATCTGGTTCTGTACCTATGCCTCCGTGATCTTGAGTAAGATCTGGATCTCGACCTGTATCTGCCCTGTCTAGAACGTGACCGGGATCTGGACCTGGTCCGAGACCTGTGTCTGCGTCGGGAGTAAGAACGCGACCTTCTGTGTCTCTTGTGACTTGATCTCTGCTTTGATCTATGGCGAGGTCTATGTGGACTTGGAGGTTCTTCCTCTTCTTCCTCCTCTTCATCAGTTTCCTGATGGTCTGAGCCCTTTTGAGAGCCTTCCTGCTCTTCTTCTTCCTCCTCTTCTTCCACCTGCTCCTCTTTTTCTTCTGAAGAAGCCGGCTTATACTGTTTGGTGGGAGCTGGCTTTACCTTAGTCTTAGACTTGGCCTTGTGTGAGGGAAGGTCTTTCGGCTCTTGTTTGGGCCGTTGCTTTTCAGCTGGCTCCAAAGCCGGAGGAGACGGTGTTCTAGTCTTCCTCGAGGCATCACGGCGAGTGTAGACTTTCCTCGTCTTGCCTTTCTTGGGGGTTTCGACAGGCTCAGAACTCAGCTCCTCGATCTCGTCAGACTGACGGTAGACCTGGGCTTTAGTTGTTACTCTGGAGCTATCGCCCTGCTTCATCATGGCGTCTATAACAGCCGTTTGTTGTCTTAGGGTCTTGACTTTCTTGTCTACTTGCGGTAGACGCACCTTGACAGACATCTGCAAAAATTCAAAGAATTTTTGTATAAGTCATCGGTCACAGTTATAAAACATTATAACATTAACACAATTTCACAACAAGTGAACATTTTATGGGCATAAGGTATAGGTATTTAGTTTAGAAAACACACCTAACCTAGCCAGTGACCAACTGTGATATTTCTCAGTTTGAGAACTTATTTCCCCGGCATAAAGTATAGGTACACTGAATTAGCAATTCACAACCTAGACAGCCACGGGGCACAGCCATAAAAAGACAATTCAGTCCTCCGCGAGGAGGCTAGTCTTTCAAATTTCTCTAAATGAGAAATTTTTCGGCATAAGGTATAGGTAAAATTGAATTTACAAGTATCAACCTATACAGCCGTGTTTAGACACCGTTCTTAAGACTTCTGCCCTCCCCAGGGAGACAGGTCAAAATTTCCTATCATAATCAGCGAAAATGGTAGAAAATCGAACCACTGATTGAATCAGCTAGCCAGTGTTGTGCCAGGGGGCCACAACTCTGGTGGTGTCAAGGTCCTCTTACACCCAAACTCCAGTAGCAAGTCCCACCACAGGTCCGGACAGTTACGAAGGAGTTACTGTTTAAGAATTGTACCCAAATTCTAAAAACAGTGGCCTATCTGTACAGCGAGCACAGAGTCCAGCGTCTTAATGGTGTAGATAACCTCCCTGATACACAGCCATTTCATCACAAGTCAGTCTGTGAGTACGGGATGGCTCGTGCCACTTCATTTCATCAGAAATTAATGTGGAGACCTGCAGCGGTCCGACTTTGAGTGTATCAGGCACAAAATAATTTTAATATACCATAGGTTAAGTCCACCAGCTCAGAACATAGCCAGGTGGGTCAACAGACTGAACTCCATCAAGAGGCATATCTGTGACTATCTAACCAGTGCAAAGGTCTACTAAAATTATTTCGTTTGATGATGTCAACTCAGGTTCCAGATCATGAACCTATGGGTAGATTGACAAACATCAAGTGTCAATCAAGGTTTCAGAACACAAGCCTAAAATTGACAAACTTGGTTAGTTTTGGGGATAAAAGAGGTAAACTGACAGGTAAAAGGAAGCAGAAATCCTCCTAAGTTACCCTTAGCAGGAGTGTGGAGGTAGATAACCTCAACCACCACCCCAGCAGGCAGACTGACACTAGAGTGACAGTACAGGCCTTGGTCTATGGGAACTACCTCTATTATCGCCCAAAAACAAACCAACAAAAACATAACATACAAAGCAAACCAAGTAAAAATGGACAAGAAAAAGGTGAAAACGATGGAAAAACAGAGTAATCTCACAGTTTTTGGAAGAAAATCCGTCTTAAAGGCACCAAAATAACAATATAACCGAGAAAACGGCGGGCCGAGACGAAAAGTTCGGCGCCGAACCGGAAGTGGCCGGAAAATACCGGAAACTGCCGAGGATTTTGCCGCCAAACGGTTCTAAGTTATTGTTGGTGTCGTAAAAGAAGACGAAATCGTATTTTCGTCAAAATAAGACGAGAAAATGCCCAAAAACAGTAGATTTTAACAAAATATTGAAGGATTACTCTTTAAAATCAAAAAAGATGGGGAAAACTCGCCCAAAAGTAGAACGATCGGGATAGGAACCAAGTTCCCAACTGCTTCTCCGTACACGGCGGGAAAACAGAGATCGTTAGAAATATTTTGAGAAAATTAGCCTAAATGAGGCCTAATTTTAACTTTTAAGGCGAATTAACCCCCCTAAAGCATAATAAAATCAGATATGAAAAATGGAAGTACTAAAAATTGTCAAGACTCACTCGAATTGTAAAGCCAAATTGCGAGACGTCCTCCTCCTATGGAAATACACAGCAGTCTGACATCTACGGATCTGCGCATGCGCATCTCCTATGATAGACCGCAACGACATCTATCGTTGCGCTCTGGAACTCAGGGTGCGTCATGCAAGGTGCATCTTATACACGAGGATTTACGGTAGTTTAGAGATTGGCCAAATTTTACAAATTTGAAGACAAATCACTCTTTTACTACAGTGCCAGTGTTTTTAAATGTGCTGGTAGGGAAGCTATGGTTAAAGCACATAGTGTAGAGTTTCGGTGTACGTGTGAAGGCCTTTTTTTTGCTCTGTTGGGGGAAGAAACTGTGTGCGAAGGCAAATTCAGATGTAAAGGCTAAGGCATATTTGCAACATTCCTTAGAATAGTGTATCATCAAAAGGTTGCTGGGGAGGGGGCGCTTAATAAGATAATTATTTAAGGTCGATATTTGAAGCTAAAATAATTTTTGAAGCGCCCTGGACGCTTAAGTCGAATACAGTAATGTTGAATTTAGGTATATGAAAGGGGTCTTTACAAGACAAATTCAATTCTGAGCATTATATTTCATATCAAAATTGAAGAAGCATAAATAGAAAAAGATTTAAGAGTGTTGGGTCTGACTGAGGGTTATCTCACAAGTGAACCTTTGTATTTATTTCATGTTATCTTAGTCAGAAATGTTCAAAAATCACCTAAGATGAAATCGAATGATGATAATCTATCTGTTTTAGGACCATTTCCTCGCCTCAGTGCAACAAGGTTGTATCTGCATATTTCAAGTTTTGCAGGAGAAGCAAAAGAAGTGTTCCAATTACAATAGCACAGAGTAGGCAGACATATCATAGACAGAGCTTCAAAACTTTCAGAGTAGGCAGATAAGGGTCGATAGATGTTAAAACAGAAGAAAACTCAATTTGGCCAAGATGTCAGTTACAAACTTATTGCACTGAGGCGACGATCTGGGGTGATTTTACTGGCTGTGAGATGTTTGTTGATACATACTTATAGACTCCCAAGTTGATACAGGCTATCCCCAGGTTGTAGCGTGTCCGGATATAGCCAGGTGTGATCTGTAGAGCGCGGTGGTACGCCTCCACGGCCTCCTCACTACGACTGCCGTTAGCTAACGTAGCACCCAGCTTGTTCCACAGTAATGAGTCCTGTAATATATAAGTAAGTCATGTTAGATCTCATTATGACTATAGTTAGCTAACGTATAACTATAGATAGGTAACGTATGACTATAGATAGCTAACATATGACTATAGATAGCTAACGTATGACTATAGTAAGCTAACGTATGACTATAGTTGGCTAACGTATGACTATAGTTAGGTAATGTATGACTATAGATAGCTAATGTATGACTATAGATAGCTAATGTATGACTATAGATAGCTAATGTATGACTATAGTTAGCTAACGTATGACTATAGTTAGGTAATGTATGACTATAGATAGCTAATGTATGACTATAGTTAGCTAACGTATGACTATAGATAGCTAACGTATGACTATAGTTAGCTGACGTAAGACTATAGTTAGCTAACATATGACTATAGTTAGCTAATGTATGACTATAGTTAGGTAACATATGACTATAGTTAGCTAACGTATGACTATAGATAGGTAACATATGACTATAGATAGGTAACATATGACTATAGATAGCTAACGTATGACTATAGATAGCTAACGCATGACTATAGTAAGCTAACGTATGACTATAGTTAGCTAACGTATGACTATAGTCAGCTAACGTATGACTATAGTTAGCTAACGTATGACTATAGATAGGTAACATATGACTATAGATAGGTAACATATGACTATAGATAGCTAACGTATGACTATAGTTAGCTAACGTATGACTATAGATAGGTAACATATGACTATAGATAGGTAACATATGACTATAGATAGCTAACGTATGACTATAGATAGCTAACGTATGACTATAGTTACCTAACGTATGACTATAGTTACCTAACATATGACTATAGATAGCTAACGTATGACTATAGTTAGCTAACATATGACTATAGTTAGCTAATGTATGACTATAGATAGGTAACATATGACTATAGATAGGTAACATATGACTATAGATAGGTAACGTATGACTATAGATAGCTAACGTATGACTATAGTTAGGTAATGTATGACTATAGATAGCTAATGTATGACTATAGTTAGCTAACGTATGACTATAGTTAGCTAACGTATGACTAAAGATAGCTAACGTATGACTATAGTTAGCTGATGTAAGACTATAGTTAGCTAACATATGACTATAGTTAGCTAACGTATGACTATAGATAGGTAACATATGACTATAGATAGGTAACATATGACTATAGATAGCTAACGTATGACTATAGATAGCTAACGTATGACTATAGTTACCTAACGTATGACTATAGTTACCTAACATATGACTATAGATAGCTAACGTATGACTATAGTTAGCTAACATATGACTATAGTTAGCTAATGTATGACTATAGATAGTTAACATATGACTATAGATAGGTAACATATGACTATAGATAGGTAACGTATGACTATAGATAGCTAACGTATGACTATAGTTAGGTAATGTATGACTATAGATAGCTAATGTATGACTATAGTTAGCTAACGTATGACTATAGTTAGCTAACGTATGACTAAAGATAGCTAACGTATGACTATAGTTAGCTGACGTAAGACTATAGTTAGCTAACATATGACTATAGTTAGCTAACGTATGACTATAGATAGGTAACATATGACTATAGTTAGCTAATGTATGACTATAGTTAGCTAACATATGACTATAGTTAGCTAACGTATGACTATAGACAGCTAACGTATGACTATAGTTAGCTAACGTATGACTATAGATAGCTAACATATGACTATAGTTATCTAACGTATGACTATAGTTAGCTAACATATGACTATAGTTAGCTGACGTATGACTATAGTTAGCTAACGTATGACTTTAGTTAGCTAACATATGACTATAGATAGCTAACATATGACTATAGTTAGGTAACATATGACTATAGTTAGGTAACGTATGACTATAGATAGCTAACGTATGACTATAGTTAGGTAACATGACTATAGATAGCTAATGTATGACTATAGATAGGTAACATATGACTATAGATAGCTAATGTATGACTATAGTTAGCTAACATATGACTATAGTTAGGTAACGTATGACTATAGGTAGCTAACATATGACTATAGTTAGCTGACTTATAACCATAGTTAGCTGACGTATGACTATAGTTAGCTAACATATGACTATAGTTAGCTAACATATGACTATATTTAGCTAATGTATGACTATAGTTAGCTAAAATATGACTATAGTTAGCTAACATATGACTATAGTTAGCAAACGTATGACTATAGTTAGGTAACGTATGACTATAGTTAGCTAACGTATGACTATAGTTAGCTAATGTATGACTATAGTTAGCTAAAATATGACTATAGTTATCTAACGTATGACTATAGTTAGCTAACGTATGACTATAGTTAGCTAAAATATGACTATAGTTAGCTAAAATATGACTATAGTTAGCTGATGTATGACTATAGTTAGCTAACGTATGACTATAGTTAGCTAAAATATGACTATAGTTAGCTAACGTATGACTATAGTTAGCTAAAATATGACTATAGTTATCTAACGTATGACTATAGTTAGCTAACGTATGACTATAGTTAGCTAAAATATGACTATAGTTAGCTAAAATATGACTATAGTTAGCTAACGTATGACTATAGTTAGCTAACGTATGACTATAGTTAGCTAAAATATGACTATAGTTAGCTAAAATATGACTATAGTTAGCTAACGTATGACTATAGTTAGCTAAAATATGACTATAGTTATCTAACGTATGACTATAGATAGCTAACATATGACTATAGTTATCTAACGTATGACTATAGTTAGCTAATGCATGACTATAATTAGCTAACATAGCACCCAGCGTGTTCCACAGTAATGAGTCTAGTAATGTATAAATAAGTCATGTTAGATCTCACTACGACTATCTTTAAGACAAAGCGAGTGATCATCAGAAAATTTCGCTTGGACCCCACACACATGCTACCGCCTGAGGAGTACTGTACTTTATTTGTGTAGCTAAAATAGCTAACAGGCTTTTTCACTCAACAAGAAAAATGTGGCAAGGACCACGGATAGGAGTTGCCACTCTGCGGCCGACGTGTGACATCATTGGCTGGTTCCCGGCCCCACCTCTTTCGGTCGATACTGACCGAAAGAGGTGGGACCGGGAACCGACCAAAAGAGGTGGGGCCGGGAACCAGCCAAGTGACGTCACAGCCGACGTATGATGTCACAAATTGCGTCACAAGGTGACAATGACGTCACTGACAAACCGAAAACATAATGAAGTTGCTACGGTCGCTGCGCTCCTGGCCGCTACGCGGCAAGCAACTCCAAAAAAAGAAAATATGTAGAACTGAACGACCGTGGCATACATTATCACTGATCCACCCTGAGGAAGGCTGCATCACTTTAGGTGTAATTGGTCTATTGTGATGTCATGGAAGACATCAAGGAAGCCCCTTGCTCTCCCTTATAATAGCAAACATGATCATAAGTATGCCTGAATCTTTTTATTCAATATGAAGTCTACCAAAAGAAGGCAATCATGAAAATAGGCTGGTCTTTCCCTTTAAGCCACTAGTGTGCTGTATGCAATATGTAAGAGGTGTGAAATCCTTTTGTTCTACGTGTCCACTGTGGTAAAAGCGCTGTTTCCTTATCATTGGGCGTTTGGAGTGAGTGAGTGAGTAATAGATGTTTAACGCCATTTCGACACCTAAGGTCATATTCATGGCGAGAACTACATTACACAATTTCACAGAGGAATGTGTCGGTGCTGCGCATATGTGCACCACACACATCCTGAGGGGATAGGAAAGGAGAGAAGTAGACCCTTTTAAGTGGGCTAGGGAAGCCCCTCATTGGGCGTTTACATGAAACAAGAATATGATCTCCTATGTGTAAGACGCCTACTGCACCTCATAAATCCTCCCAAAAGAGGTGGTGTGCCTTATAGCTGGTAGAAAAATTACATTGAAATAGTAAATTCTCTCGTATAAGCTGCGGCTAGAACCAGAACCAAAATCAAAATGGCCACCAAAATTAGTCTTATAGGATCTGCCCAAAGTTAAGGTGCGGCATAATAAGGGTTTTTGACACTATTGAAAAGTAATAAATTGCCAATGGGCTCATAACATTCTTCCTAATTCAGGGTGCGGCTTATATGAGGGAATTTATGGTAAACAATTCAAAATCAGGCCCCAGGCGCACCTTATAGCATCCCCTCAACTCAGGGTGCAGCTTATACAGAAGGTATGTCTTGTATGCACGAGGTTATGGTACTTACATTGGGGCGGATTTGTAGTGCAGCGTTAAAACAGTCGACAGCTTTGTCGTACTCAGCTGACAAGTTAAATAGCACACCGAGACCGATCTGAATATAATAAAACCATAGTGTTGTAGATTTTAATACAATAGTAGAGAATAGTTCTGTGAGACATGGCGCGGCGACTTGTAATCTTGTGTCTAGTTTCAGTTGGTGAGACAGATAGGGCATACTATCATCTGGGCTTTTGGTAGTATATAGCACAAATTCAACCTGAACTACCCACTGCAGCTAAGTACTAATAGTCTGTAGACTGTCCATTCTGCATGCACCTCACTCAGCTGCCACAGGGACCTGTCTTATTCAATGTTCAATGCCATAGTCAACAGGTGTGTCATTATGAGTGTACACTGTCTCAGATTGCCAGAAGCCTGCTCTGTCTCCCCCCCTCACACACACACACACACCCAACTGTCAATCACTTGTAATAGTCTGTACCTGGTCACAGGCCAGTGGTCAGCAAACCGGCCAGATCACTCCACCTCTCTGTAGAGGGGGAGCACAGTGTAAGTTCAAACATCTTTTCAGTGTTCCACAAAATCGTTTATATAATGAAAGAAGTAATCAAATTAATCTTTCATCACCAATAGTAGATACATATTCTAAAAAGCATTATTTCAATGTAAACTAAAAATTTTACACAGAAAAGAATGTAGCAGTTCCACAAGGTGGCCTTACATTTCAACCTCCTCTGATTTACAAAAATGCACATATGGCAACACACACATTAGCACTGATTTCTCCATAGAGATCTTTGACAGTGAATATTTTGTTCAAATACAGAAAATATGATCCAATTGTACCATAACCCACTGAGATAAAACCTGTACTACATATATATAGTAGTTTCAAAACGAACAATTCTAAAACAAAGGCTACAGGGATGCATTTCTGAATCTTAAAATGCTCTAATGCTAATCTGCCATAGGGCTCCAAATGATGAAATGTCTTATCTGCGAATAAAATCAAAAGTATGAGATATATTCTGAAAATTCCTTCACTGATAAGTAAAGTACACACACTGTTGTTATTACATTAGAATAGTGAGCAGGAATAGTCCATAGCAGAGGAGCCACAAACAAAAATAGATTGCAAGGCCTCCCTATCCCTTACACCGTGGCGACTGTGAACCATACACTAGTCTACTCATCTCACGAGTAGTACTCACTAGTCGCCGCGCTAAAAACAGATAAAATAATTTCATATTAAAGATGTGGAGTACTTCAGTGTTGCTGAAAACTTTTTCTTGACGCAGGCCAATGTGGCCTGCGTCATGGCATCTTACGCAGGCCATTTCCATTGTTTTAAGATACCCATATTAATACATTGCAATTAAAAAGAAATCAGAAATGTTTGAGTACAAAGCAAATTCACAAAAATCCTCCTATCTTTGCTTCTAGTGGGCCGATTTGAAGAATTCTTTCACCATTAGAAAGCTAGGATCATGACCATTAAGATTCTATGCCGGCGTCTTTTCGGCAACGATGAACAATACAAAAGTTTTTGTTTGTTGTGATACAAATATGGACTAAGGATTAAACCCTTCAGGGGCCACTAATGCAGGAGTGCATCATGCCCACTTATCATGATGCACCAATGAAGTGCTGGCGAGACTGCTCCTCAACACTTCATCGGGGCATCATGCCACCCTCGGCATGATGCTCTGATGAAGTGCTGGCGAGCAGCGGCACTTAAAGGTACCACTGTACCAGTGGCTGTTAATAAAAGGGTTCTACATACCTGTAGGTCGGGGTCGATGTCTGCGGTGCTGGCCTGGACCGCCTTCAGGTACAGCTGTTTGACTTCTTCATGTTGTGGTCTGAAAGTTAAATCACAGATACCGTAATCTCCCGCGTATAAGCCGCGTCTTATACGTGGGGTTTTAGTTCTCATTGGATCATTGGGGGACATCAAGACCTTTCTTTTGATATGTTACATGCCCCCTTAGTCATAATAAGATATAAGGGGGCCCAGGGGGGTTTGGGGGGGGCTCAAGCTACACATAGGTTTTTAAATTTTGAAAATTTATTCAGTAGAACCAAAGTTATTAATTTTTCATTTTTTTTTGAGAATTTTCCAAAACTCTAGGTGCGTCTTTTACGCGCACTGTGTCTTATACGCGGGAGATTACGATAATTACTGTTAAAAGATAATCACTTAGGAGCCGCTGATGCATTAATGCATCATGCATCATACCGACACTACAGGATATATAGACTCCCGGAGGGTCGGCATATAATCACAGATAAATCATAGATATTATCATCAGCAGAGATGTAAGTCAGGCATGGGCAAAAATCAGGAAACCATAGATTTACTTGATATAAAAGTCTTCTTTTTTTCCAATCAGCCCTCCTTAGCACTTGTATAAGGAAAATACATGTCATTCAAAATCTTCAGAAATCAGGAAATCCTGATAAAACTTGAAGTCTTACATCCCTGTCATCACTTTGATATCTGCAGAAATCACATAGAAGTATACTTGTATAGAAAATATTGAATCCAGAGAAACTTTGAAATTTACCATGCAAGTATGTACCGCTACCTTAAATTGCCTTATACCTATATATATATATATATATATATATATATATATATATATATATATATATGCGGCTTGTACACTAAAAAGAAGCTTTTAACCGCTTATGTGCAGCTTCTATCGAAGCTGGGATGCAGCTTATACATGGGACTTCATGGTAGTACCGTAATCTCCCACGTAGAAGACGCGCTGCACATATAAGACGCACCCCAAACTTGGCAAATGCATTTTCGCATATAAGACGCACATTTTAAGGCTCAATTTTGTAAATTCAGTACATTTCTATAGTAAAATTACCCCTCGTATAAGACGCACCCCCAATACCAGTACATTCTATAAGACTCCCCAGCATTTTGTTTGGCGTAGAGGACGCGTCTTATACGCGGGAGATTACGGTATTTATGTTTATTTAGTTTATTAGGCAGCATCTAATTGTATCTAGGCTCTATAATGATGACTATCTAGAAATTATGTGAGAATCTTTTTATTTGATATCAACGCTAAGAAAAAAAACACTATCACAAAAAGAGGGTATTGTTTCCCTTTAAAGTGTTAAATCATAAGAGAGTGAATGTTCATCTACCCTGTCATGATAGAGGAGACCTGGGGTCTCTGTCCCGTCTGTGCGTCCTCTGGGGGTAGTAGAGCTGAGTAGCGCTGGTTGGCGCTCAGCCACTGTTTGAGGGTCTCACACGCTTGTTGTGGTAACGACTCGTTAGTTAGACTAACCGCCAGCGATAGAAGCGCCGTTAGGTTTCCTGGGTCCAACTCCAGACATCTATAAAATACAATAATTTAGAAAAATTATGTTTTAAGTGAATGTCTTGGTGTTTTCTAATGTAGAATACTACTGGTAAAAGTAATATGTCACAAACCAAAGACAGCGCATAAACACATGACCTACTTGTTAAGTGCGGATATGGCGGCAGGTTCTTGTTCGTTGTCGGCTTGTGTTGTCCCTAGGTACTGCCATGCCTACAGTCAAAAAGGACATATCTGTAATTCCGTATTACCATTTATTTACGAGTATATCGTTTATCATGACAAATTTGATGAGTTTTTTTAATCTGGTGGGAGAGACAAATAGATTTAAAATGCTTAGAGAATAAAAAAAATGCCGTGGTTTACTATTTATAAAAACTTGATGAAAAAAACACACACCTATAGGGCCGTGGGTGGGAGTGACTTTACAACTTGTCAAAAATAACACTCACAGTGGTGAATACAGGAATTGGAAAAGGCAAGGCTGAAAAGGAATTTGGAGACCCCGCATTTTTTTAAGCATCATTTGAGGTTTAAAGTAAGCAGACAAAGAGCCCCCCACCCCTGTCAAAATCCACCATTTGATTGAAGATAAGTTGTATTATATACACATGTCATACCTCTACATGTTTGTCGTTTTTCTGTACAGCGGCTTCAAACAATAGAACAGCGTTAGGTATGTCTCCTTGTTGTAGTCGCGTCATAGCTTCACCAAACGGGTCCGGGTGGTCCAGTAACGGGTTCTCCTCCTCAAACTTGTACTCCTACAACAAGACAAATTTACATGTTTGGTTTGGTTGATTTTACCTCAACTACTGGTTTCGTCAATTCTCTTGTATACGCCGTGGATTGTACCAGAACCCAAATAAAAATGTGTCATATAGGAACAACCAAAAGTAGGGGAGGGGATTAACGAGGGTATTTGATATTATAAAATAGACAAATCAAACATTTTTCATAATTGTTGACATCATTGCATAGCAACTCGGTCACTATGGTTACAGGTGAAAAATTCGATCATTTTTATTACCTCAGGTAGCATTTTTGTAACAATTGGCATCTTGCCTGATGAAGAGTCATAAATGACTCGAAACGTCGCACCATAAGATCAGCAACAACATAACACCAAAATGTAACATCAATTATCATACTCATCAAATGTCTAAGAAATAAACTGTTATTCATATGAAACTGACTGTGTTTGGTTTTGTGTGATATTCTTATCTCTACATTATAAAATAGTGTAGGGGCACGGTTTAGTATTAGCGTCTATGGCTTACGGGTTGACTAGTTTCCGAGTGGAGCGTCCCTTCGGGTTGAGGCCTGTTATGCCTGGCGGATGGTGGCAGCACTGTCCTCCAGGCTTCCTGGCTTAAACACGAGGGGTCGCCACCCAACCCCTGTGGCTTTATAATAGTCGGGTCGGAAGCTAGTGAGACAGAATCCCCCCGGATTCTGTATGAACACCCTAACATCTCCCTGACTCCAAAGCCTTACCTGGTCGTCACAAATCAGAGCTATCCGAATGATAACACGCCTACTCGGAATACACTTAGTTTACTGTATAGTAGGATACTGAATAAATCTTGTTGCCTTCTAAACTGGACATTCTTGTATTCGTGATCCTTTCTGAACAAACAAACAGCCGGTCTAATATAGAACCATTACAATAGTACTGAAATGCCAATTTCCAAGCCTTGGCTGCAGCTTATGCCTTCTCCCAAAGTAAGGGGTGCGGCTTATACGAGAGAACTTGCGGTATGTATATTTTTATCACGTTCAAATTACTGTGACACATTGTGTATCAGAATTTTTTTTAATTGATCTCTGCTCAATAATTCGGCATCTTACCTTATAATGGTTTTCTACTTTAAAATCGTCAAAGTCTGATAACCACGGGTGTGCACCATCTACGTCATGTCTGTAACACAGAGAATAGGAATCATAAAATCTTGATATTCTAGGAAATAATCTAGTGAAGGTTTATACAATAACATAGGCAAATGTCCACGACTGGCGTATCCCTTGAAGAAATTATATGGAGGAGTGAAATGCGAATACCGTAATCTCCCGCATATAAGGAGCAGCCCGCGTATAAGGCGCACCTAGAGTTTTGGAAAATTCTCAAAAAATGAAAAGTTCATAACTTTGGTTCTACTGAATGAATTTTCAAAATTCAAAGACCTATGTGTAAGTTGGGCCCCATGGACCCCCCTGGGCCCCCATATATCCTATTATGGCTATGGGGGCATGTAACATATCAAAAGAAAGGTCTTGGAGTCCCCCTTGTGGATGCAATGAGAACTAAAACCCCCCGTATAAGACGCGCCTTATACGCGGGAGTTTACGGTAGTCCCATTGAAGGACGCGAGACAATACGCAGGCTGTTGGTTTGACCTATGGGACTGTCACATTCACCTTAAAATAACAATTTAGTCATTCAATGTTGTCACCATCAAATTTTGTCCCAATCTAACCTTTCAATAAATTACTGTATGCCCCTGTTCATGAGCTGATTTTAATTTGGGACTTGAGACTAATATCGCCTTCCTAATTTTGCTAAAAGTCTACCCCAAGCTTATGACTAAGGTTTTATTACAAAAGATTAAAGAGAAAATAGTTGAAATAATAGGCGGCGAAATTGGCCTATAGAAACTTCTCAAGATCTACCCCTGTCGATTTTACGGCATATGTGGGCTATTTCAAGGTAAAGCTCTTTGACTCACTTTGCCATGCACTTTTACTGTAGAACAGAACTAAACCTTCAGAAACCAAGCTCTAGCTGTGCCTTATTTCTTTGACTTCATGTTACGCTCTATACACAAGGTACCATAATCTCTCGCGTATAAGGCGCGTCTTATACGCCAAAAAAAATGCTGCTGAGTCTTATACATGGGAGGGACATTGCCTTAAGTTTGGGGTGCGCCTTATAGGGGAGGGGGGTATTTTTACTATAGAACAGTACTAAATTAACAAAAATCTGCCCTTAGAGGTGCGCCTTATACGTGGAATTGCATTATCTTAGTTGGGGATGCGCCTTATACGCGAGCTGCGCCTTATACGTGGGAGATTACGGTATATACACTAATACATGAATGTAGCCCTGATGAGTTACTCACTAGGGCTACATCTATGCATCATGACAACCCTACGGTATTGAAACACCACTGGAATGTCAGCATGATGCACCAATGTCGTTTTGCAAGTCTGCTCACAAGCACTTCATTGGTGCATCATGCCGACCAATGGGCATGATGCACTCCTGCATCATTGGTGCATCATGCCGACCAATGGGCATGATGCACTCCTGCATCGTTGGTGCATCATGCCGACCAATGGGCATGATGCACTCCTGCACCATTGGTGCATCATGCTGACCAATGGGCATGATGCACTCCTGCATCATTGGTGCATCATGCTGTCCAATGAGAATGATGCACTCCTGCATCATTGGTGCATCATGACAATCAATGGGCATGATGCACTCCTGCATCAGCAGCCCTTAAATGATTAACTGTTCTTTGACTCACTTTGCCATGTCATCCCATTGTTGTTGTAGTCTGTCCCAGAAGTCGGTGTCACCAGCCTCGGCTCCCTCAGCACGCGTGTGCGCTGTGAACTCCTCCGCCCACCGGTCTGATAACGACTTCTGTACAAGAGACATAACAAGTTAATTATCTCAATAAGTTACTCATGTATGTATGTTATCATAATGATACATACCATTATGACCTGTTTCTAAGTGCGGTTGGTTGATTGATTAGTTTTACATTGCGGTATTTCACGAGACTTACTCAGGTTAGATCGGACATTCAGTCCTTTCTTAGTGTGGACAGGTATTTACACACTGCTTGTCCTTGACAGTGGTGACCGCATCTATGGATGACCGAATCTATGAGATGAATGACCGCATCTATGAGGAGGAGTGATGGTGAAAATTGCTACCAGGGCTTCATTCCCCTACTCTTTTCAAACGATAGCAAGCGATCTTTTATTTGCCTGGTCCCATAGGCAGGGCCAGACAAACCATGGCCTTTGATCACTCAGATGTGGTTCACTGAGGGGGAAACCCATGACAAAAGACAAGCATGTAGGCCTGGGCCCGTGCATATGGACACCAGCTGCCCACATGCTTACCTTATGTCACAAGGAACCCCGAGTTTGTCGCCTTTTACGAATCCTGTATGCCCACTGTTAGTATGGAAGGGGACTACTCCTTCGTGGACTCCCGATGAAGTTATTCTGCTCCTTCATGCCCTCACATGAAGGTCCCCACTCCACAGGGGGATTTAAGTCCAGGGTCTCAAATAAGCACCCGTCTCAAATAAGCGCCGGGGGTATACAAGGGTGGGGTTTACGTGTAATCTTCAAGTTTCAGGTGCGGATTATACCTTAACCACAAACTCTGTTTATTTATAAGAAGGCTGGGGTTATGCAAGTTTTAACAATAGGTATAGGGGGACTACAACACTAGAGAACAGTACTAAATCTTGAAACTCCATATGTGAGAACTTGCGGTAGGACTCCTTTATTTTTTCGCAAGACGTGAGTAAAGTAATACCCTGTGTACAAGGTGTGGCCCCTACATGAAATCATCTTATTGGCTACCATAATCCCCCTGTCAACCAGACCTGATCTGAGAGTTACCAAAGAAGAAAGGACAAAAAAAAATATTGCTTAGGCCACACCAAAAAAATAAGTTGGTCTACGGATTTTTGTTTTGAAAAAATGGTGCGAGCGAGCGAATTTTTTTTAAAGATTTTTTTTGGCTTCCAATCGATTCCTTGCTGGAAAAGTGAGGCGAGCGAAAAAAATTTATTTTAAATTTTTTTTTGCCAAACATCACAAAGAGAAAGTGAAGCGAGCGAAATCCGTAGACAAGATTTAAAAAAAAAAGAAAAAATTGTATTTCCGAAAATATGGAGAGGGAAATCCGTAGACCAACTTGTTTTTTTTGGTGTGGCCTTAGGTAAGGTAGGACAGGGTGTTAGTTACCTCGCTCTGCGTTCCTCCGGTGGCGTTTGTGGTGGTGGTGGACCCAGGGGCCACCTTTTCTACCAACTCGTTGTTCTCTATTGTTACTTCTCCCTCCCCTATGCGCTTCATAAACTTCATAAACTGCAAATAGAGCCAAAACCAAAGATGCTGCTGAAAATTCTGAAATCAACCTAACTTTCTTGATAGAAATTGCATCTGAAAATTCAGAGTTCCAAAAAGGTAGCACCTCTAAAAGACCAAGCTCTTAAAGCCTGGTGTTCTTTCAGACCCGATTTACCCAATACTCCTGATTGTGAATCGGTAGCGAATCTTTAGTAAATCCAGTGCCCTTTCGATAACTTCTGATGAAATTAAAATGTTCGCTAAGCAAAGAGACACACTGTAACGTCAAAAGTCATCAAATTTGATCAAATGTAATAGATCTGTTTGCTTCAAATCCGATTCAAACGCCTAATTTTTTTTAAAAATATTTTTGAAAAATCTGTGCTGCTACAGAGGCAGATTTCAAAGGATTAATAACAGAGCTAATCTTAAAGGTCTTGAATAAGACTTTTCTAAATTTTCTTAATTTCATTTTCTTGTCATTTTTGGGAATCACTGTATTCATTGTGGTTGGGAGGAGGGGGGGGGTAATATGGGCATTGGAATAGACAAGTTATAAAAACTATGTAAAACCGTGTATATAAGCCACATTCTGACTGGCAGAACGCTGCACGCCGTACTAGGAGCCTGATCGTGTTACTTAAGTCTATATAAGTGTAGGGGTTTGTTCCCTCCCCGGGCAAGAAGCTTCAATAGATAGGAGGTGAAACTCAGAGCTTTACCTATGGACACAGTGTAACAGCCCCCCCCTCTACCCCCCCCCCCCCCCCTCAAAGTAGGCTCCCTTTTGTGTTCAGCATTGAGTCCTATGTAGGATAAGGGGGGTTATAGAGATATCAGGAATCTTTATCAGAGTGATATCAAATGGAAACAAGGGGCCACCTATACCAAAAAATCCTGTTGAATCCAAAATTTGTGATCTTGATTCTCAAAATTTTACCAAAAGTACCTAAAAAGGACGTTTGATGATGAGAATATTTTAAAAATGTACAAAAGTTATATTGAAAATGATTGGAACTTTTTATAGATGCAACATGCTAATCAAAGTCAATACCTGAATCTACATATCCTAATGTGTGCCTATCTCAACCTGACAAGTACTCTACCTGTGTATGGCTCTGCCTCTCCCACATACTGCCTATCCCTTAGTCTACCTATCACTCATACTACCTATCCCTTGAAACATCTAGAGTTTAATTAGGTTTTCTCTCACATGGCTTAAAGGATTAAAGGTTACCCTTCACCTTTGTACCTAATTTTCTCTGTACATTCTTACCATTAGTCTACCTATCCTCAATCTGCCTATCATTCACTTTACCTATCCCTCATGGTGACTATCCCCCAACTCTTCACATCCCTCATATTTGATGGGTATCTTAAAACAATGGAAATGGCCTGCGTAAGATGCCATGACGCAGGCCACATTGGCCTGCTTCAAGAAAAAGTTTTCGGCAACGCTGTGTACCAGGGATGAAAGTCTTCAGGGTTTTCCCTGATTTCAGGGATTTTCAAGTTGTGATGACCTAAACATTACCATAGAAAATCTCTATTTCAGGGGTTCTAATTGAGTATTTCAGGGTTTTTTATGCTCAGTGACTTTCATCCCTGGTGTACAACGGCTGATAGTAATCATGACATTTAGCATCAACTCCTGCTACATGCCACACGCAAGTATAAGCCGCACCCTGACTTGGAAAATGCAATTTTGGCATAACTGTACAGTAGTAAATACCCGTCTATAAGCCGCACCCCTTGTTTGGGTGATTCTATAAACAGCAGGAGGATTCGGATTCCTGTGTGAGCCGCCACGGGTTATACCAGGGTGTTCAATGTAATGGTGATTTTATCCTGTACCTCAGAGTTTGTCAGTTTTGGGTCGTCAACTGATGCGAGAAGCTCTTGTGCCGTCTTGGCTAGTTCGTCCTTTTTATTGTCACTGAACTCGTCCGCCCATTTTGTGTCGTCCAGAATTTCACGTTCATATTCCTCTGACCTGTATGGAGGAATCAAATCAAATATGTCGGTTCCTGGGCGAAAACGATGCTTGGCGATGTACCCTACTCAAAAACAGCTACCGCTATGAAAGGAACCAATCAGATGGTGCCCTTTTATAGTCAACCCCCTCTTTTGCTTGGTTACGTGATGTCACAAGGTAACCTGGTTACCACGTTGCATGGATACTTGTAGCTGTCAACAAAGATGTTTATCAACAAGGGGCAGGTTGGAAAAAAAAAAAAAAATATGTCGGTTCCTATAAGTAATTTTGTCATGAGTTTTATTTCTAGATATTCATAGCGAGCACAAATGGAGTGGAGTTGTGAGTATATGTGGATCAACACGGTAAAAGTTACACCTGCATACCTTTTACCGTGTTGATCCACATATATGCCAACCTTATCATTCAAATGAATACCTTACTACCCTGTACTGTACATACCATAAACTCCCGCGTATAAGACGCGTCCTCTACGCCAAACAAATGCCTTGTGCGTCTAATAGGATGTATTGAAATTGGGGGTGCGTCTTATACGAAGGGGAAATTTTCTATAGAAATGTACTAATCTTACAAATTTCAGCATTAAAATGTGCGTCTTATACGCGAAAATGCTCCTGCTGAGTTTGGGGTGCGTCCTATACGCGCAACGCGTCTTCTACGCGGGAGATTACGGTACTTTGAGAAATTGTATGTTCTCTAATCTATTATCAGTGCCAGTGTAGAGGCACAGCCTATCCAGAAAAATAGGCCCACAGAGAGGTCAGTGGATAGTGCTGTTAACCCTGGTTAGATATAAGACCAATCCACATGTGGTGGTAGAACTATGTTCGCCAGCCGGCTCTGTAGCTCAGTAGTAGAGCACGCGCCTGTGAGAGGTCTGTGGTTCGAAACTAGGTAGAGTTTGAGTTTGAATGCATTTCATCGGCCATTACACCAGTTACAGATTTAACCTCTCCCCCCCCCCGCCATTCCATGCAGAGCTGCAGGATGTAAGGTCGATTTTTGGCCTCTCCGAAACCGAAAAAACCCTACCCTGCCCCATAGTAAAATCATGAGAACTCATTATTAAAATGTTCTTACCATACTTTATGTTCGTTCTGTGCCAGGAACTCATGTGCCCACGGTGCATTAGCAGGCGGAGCATTTAGTAGCTGACCGCTGGGTGCTCGTCGCGTCTCCATGAACTCTCTCGACCAATCAGCGCCCTTGTTCTGTGCTTGTGCTTCAGCCGCGAGATATTCCTGCGCCCAGTTCCCGGTACTTGCTAAGTCCATAACTGCCGGTGCTGTAAGTAATAATGAACAGGATGTGAGGGCTTCGATTTAAGCTACCGTAAATCCCGATTTTTTTTTCTATTTTGGGCCCAAACCGGCTTCTAAATTTTTCCCAAAGTACCCCCCCCCCCGGCTTATGACCGGGTTTTTTTTTTTACCTATAGAATAAAGAGAAAATGGTAAAAATTTGACCCAAAAACCGGCTTTTATTTTTTTCCTGAACTCACCCCCCGGCTTATGACCGGGGGTTTACGGTACTGCATAATTAAATGAGTCAATTTTATTTAGTTTCTTTTTCATGAGTTCATATTACATAGACCGGTACAGTACTCAGGGATGTAAGTCAGGCATGGACAAAAATCAGGAAGCCATACATTTACTTGATATAAAAGCCTTCTTTTTCCCCAAACAGCCTTCTCTACCACGTGTATAAGGATAATCCATGTCATTCAAAATTTTCAAAAATCAGGAAATCCTGATAATTTCTAAAGACTTACATCCCTGAGTACCATAATCTAGGGAGAGAAGTTGGTTTTTCTTGTGCTTCCACCACAAACTTTAACAGCCCACCACAGAGGGGTCTGAAATGTGCCTAAACCCCCCCCCCCTTCCATTTTATTCTTTGGTAACAAGGCTTTTTCAGTTAAAGGAAGTGAGATTTTTTTCCGTCCCTCCAACAATCCATACCTGGTGTCAAAAATGACTACCGTAAATTCTCTTGTATAAGCCACACCTTATACCAGAACCCAAATCAAAATTATACTTGTAAAAAGGGCCCAAAGTGAGAGTGTGGCTTCTACGGGGTGGGCGGGGGGGTATTTGACACTATACAATGGTACTAATTTGCCAATTTCCAAGCCTCTGTTGTGGTTTACAGCTCATTCCAAAGTCAGGTGTGCAGCTTATACGAGGGTCAGGGCTCAAATAAACTGCAGAGAATGATCAGCGCTGCCTTTAGTCCTACCGTAAAACCTCACGTATAAGACGCGTCCTCTACGCCAAACAAATGCCTTGTGCCTCTTATAGGATTTCTTCAAGTTGGGGGTGCGTCTTATACATGGGGTAATTTTACTATAGAACAGTACTGGATTTACAAAATTGAGCCTTAAAATGTGCGTCTTATACGCGAAAATGCATTTGCTAAGTTTGGGGTGCGTCTTATACGCGCAGCGCGTCTTCTACGCGAGGTTTTACGGTAATGACTTTAGCTAGTGCAGTCAGTTATGACATACCAACGTTCCCAAAAGCTTGTGCTGATACAGGACAACAGTGTATGTACCGTAATCTCTCGCGTATAAGGCGCAGCTCGCGTATAAGGCGCAACCCCAAATAAGAGAGGACTGTTTAATGTATAAGGCACACCTATAAGGGCAGATTTTTGTTAATTTAGTACTGATCTATAGTAAAAATACCCCCCCTATAAGGCGCACCCCAAACTCAAGGCAATGTCCCTCCCACGTATAAGACTCAGCAGCACTTTTTTTGGCGTATACGACACGGCTTATACGCGGGTGATTACGGTACCTCTGATTGCCTATATTGAAAATCAATGTATATTAGTAGGAGACTGTATATACCATAGAATAATATGATAGAGCTATTCATATCCTGCAAACAGAATTGATTTGTAAATATATGAAGTACTGTTGAAATTTATTACTATTGGCTGTCGCGTCCAAAATGTATGTAATTCTATATAAATTGTTAAAAGGGAACGAAGCGCGTCCTTTGACATAGAGACGCCGTTATCTATATATATATAGATTACGGCGTCTCTATGTCAAAGGACGCGCTTGGTTTAACATTATATTGCATCAGTCTGAACTGGTGTTGACCCACTGAACTTTAACCCAAACAAGTACTGTTAAAATGTATTACTATTGGTTGCTGCGTACAAAATGTATGTAATCCTATATATACCCTACAGCGTGTCCAGGTCAATGGACGCGCCTGGATTAACACTATATCACACCTTGTCCACTGTTGACCTATTGAACACACACCCAATTATTACATAAGCACTCAGCTGATCCAGATGGGATAGCTATAGCCATTGGTATAGGATCATAGAACTCTCTCTGTACCCATCTTTTATTTACAAATTCATAAATGAAAAGCAATGCACTCAAAAAACATTGTTTATTATTTTCTTATAACCTGAAGTACGCTCCAAAAACCCCCTCTCTATGACAGTCAAACCGTCCTCTGAGTATGTCTTTACTGCGGTCATTTTCACACTAGGAATCATTCATATCACCACACATTCAGTACATTGCATTATATTGCATCATCAATATGGTACTATTAAGTGAAATAGATAATAAAAAGGGTCTAAAAGTGTTCTGTACAAACGCATGTTCCATATATGGAAAAAGAACTGATGTTTTTAGATTAATTTCTCATTCAGACATAACAGGTATTGTTGAATCCTGGCTAAAACCGTCTATACTAGATGCGGATATGTTTATACCTGACTACCAATATTTAAGACTAGATAGGTTCCCAAGTAGAGACAAAAACGCAGGAGGCCTTATGTTGTATTTGAAAGATTATTACATAGCGACTCCAGACCTCAACTGCTTACACAGTATAATTGGGCTGATATTGTACTTCCACAAGACCCAAATGAGATATGGGATAGAATAATAGATGTTATACTGTCAAAATTAGTTACAATATGCCCTATTATAAAATTAATTATTCCGGAATATACACCCCCTTGGCTAACACAGCCAATACTGGAGTTGATGAGGGTACGAGATAGAATTTATAGGAAAGCCAGACTAACCAACTCTGAAGGATATGGGGCTGCAGCGAAACATTATAAGTTAATTGTTAAAAGGAAACTTTTTCATAGCCAAAAAAATTGGGGCATTATTAGAGTTTAGAAAAACAGATCCTACCAAATTTGGGAAGCAATACATAGATTATTACCTCACAAAACCAGTAGTACCCTCATCAAGCTAAGGAATAGAACTACCGTAATCTCCCGCGTACAAGACGCGTCCTCTACGCCAAACAAAAGGCTGGTGCGTCTTATAGGATTTCCTCAAGTTGGGGGTGCGTCTTATACGCAGGGTTTTCTAACATCTCAATTGGGAAAACACCCCAAAAATAGGGCAATTAAAAAAAATATTAAAAATTCTGTTTTTATACCCTTATTAATGGACTGATCGACTCATAGAGCCCTCACCGTGGCAGCCCGGTCGGTGTACGCCCACCGTGTGCCGATGACAGCTTGAACTCATAGAGCCAGCACCGCGGCAGACCGGGAGGTGTTGACGCGCTCGGCGGGGATAAGGCCCACCATGTGCCGATGACAGCTTGAACTCATAGAGCCCTCACCGCGGCAGCCCGGTCGGTGTATGGGCGCTCGGCGGGTTCAAGCCGACCGTGGGCCGATGACAGCATAGACTCAACAGGTTGACAATGCGGTGTGGCTTGCCAAGGTGTAGGGAACACGTGGGCCGATGACAGCATCGACTCATAGCGCTAGCGCCGCGGCAGACCGGGGAATGGTCCGCACGCCTGCCGGGGTGTAGGGAACACGTGGGCCGATGACAGCATCGACTCATAGTGCTAGCGCCGTGGCAGACCGGGGAATGGTCCGCACGCCTGCCGGGGTGTAGGGACGCATGGGCCGACGACAGCATAGACTCAACAGATTGACACTGTAGACAAAGCGGCATGGCTTGCCGGGGTGTAGGGACGCATGGGCCGACGACAGCATAAACTTAACATTTCTTTTAATTTTTTTGGGGTGGGGGGTGAGGGGGTGCGTCTTATACGCGAACCCCCCCCCCCCCCTGCTGAGTTGGGGGTGGCGTCTTGTACGGGGGTTTTTTTACAAATCGATTCAGGGGGGTTGGATGCGTCCTCTACTCGAACCAGCCTACCGTGAGTTTGAGGAGCATCTTCTACGCGCACCGCGTCTTCTACGCGGGAGATTACGGTACTAACCTGATTATACCTCCTGAGGACTGTGCAGAATATATTAATAGCTTTTTTGGTGAATATAGGTGAAGACCTAGCAAAAGCATTCCCACCTGGTGAGGGGGAGATTGCAGCGGCTGTGCCTTATGGAATACCTCTGGTTGATACAAATCTTATGCATGATATTTCATATATAGAATTAATTAAGGTAATAAAGGGTATTAATGTTAAAAAACACTCTGCTATAAAGAACTGCAAATCATTTATTCTAAAAGACGCCTTCTTTGCAAGTGCCGATGTAATTTTAGTACTGTACAATCTATGTCTAAGCACTTCAATTTTTCCTACCATATGGAAGGCTGGTACAGTGGTCCCCCTCCATAAAAAGGCAAATTCTCTTGATGTAAATGACCTCAGACCTATCAGTCTACTACAAATACCAGGGAAAGTCCTAGAAAAAATAGTATGTGGTCGCCTACAGCTATATATGAAGGAACATAACCTACTGTGTCCTACACAACATGGCTACAGGACAGGGCGCTCTACCCAGACTGCTATCACTGAACACCTCCAAACAATTATAAAAAACACCATTTCAAACAAGCCTGGTTAATACTGACCTGTTTGAGGTGCATGTGCCATGTGTGCGTTAATACTGACCTGTTTGAGGTGCATGTGCCATGCGTGCGTTCTCGATCTCCTGCATCTCGCGCAGTAAACTGTTCATGTGGAAGGTGGCCGGGGCCATGTCTTTGTGTCTGTCTGCCAGGAACTCATTCACTAACTGGAACATCAACAGAACAAGTCTCAAGTCAAGTTTTATTTTTCTTTACTACTACCACAATCTTTCACATATAGGGCGCATCCCTCGTATAAGACGCACCTAGAGTTTTAGAAAATATTGTATTTTTTAATTCAAAACTTTTGTTCATGTTCTAATATATGGGTTTCAAAATTCAAAAAGCTATGGGCAGCTACGCCCCCCCCCCGACCCCACTGCCCTGGACCTCCTTATGTCGTTTTATGACTCAGGTGAGTGAAACATAATTATACAAGGTGTCCGGCAGACCCCGTTGAAAAAGTAGGACAAAAGTAGCATTGAAAATTTTCAAAAAGTAGGACAAAAGTAGGAAAATATAAGAAAAAATAGGACATATATGTAGAATAAACAATGCATGTGTAACAAACCTATTTATCCTCAGAATTGATAAGCTTATATGTAGAATCTATAAGGATAAGATTCAAGAACATATTTAAATGGTGCTCAGTGTGTGCCTGTATTATTGGTATGTGAAACATGATATACAGTGGTTTCATGAAGGCATTTACTGCGAGTCTGCTATGTCAAAATGATGTACAGTGGCCATGTTGGTGCACAATGCGTGAAATAAAAGCAAAATAAAAGCAAATCCGGACACCCTGCATATATAACAAAAGGGTCTTGGTGTCCCCCTTGTGGTTCCAGGGAGAACCAAACCTGTATTCAAGTTGCGCCTTATATCCGGGAGACTGCGGTATTCTTGTGTTGGTGGATAACATTTATTTTTAGTTTATTTTCTTTTATTTTGCTATGTTCGATTTGAAAACACTTCAGAAACATTATGTTTAATATGTCTTAATAATAAATCTCATAAAATGTGGACAGATGTATTCTTACCTCTCCTTCAGATGCTTGTTCAAATGGGCGGGAGATCTGAAAGATACAAGTAACAGCGAGATTCATATTACTGGCAGATTGGAACTAGCAGTACTTAACACGACACTATTTTCATTTGACAACTATACAGGTATTTGATACTCATTTATATGGTTAATTATCTTTTTGAGATTTGTGTAAGTTATTAGGGCATTATATATCATGAAGGGGTTAGACATCTGAAATAAAACATACCGCCTCTGCCCCGCGGGGAGGCCCAGCACGCCGCAAACCATCCTGGATAAAGTAAACAATACAAAACCAATTACATCAATCACACAAATTCAAATTGAATTATATAAATATGAATTTTACAACAGAAAGAGAAATTTCTCATTCTCAAACATTAATGATTAATAATTTTTACACAATGGAAACTCTAGTAAACTGAGACAAGGTTTGATGGCTTAAGTTCTAAATATTGATGTTTCAAGATTAAATATCTTTTATCAAAAAGATATACCGTAATCTCTCGCGTATAAGACGCGTCCTCTACGCCAAACAAATCCCTACTGGGTCTTATAGGATTTCCTCAAGTTTGGGGTGCATCTTATACGAGGGGTAATTTTACTATAGAAATGTACTTATCTTACAAATTTTAGCCTTAAAATGTGCGTCTTATATGCGAAAATGCATGTGCTGAGTTTGGGGTGCATCTTATACGCGCAGCGTGTCTTCTACGCGGGACATTACGGTAAATGGGATTTACACACAGTGAGAAAGAAAAGGGGGAAAAACAAGTTTTCAGTGATTTATGACGTCAAAGAGAGTGACACGACATCACACTCTACGCATACGATACAAACATACCTGACGTCTGGACCTGTCCTGTGTGAAGTGAGAGGTGAGTTTCATCAGGGGGTTAGCCCCGCCGCACTCCCGGTCGACCAGATCACGCATCGCCATCTTGACCCTGTAAACTAACAATATGATCCTGCGGTATAACCTAAACTCAATAATTTACCGATTACCATAAATTCCTGCACATAATAAGCCACGACCTCATATAAGCCAAACCATGAGTTTGTGGAAAAGTCATAGGGGAGGGAATTTCAGACCCCTCTGGGGAAGTGGGACACGGATCCATGCGCACACAGATTTTCACCCCTCCCCTCACTGTTGTTAGAAAATGACGACTCCTTATTGAGGATTATTTGAGTTCTCGTTAACTGTTTGTCCAGTCCTCCTGGTCCTACCCTGACACTACCGTAATCTCCCGCGTATAAGGCGCGTCTTCTATGCCAAACAAAATGCTGGGAGAGACATTGCCTTGAGTTTGGGGTGCGCCTTATAGGGGGTATTTTTACTATAGAACAGTACTAAACTGACAAAAATCTGACCTCAGGGGTGCGCCTTCTACATGAAACAGCCTTCTCTGGGTCGGGGTGCACCTTCTACTATGACAGTACAATGCTGCTCTGTCTGAGGATCTGATCCGATTACCCTTTTAATAACTTTAATTTTAAGAATCTCAAAATGACTGCAGATGCTAAAAGATGCCACTCACTAATCAGTGAAAATTCTGAAATCATCCTAGTAATTAAGGGGTCTGCTAAAAGCTGTTGATTTTAATCTGATTTTTTTTTTTTTTTTTTTTTTTTATAGTAAGTGACATGGGCTTCCATTTCAACACTGATGGTCACAGTGGCCTAAAGGATGTAGAAGTCCACATAGTGGAATTCATTCATAGAAATCCACACAGTGATTATGCGCAAACTTTGCGCAATAAGATAGAAAGGAACTGGATGCTCAAACTGAAAACCCAAGTACCGTATGGCCTGAACCTAATAGATGCTCCGAACTACTTTAAATACAGTCTTTATGCCAAGTATAAGGGAAGTTATGAATGATCAAGACCTCAAATTGAACCCAAAATTCTGCCACTGTAAGGAGTTTAAATAGGGCCCAGATTTGTGATCAAGCATTTCTGATACAGGAGTGGCTACATCTCTTAAATCATTATTTTGGACTATTTTCTTTTCATGTATAGAAGAGTTCCCCATAAAAGGTTGAAAATCAATGTATCATATCAAAATTTAACAATTTAAAGGGATTTTATCTTGACCTAATATCATCTGCAGTTTAGCGATCTCACAGAATTGGCGCAAAATTATGGAGTTGATATGAGATTTTAATCGGTCAGAATTTCCCTTTAAATTGATGTAAAGACTTCATTTAAAAAGGAAATCCACTTATTTTTACCAGCTCTACCCATTGCTATATAAATGATATACATAGGATTGGTTTCTAGCAAACACACAAGGACCTAACATGGAGAAGGTGGTGGAAGGGTGATAGCGAATGGCACGCTAAAATTTTTGTGGGGTCTGAAAAACATCCTGTTCCCCCATGAAATGAAAAACCCTACTGGTCCCTAGGCCTAGACAGTTTCTAAACCATTTTTTTCTGTAGAAAGTGTGGGAACTATTCTCTTTTATGTGAGATTTGGCCTTTATACCAAAAAATTTGTGCGGTAACTTCACTTGGGGAGAATGGGATGTTTATCTGAATCAATTATTTCTCAAATAGATTCTTATAAAGTTATTTAACCCCTAATCAATCCCTTTAAAATGAGCCCAGGCCCCATTACTCCGTAGACACTCTGAGGGAACCTCAGGACCAAGTGTGTCTGTTGTAGTCTGTTTGGTCAGCCAATCTGGCAGAGTGGCCATTTCTCACAGAAGCACTTACTGTCTAAGTCCAATGCTTCCACCAACACTTCCCTCAATGTATATCCAAAGATTCACAATACACAAAGCACCTGAAATACTTATGATAATTAATAATCCAGGTGATTTTCAAATCTCCCTCCCTAACTCCAAATCATTGTCGGCCATCTTGAAGCCAGGTGTAGCCACCTAGTGCCAAAAAGACTACACTATTCTTGGTTGGTTAGCCCTATGTTTCAAGAGCAGTCTAACACCAGGTAGCACCCCAGCATGTTGACAATGGAGGCCTTTGAGGTAGTAATATCTAAGCTCAAGATAAACATGTCAGATTTATTGGATATATCTCGTGTTTCAGTCAATATAAGCTGATGTACATGAAAACTACATGTTTGTGAATATGAGGGACAATTTCCAGGAACTGAAAGTGAGTACTTAGTTCAGACTAGCCATGTGTTTGTGCCACTATAGTCTAGACTTGTATACATCTTGGATCCGAAATACCTGCCTGCTCACAGGCAGGTATTTCGGTCTAAGGCCCCATGGGCCATGTTTGTTAAGATCCTCCAATAAATAGCTACACAATGAGCTTGCAAAAAAAAGGAGAGTTTAGCACTCCCCAGTTTCAGCTTTATCACAGTCTCACATAGTCACAGATCTGAAACCCTAATCATGTAGGTACGTGAACGTAAGCCTGGTAAGGGCTGCAGACCATGTCCTAGAAAACTGTGCCACTATGAGAGGGGGTGTGCAGGGGCAGCTCTCTTTTAGGAGCTTTGAAATGGGATTAATATTAATTGAATAATGCCTCTTATAATTTTTATATCAAGTATACAAGATTTCCTTTCATCTTGTTTTTGGATTTCGGAAAAATTCTAATTGGTTAATTAATTACGGGCTTAATTAGGTCAGTGACTAATTAATATGCTATCTTTTCCATGAAGGAATATTACAAGTTACTCAAAAACCAATGGAAGTGTTAGAGTATTGTCTAAACATTATGTGTACCAAATATGAAACAAATCTATCGTTGCGAACATAGGTTTATAGGACCCGGAAATTAAAGTTATTAATTAATTTTGAGCAATTTTGAGGGGTTTCCTAGCTTTTTTATTTTCAAAAAATCATATCTCTGCTTCTAGAGGCTGGATAAGCTTCATTTGAGTTGCATTACGTCCATAAGATTACTGGCTTTCAGAAAGCATAAAGTTCTATTGATCAAATATGATATGAAATATTAGTAGAAATTATGGGAAAGGTCACATGTCATTCCTCTTTGTATAGTTTAATATTCTGACCAAAAAATGCCCAACCTCGCCTTACTAAATTCCTTCTAGCTCAGCCAATAATCAGGTTAGAATAAAAATTCCAAAAGCATGATGTTTCTAAAATGTGGCTCTTCGTGCACTGTTGGATTGGAATAGATCTGATGTATTTGAAAATTTTAGTCACATACCTAGCCTAATGACACTACGTTTTAGGCACAACAAGTATGTGAGTTGGGCGCCGATCCAACTAAGTCTCACACCTCCACTGCAGCAGAACCATGAACTGTGGGTAGGTAAGTGCCTAGACACGGGGAGCAGGGCACCAGATTCGGCTGACTTCGCTAACTACTGACAGTCTGACTCTGACGGGATCGAAGTGGGTGTGGACAGTGGGGGAATTGGAACCCTTGTAAATCTAATATATTCACTTCGGATGAAATACTTCTAGAGAACGACAAACTTTTCTATTTTCTACTTACTTGCACAATATACGATTGGTTTGTCGGAGTGGCGAGACACTAGGGGAGAAAATCTAATTGTCGGACTTTTGGCCTCGTCAAATTGTGGAAGCGGCCAGAGACTATCTATTACATGGACGCACGTCTAGACGGCGCTCACCGCTGCGCTTATGGTACGAGGTCTATATTACAGATGGCGCTGCGATCAGCGGCATTGTTTACTTCGGTTTGAGCTCAAAGCGTGCGCGCCAATGCAAAGAGTTTGAAGGGGGAATCTTCTGAAAATGATTAGCAAGAATAAAAGAAGAAAGTATTTGTAATTAAAATGATGCTTGAAGTTGGGTGTGAGGTTGTACTTAACAGATGTTATTCCTTTATATGTACAGAAAGCACATTCTTAGGGTCTTCACCTCGGCCCCATGCTACTGACACTGTAGGCTGTTTACCTCTGCCGCGGACGGGAGGCAACGGTCGCGTAACTTTTGCTCGTAGTAAAACGCAAATTACGACAGGAAGACTTAGTCAAATGAAGATATAAACATACCAGTCTTCATCCTTACGACAATACCTTTCATTTAATCCTGGTTAGAATGTTCTGTGACCATTATTAAAGTGTCCAGGATCTTGGAAAGTGGAGGTAGTAGTGCTTTTTTGGGTTTTTTCCAAACCAGTGAAAATGGCACACAGGGGAGGGCTGCAGAGTGCTAGGAACCAGTTAGGGAGTGGTCATTATTTATCAATGGGGGGGGGGGTTCGCGCGGACGCACGGAAATTTTTCATGCCCCCCCCTCGACGGTAGTCAAAATTTTTTGCGCCCCCCCACACCGGAGGCGCGGAAAGTTTTCGCGCCCCTCTTTGATCTATAGTAGCGCGCTGGCTTTTTTGCTAAAAAGAGGGTGAATTTTTTTTTTAGCCCCCCCTCAAGAGGGTTCAAAATTTTTTTAGCCCCCCCCTAAAAGGTCTTATTGGTGTCTAAAGAAGTGATCATAGATCTATTCTAACAATGGATGAGGGGTCATGGATTTTCATGGTAATATGGAAGAAAGAATTGTGCACCCCCTTGAGGGTCCAAAATTTTAGCCCCCCCCCTTCACTTAAAGGCCAAAAAATGTATGTGAACACTGCAGCCTTTTAACCTAGAGTAACAGTCGTTTTTTTACATGAGGGAGTGGTGATAATTTTTTAACAAGAGGGGGGCTGGTGGATTTAAGGGGGGGGGCAGAATTTCGTCACCCCCTTGACCGGGGTGGGCAGATTTCTTTCACCCCCTTGATCAGGGGGGTTCAAAGTAATTTCACCTGTTTTCAGTGGCATTCCCTGCCCGTTACTATAAGTTAAACAAGCACGCTCATACATGATTTTCATCCCATATGGGGGTCAAAAAAGTTATACCCCATAAGAGTGGGGGGGGGGTCAAATGTTTTTCTTGCATCCGCGCGAACCCCCCCCCCATCCCATTGTTAAAAAATGACCACTCTCTATTATGCTCTAAAAAAGGTAAAAAAACAGATTTTTGCCCCCGCCTCCACCCGACCCTTGCAAGGATTGAAAAAATTTGGCCCACCCCTGCGGTATTTAGTAGTTGATACTTTTTTTTCTGAAACATCACCCTTCGCCAACCCTGCCCGTGAGTCCCGCACCCTGCGCCAACCCCGCATGTGAGTCCCGCACCCTCCGCCAAGTCCGTGTGTGAGTCCCGCCCCCTCCCCCAACCCCGTGTGTGTCCTGCACCCTCCACCAACCCTGCCCGTGAGTCCTGCACCCTCCGCCAACCCCGCATGTTTAGCCACAGACATGTATTACATGATCAAGAAGTGCAACGAATATACAGCCATCAAAACATCAAATTCAAGTTTCTAGATGTGTCCAACTTTCTGGCAGCTGGTTGGCCCAACATTGCCACATTTTTGTGTGCTACCTGGGTAGACGTAAGTAGGTCACCTCACCCAAAGCGGGTAAAAAATGTTCGGACACATTGTCCCGACCCTCCCAGATGATTTATTTGGACACCGGACCCATTGGACCCCCCCCCCCCCCGCCAGACATAGAAGCCCAGACCTACCATAGATAGGAAAATGGTTAGAAATCCGTTTTCTCTTGATTTTGCTGAAAAATTACCGTCGCCAAACGAACATATACACTCTATGTGTATCTCCAATCTTGGGGGGTGCACATTCCGAACAGTCCTCCCACTCTCCTCCCCCGCCCCTCCCCACCAAATTTGGCCATCCCCAACATCCCTCCATTACATCATTTCCCTGTGCCCCCATACCATGATAGGCCTACTGCCCTTATCTCGCACCCCTCTGTTACACCATTCCCCTGGGCCCCTGTACCATGATAGGCCTACTGCCCCATCTCACTCCCTTCTGTTACACCATTCCCCTGTGCCCCTGTACCATGGTAGGCCTACTGCCCCACCTCACTTACCTCTGTTACACCATTCCCCTGTGCCCCTGGACCATGATAGGCCTACTACTCTGAGATAGACTTTCCCATCCCCCTGTGCCATTCTAGGCATACTCGAACTAAAATATTTGTCAGAAATTCCTCTCCAAGAAATCCTAGAGTATGCCCTAGGTACCCTCAGCATTAACTTGTATATTATATATGCAGTAACACCCTAAACAACTGTATTCCTGTAGCAGTCCCTAATATCTAGGTTCGTAACCTAGGCTGGCCAAATGGATATGTTATTCAACATATTCAACTACTATCTGACAGGACAATATGGGCCAGTGTCCTGATTAGGAACTGCTGGGAATACAAGTGCAATGAAGTCAAAGTATAATGATATTGGTTCACATATATAAGCAAATGTCAATGACCATGGAATAGTTTTGCATCGATATTCAGGGGTTAATCTTTTATTAGCCTTTTAGTTTTGGATTTTAAGCCATACAGGAAATGCAATCACTGGGCTATACTCGTTTTAAATTACTACTTTCTTCTTTTATAGGTATTATAAAATTTCACTTAAACCGGTGAATATCGTGCAAACAGCTTTTACTATACACAAGATACAATGATAGTGATAACTGTTTTTTTTATAACATGCATGTTTCTACATTTTACATGCATTATTACATTTGTTCAAATATTACAACTAATAATAGACAAAATGTACACGAACCCCAACTAGACCATGGTGTACGAGGTGGCCGATCCCACGAGGGGGGATGTCTCCCCTGAGGGCGTTAGGGAGTGGTCATTATTTATCAACAGGGGGGTGGTGGGTTTTCGCGCTGACGTGCGGAAAACTTTTAGGGGGGTGTTACATGTACTATATAGGCCTTATATGCCGGGTAGTGGGACCCTGAGGATCATATAAGGTTATGGGGTGTTACATGTACTATGTAGGCCTTATATACCGGGTAGTGGGACCCTAAGGCTTATATAAGGTTGTGGGGGTGTTACATGTACAATATAGGCCTTATATACCGGGTAGTGGGACCCTGAGGCTTATATAAGGTTGTGGGGGTGTTACATGTACAATATAGGCCTTATATACCGGGTAGTGGGACCCTGAGGCTTATATAAGGTTGTGGGGGTGTTACATGTACTATATAGGCCTTATATACCGGGTAGTGGGACCCTGAGGATCATATAAGGTTATGGGGGTGTTACATGTACTGTACAGGCCTTATATACCGGGTAGTGGGACCCTGAGGATCATATAAGGTTATGGGGGTGTTACATGTACTGTACAGGCCTTATATACCGGGTAGTGGGACCCTGAGGCTTATATAAGGTTGTGGGGGTGTTACATGTACAATATAGGCCTTATATACCGGGTAGTGGGACCCTGAGGCTTATATAAGGTTGTGGGGGTGTTACATGTACTATATAGGCCTTATATGCCGGGTAGTGGGACCCTGAGGATCATATAAGGTTATGGGGGTGTTACATGTACTATATAGGCCTTATATACCGGGTAGTTGGACCCTGAGGCTTATATATGGTTGTGTACAGACCGTAGAGGCTAGACTCCCCATCCTCATGGGGTGCCGTATTCACAGGTACTCCTTCCAGGTGTGTCGATAAAAGCTGTCGAGGGGAGCGAGGGGATGATTGGCACAACCTGTGCTGGAACGTGACTGCTGCTGCTCCAGACTCCCCTTCCAACTCCAGAGCCTGTTCAGTTCTTGATACCCATCTGTAGTGCAATAAAAGGAGTAAATATATTATACATTATTCAGTAAACCATTGGGGGGGAGATCCCATGTGTTAAAGGGGCCCTGGCATGGTAATGCATGCCAGCATTAAAAAAGTCACATGACCACCCCTTGACCAATCAGAGCAACGTGATTTTTCCGCTGGTTCCCGCGATTTTATGATCACTCTTTGAACCGGTACCCATGTTGTTAGTTTGCAGTGCTAGCCCCCCTTTAAAGAAGCAAAGGTTTACTTCGGTCTGAAATGCTCAAAATTCCATTCACTAGGCAAATGGTTTTTCCATGTGACAATTTAGGATGCTCATACTGGTGAATACGATGCAAAACTATTCCATGGTCACTGACATTTGCTTATATATGTGAACCAATATCATTATACTTTTACTTCATTGCACTTGTATTCCCAGCAGTTCCTAATCAGGACACTGGCCCATATTGTCCTGTCAGATAGTAGTTGAATATGTTGAATAACATATCCATTTGGCCAGCCTAGGTTACGAACCTAGATATTAGGGACTGCTACAGGAATACAGTTGTTTAGGGTGTTACTGCATATATAATATACATGTTAATGCTGAGGGTACCTACTCTAGGATTTCTTGGAGAGGAATTTCTGACAAAAATCAACCCCTCGATCGGGGGGGGGGCAGAATTTTTTCAACCCCTCTGATCATCAGCTACATCAGATAAACCTGGTGCTTTCCTCTGCTGTGACACATATTTCAATAACCATGCCAAAATATTTTTACTTGGTGCAAAAGCCATCAAAAGACATAATCATGAAAATAGGGCAGTGTGAGCATTTTTACAATATATGTGCATGGTATAAAAGTAATAGAAGGAAGCAACTACACAAAATGCCATAGAGCGGGGACTTGAAACTCATGGGAGTCTATCCACCTGTTTATGCGAGCCAATTATTCTGCCTTTTAAGTGTAGAAATCATGCCTTTCAATTGTTGAAATTTTGAGTGATATCAAAAATGTTTTCAAAACTAGAATTGTTAAACACTCCTACCAGATGTTAAACTATCTATTGTCAATCAAAACTTTAGACTAGCACTTTGTTGTGGGTCTTGAGGTTTCCCATAATTTATCATTTTATGGCCCATTATATCTCCAAATGGCTCATTTTTCTCCCTAGAAGTGCGCCATTGGCTCATTGCAAATAATCCTGGCAATATCCCTGTGAATCTACATTGCACTGCCAGAAAGCATCTACCAGTAGTCGATTAAAGCCAGAGGAAATTCATGGTAAGTTTTTCCCCCTTCAATAGTAACTAAAGCCAATATAATGTAGCGGTGGGGCTAGGCTGCTGCGGGTAATGCTGCAGGTAGCGCTGCGGGTAACGGTGGTTCGGCCTCTCTCCACCAGGGGGCGCGCCTCGGGCAGCACTATATAAGTGGCTGCAGGGCGTCGCCCCCGGTCGTATCCAAGGCTCCAACCGGTACAGGTCGTACCAGCCTTACCCGCAGTGATCGGCTGAAGGAAGGACGTTGTAGTTCCAGATAGACGACAATTGATGTTCCAACCTGTTGTACTTGCTAATCAGTTTACCATATATGAGGCCAAGCCTCCTTACAACCGTAAGGGCAGCTGTTGTGTTGTTTCTCTATAATCCGCATCTCAAATACCGTTACAATAAGTTCTAAAAGATTATGGTGGCACTGCAAATTAAGACAAATAAACTGCATCAACTATTCATTTGAAGAATGGATTGCAATAATCTTTTTAAGTTTTCTTCCCAACTAGATATTATTGTTATTTGTGTTGTTAACTCGAAAAGCGCATTATAAGAGCTGGGTAAAAAAACAAGGTTTTCAGTGCCTCAGTAAATGTGAGGAAAAAGGGAGGGGCAGGATTTCAAATTAGCAAATACACTGTTAAATGGTGCAATAAACTTCACTACATGTACATGGAATTGAAGCTTAGAATGTCTATTTTATGATATGGAAAGAGTAAAGTTGTTTTCTTTTTTACTTCCCAGTGCTGAGCCTACAGGATGTTGATCCATTGATCAACATTCCCAGCTTTTGACACTGAGGTGGTGCAAGTGGCTATTGGGGGTGCATGTTTTTATACAAGCTAAGGCATGAGAAAACAAAGAAAGAAAAATTTGGCTTTTCGAGTTACCTGCAATGCACATTTCCCTCCTATATATGCTTTATAGTTGTAAATCATAAGTGAAATTCATTTAAGAATTACATTTCTTGTCTTTGTCTGCACATATATGATTATTTTTTTTTTGTATGTAGATGTTTGAGATATCCTGCACCACGTTGGCAAGAGATAGGTGAGGCACCTTCCTTTAAAAAGAATTACACTTACAATGTGTCTATGAGCTACTCATACATCTTCCATCTTCCTGTAACAATGATAAATAGTGCAATGTTATATGTTCTCTGAAAATAACGGGAACATGATCTCTCCCAGATGAAGTCATATTTTATGTCTGAAACATATAATTATTCTCTTCTCTATATTCAAGGCCAACTTACAGCTTCGAGTTGTGTGTACCGTGTGGGCTATTTCACCCAAGAGGTGAATGCAACAAGTAAGTTCTGTTGCATCAGATGCCGTTAATGATTGAGATTACTTTGTTTTCACATGTCCAGCCTACATTGCAAAATTGTGAATTGTGCTATACAGCCTGTTGTATTTGTTTCCAGTTGTCGATATAAATGCTGTTCAAATGAGAATTTAGAACCAGTAACTAGAAGTAGGGCTCCACTAATCATGTAATAGAAGGTGTACCGCAGCGGTGTACCCACGGGCACAATGTTTGATTTCAGTCCACTAGGCATCTGTACTAAGGCCTTTATGAGAAGGTATGTGTGGAGATTTAGGTATCTAATACACAGTTAGGGCCACATTGCAACACAATTCCTGGGGAGTGTGGTACACATGAGTAACTAGTTAAAACTGAGACATTTAAATTTTGCTAATGAAAAGTGGTTATACATGAAGCACTTGCTCTTGAGGGCAGTAATGATTTTCCATCTAGGAATTCTATGGATGCCACTTCGTCTAACACGGATGTTCCTGCCTCACATACGGATGGCCAGGTAAGATTATTTACTTTCGCGTATACGCATTTCAATTATCCCGACTGAGGTAAAAAATTTACTCGAGACATTAAAACTTCTGGTCTTGTGTGTCAACTCTTTTACTAAGGAATTTGGTCATGTACTTAATAAAAGATGCTCTCATTTTTGGATAGGTCCAAGACAACTTTTTACCCACCCTCCCTACATGGAAACGAACAGACAGCAAAGTAAGATAACTCCTCTTGACGTGAACTACATAACATCTTAGTCATGCCATGGCATTACATGAAAACCATTATATCAACCACTTGAACTTTAGTTCTCTTGCAGAAAAAAAGAGAATATGTTAACATTTTCAGTATGCATTTTTCAAATGCAATCAAAACAAAAAAAAAATTTTTTGTAGCTGTAGGCCAACATGGGCTCAGTGCTAAAATACCATATTAGAATGCATTATAATGCAGCCACCACTGCTTGATAACTAGAAAGTCTAGTTTCTTGCAATCTACCGTAATTTCCTGCGTAGAAGACACAGCTGGCGTAGAAGGTGCACCCAAAAAGGCTGAATTTTGTAAACTAAGTACTTTTCTATAATAAAAAAAAAACATAAGGCGCACCCCCAACTCAAGGCAATGTTCCTCCCGTGTAAAAGACCCAACAGCAATCTGATTCGCCTATAAGACGAGCCTTCTACGCAAGAGATTACGGTATTTGTTTACGAGTGTGGAACCAATTGGTTGCATTGGAATGACTGGTAAACTCTGTAGGCAACAAAGATACATCATAAACATGTCAAAGTCTCACAATTTTTTCCTGGTAGAAAAAATGGTTTGTTGGCACCTGGAAAATGCTTTCATTACTATGCAACCAATGTAATCAATTTCCAACTCCTTTTATATCCATGATACATCTAATCACTTCAGGTCACTATCTATGGAGACACCACCCTGCAGTGTATATATGATGAAAATATTGCCAACCGCTGTGTCCAAGATGGTGACTTCAATGGATTCCACAAAGGTGAGCTTGCCCCTAGACTTTCAAGAGGTGGAGACACCTGGTCTATGTACATATTTTCATTTTTTGATCCATTCAGAACTAATGTAATTCCCATTATTTGCCTTATACACAACAATGGGTCAATAATTTTTTTATAGGATTGGCCAAAGTTGGGCAGGGGTGAGGACAAACCATAAATAACTGTAGTTAACTGTCCAAAATAAAGCCCGAATTACACATAGCAGAGGTAAATTCACCTAAACCGAACCAAAGCCTTATATCCTGTCCTTCAATTTGATCAGGATGCACCTTTTACTATACCTCTAGCAAGGAAGCAGCTATGGAAATTGTACAACTACAGCACTAAAACTTGTATGCCCACAGTCTTGGCATATAATATGCTGTTTGCCATCACCCTGTATGAATAACTAGAATAGATGTCATAATCAAGGTTGTTTCTCTTTTATTTAATTTCAACATGTGTAGATATTTCAATGCATTTCTTCCTTTCCTTTTCAGAATTGGACAAGGATGTTGCAGATGGTGTAGTCCTAACAGGAGCAATTGTTGTACATGTCGGTACAAATCTATTAAGGAGCATATTGCATAAGCCACACCTTCTGCCACAGCTGGTCAAGGAACACCTAATCCTCATCCAGCGTTTCAAAGACGTCCATCCGAATTGTCATATATTAACATCCTCCATTTTGCAAAGAAGTGACTGGTAAGGGTATTTGTTGTCCAAGATTGAGATACCTCAAGTAATGTTCAAACAGGGACAATTTTTCTATGACCTGAGTTCATGGGAGTAGTGCAAATTTTAAAATTGTTTGAGGATATCAATTTTAGGGATTTTTTGTCCTGCATCTGTAACCTCAATCCCAGCTGTTCAGGTTTCCAGCTTTTTCCTTTGCCAAAACTTCATAGCAGCAACACTGATTATCCTTAATAATGGTCATTATAGTACTGATCTATAATAGAAAATCCTCACTTATAGGACATGCCCACAACTTCTGACCATCCTATATTACCCACCTTGGGTATTTTTAGTGTATAAGAGGATTTACAGTAGCACTTAGTGTAAATTGTTGTCACACAGCCCTGAGTTAGAAGATATAAGAGTGGCATACAACCATTTATTGGCCAAGGAGTTGGTTGGAATGTCGCCAATGCTGTCCTGGGAGAGATACTTTAATGTCAATGATCTCAGGTAAGATTCTGCTTAAAATATTTTCTTTTAATATGGTGCAAGAAGTGATGAAAAAATATTAAAAGTAAGGTGACATCAGAAGTGGGGAATTTTGTAAGATGTAATCATTTCCTATGTTCTTTTCTTCTGAGAAGCTGATGGCACCAAAATTGAAATTTAGCCCATGGAACGATCCATTAAGAATTAAATGTTATCCAATTCCTTGAACTAAGAGCAAAGGCCTACTAAGTAAGACCTTTCTGTATCGCAGTTTCTGTAGTAGCATGTGGTACTTCCCTTGTATCAACCTCATTGAAGAGATTTAAAAATATTGAACATTCAACCACTAACTTAAGCATACTTCACCTACAGGTGCACTACCCAACACATTTATGACCCAAATAGAGTAGGATTTTTCTTTTATTTCATGCAGTATCGATGGCCTTCACCCCTCACGGACAGGGAATAATCAACTCGCATGGGCATTACAAATTCAGCCGGACTGGCTCCTGTCTGTCACACACACCACCATGCAGCAGATGTAAGTAACAAATACAGCATTGATAGAGTACTATATTCAGGCCAGTGGTACTTCTGCTGCAGTACTGAGGCTTTGCTGCCCATCTGCTATGGTAATAGCTCTGTCGTGAGCTTTCTGATCTTCCTGCTAACATTTTTATGGGCAAATGCTCATGAAAATCTGTATGACTCTAGGGTGACTTGCAAGGCTTGATTATGTGTCAGATAATCTACATTTAGACCAATTTGAATGCTCGTTGCAGTGTTCCCTCAGCTAACCGCATGTGATAATTGTGATGCATCCATACCTGATCAGTCACATGTCGGGAAAATGGATATTAGGATTATGCTGTATTCACAGAGAGTAGATCAATAGCTTCAGAATGCTTTTTATTTCATGAAAATATCTTTTATTTTCCGATTTCTGTTGAATTTTCTGAAACTTTAAATGTCATGCTTTCCTTCTGAGAAATACATCTCTAAGCATAGGACCTTTATTTATGTAAACTCATTTAGCGAAGTGCAAGGCAATGCAAAGTGTTCAGACTGAAAACATTACTGCAGACATTTTGATTTTATTGTGAATTTATCTATGAAAAATGAAATTAGCTATGACCATCAAATCAGCTAATTTCATTCTACTGATATTTTTTTTTGCATTTATACTTACACCAAATCACAGGGAAGATATCAATGAAAGCAAACATAATCAATTAAATTTGCAATTTTCAATCTTTTGAATGTCAGATTTTGGTATAAAAATATATATGTACTTATTTGGCCAAATAACATTCTGTAAATGGCCATCACTGCATGCCTGTCAGGTTTTTGCATCCGATTATACTGTGTTATATTTAATTGTATTGCTACAATTTCAACCATGTAATAAATATTTCAGGGAAGTGGAGTCTGAATTGAGGCATTTACAACAATTCCGGAAGACCAACAAGGAAAGGCATCTACTAAAGCAGAAGCAAAAGGCCAAAATAAAGTCCAAAAACAACAGATTATCCCTGAAGAAAGTGTTGTCTTCACCCCATCAAAACAAATCCAAAAAATCCTTCAAAAAGAAGAATGTTGAACATAAGGTCAGCACTAAAAAACCTACATTCCCTTCACAACATATCATTCAGCTTGGTGATGTAGGAGTTGTGATAAGGCCACACCTGATTCATCCACAACTTAAGGTTTGTAGCAAGTCTACTCTTCTCTACTTATACAATTGCATGTGTGTGATAATATGTATCCTGTTATATATGAAATACTTTCTAACTCAATCTATATTGATCCGGTGCTGACATGTATCCTTACATTAGTCAATAAAGCCATCTTGAATCTTCATACTTATGATATACTCCCAGTCAAGACATAGACAGAGATCTATCTATAGAAAACCTCATTCCTACCATAAACTTTGGCCAAACTGAAGTACATATATGATGGTAGTATCATTTTCCTTGTCAAATGAACCTATGTACCCCATGTACAGTAAAACGAACCTCTTGTAACAGGCTTAAAAAATTCGTTGTAACCAAATTTCGTTCTAACAAAGTTCCCTTCATTGTGGCAGGGGGGTGTAACTGGTACAGATAGAGCAAAATGTTGTTCAACAGGAAACATCAAAAGGGGTGTTAGGCCATGTGAGGGGTGGGGACATCACTGGGGGCAGAAATACAAGATAAAAGTATTTACATCAACATTTTTTATATTTTTCAAACTTTGGGTGTAAAAATCATTTTGTTTCAAACAAGTTCATGTCACAAGCACTTCGTTCTAACCAAGTGTTATTACTATAGATATGTATAGGAAACGTTTATGATTAGGCATTTTTCTTTGTTATAGCCAAATTTCGTTATAAGGGAGATTGTTATAAACAAGTTTCACTGTACCTCTACATTTCCTTTCCCCCTGAAATTTCAGACAAGCCATCTGTCCAGCAAGGCAAAGAAATCTCCAAGAGTGCAGTCAAAAGTTGCAGGACACAAACAAAAACCAAAGCTTCAGTACTTGAAATGTACGGAGTGCAAGAAACTTCTCAAAACAGATGGATGTCTCCTAGACCATATCATATCCAAACATAGGTCTAACCTATCTCCTTCAGGTACTCCCTCAAAAATCACCCAATCTGTTCCTGTTGATCAACAAAAAAGTGCGGGTAGGAATGCATCAGTGACTATACATGGAGGTGGAGCTAGTGACCTGGCCAGATCCTCTTATGTTGATAGAGTCTATCCTCCAACAAAGCTGTCTTCCAAACAAGATGTTTTTGTACGGCCTGCCACCATTCCAGTAGCTGATATATCTACTTTTTCATCCATACCGCCCATTTCTCAACTACAGTCTATCCTTGATCAATTCCAACAGTTTGACTGCACTGATAATGTTTATGTTGATTTAGACCATGGAATTATACCTTTCAGCTCAGTGCAGGCACTTTTTAAAATCCATTCTGACAAAAATGTTATGCGTTCCATCACAGCTGAGAAAGACTGGTTTAGAAACAGAACCTTTCCATGCATTCAGTCCATGACATCTATAAACTATAAGCACATAGATACATTCAGAGAAATTCTGATGAACACGTCACCAAATGATTGCGTTTCCCTAACACCAAATAGCCCAAGAATTCCTATAGATGATTATGCTTCTCTCACATGTCAGAGGTGGCTTTCAGAGGACTTAATTTTGCATGTTTTAAATATGTTACCATCTGAGCAGTCAAAGTCTTTTATATTCAGATACCGTTTCTTCAATCCTTCTTTGATGGCAGCTCAGTACAGACCATTATTTGAAGGTGTCAGTTTCAGAGGTGTTCGCTTTCACTTTTTGCTACATGTGGGCTACCCAAATAATACAGTTGTTTCAACAGGAAGTCTCGCAAACCATTTCACTTTTGCAGTTTACCAAGCTGATTGTGATACAGTAACTTACGTTGACACTTCAGCTTGGCCTTTACCCCAATCATTTAAAGAGAGTATGGTAGAATTTTCTTCACAGTTAGGGAGACCTATTCCAATGTTTAAGTATGTTCACATGCCAGGACAGTGTCAAACTACAAAATGTTCTGATCAATGTTCTTCTTTATATCCACGGCAAACATGTAGCAACGTTTGTGGTATAGCTGTTATCATAGGTATCTGCATATCATTCCTTTTACCTGATACGTTTTCTGCACTTGTTTCGAAAGAGAGGATATATGGAGATTTGGTCAAACCGTTCAAATACTTAAAATCTATTTCCTCATATTCGAAAATGCTACGAATGGTGATAGTTCATTGGTTAATAGGAAATAGTATAGATCTATCATTATTGACTCAGATAGAAGCAACAGATCAACCCCCAGTACTGCAACAGATCCATCAACAAAAAGAAGACCCTAAAGAAAATTCAATGAAAACCAGCTATAGCTGTACCGTACCTAGAGCAAAAGATCGATCCCGAGTAATGCAACAGTTCAATCAACAGAAGGAAGATCCTAGACAAGATTCAGTGAAAACTACCAAGAACTCCACAGTTCCTAAGAAGAGGCTGGATACTCACAGGATTGACAGTCTTTTATCAATAAATCCTACCATAGAGAAACATGGGGATGGACAATTATTACGTTGCCGTATGAAAAATGGTCTGTCTCTTAGCAAGTTCTTCACAACTTTTGAAATGATACAAGCCTTCGTTCAAACAGATGCAGCTGTCAGTTGGCTTACCCATGCAACGGAGAAAAAGAAGCAGAAAATATATAATGGTCCAGGTCAAGATTACCTGTCATGTCGCCCAAAGATCAAATTCCTCAAAAAGCCACCAACCTTGAAGTTGATGTGTACACTCCGTTCAGGTACAACAAAGAGTAAAAATTTTCCTTGTTCCATCAATGGAAAAGAGGATTTGGATGCCATTGGAAGAATAGACAAGTTCATATCAAGCCAAGAATTTTCCAATTGGTTAGCTGGGTCCCAGGGCCATGCAAGTCAAGAAGTCTGGAAAAAAATGGATACTGTCCCTACTGGCATTGCAGCCAGGAGATATCTAGATCATTACATGTTTGATGTCAGGAAATCTTACGAGTTTAAAGGCAACACACAGACAGCATATGATGAGGACACACTGTTTCTCTCAGGAACCAGCTCTGAAAACTGGGGAAGATCACATCGTCCTGACGAAGAAATCTGTAGTGACAATGTGGTACAAGATACAGGAAATCCTTTAGTGACATTATACATTCATTGTGCATCAAATACATCATTTTGCCGAACCGATTGCGGATCACTTGTTAAAGAAACTGAAGTTCAAAACGAGCAGTGTTCCAAGTGTGATAAACAATTGCCTCTACATAAAGTGTGCTCCAACTGTGATACTAATGTATCCTGCCAATTTTATAAAACCAAGATGGGAGATGCATTCCTCTGCTCTGCCTGCTACCAGTACCAACTGAATAACCACAAGGAACGACCTCAAAACATCTACAATAAGAACATGCTGACAGAAAACAAGTACCACAGCCACTTGACATGCAAGTGGAAGATGAAGTTGGTCATTTTTAGCAATGACATAAAAACCTGGTGTATTTATTCATGGAAAAAGAATAATCAGTACCACACAGAAGATATTACTATTGATTGCCGCTCAAAACCAACGTTAAAAGTTAGAGATGAAATAGACAAATTACGACTTAAAAACAAAGCAACTCCTCAACAAATTTTGGCCAGCTCCCTGAGAAGTGTACCTTTATCACAGTCAGCAACAGACGAAACAATTAATTTATCCCAGATCAAGGCGAGATGTGCCACTATTGATCGCCATGAGCTTCAGGAGGCTATGGGATCAAAAGACAAAATTGTCCACAAGTCAGACTGGCGGAATACAGAAAAGATCCTTGAGAACAACTATAAAGATGTTTTACTCTTTCAACGGGGGGCAAAGGATAAGGGTAGGGAATATCACATTATTTTATCTAAAGAGGAGAATTTACAGTATTTAAGGCATTTTGGAGCTGATGTCATTGGTCATGATGTCAAGCAGGATTTTATGGCAGCTCGTTTCAAAACTACTTCTTTTACCTATTGTGATGGACAAGGGAAAGGGCGTGCAGGGGCATTTTCAGTTTGTAATAAAGAAGACGCACAGACACACTCTATTCATCTACAGATATTGTTTGCTAATATACCATGCGAAAGACCCAATTGTTCCCATGAAAGGTCTTTATATGTTTTTGATGATAGTTCAGGCTTCTTTTGGATTCGGCCATGTGCTTTACTTGGCACATATTCACCAATGGTTCAACATGATAAAGCCACTCCCACCCGTAATGCAGTTGCACTTCAAGGTCTGTTATCTTCTTTATGCAATTATCATGCCCTTAATGCATTCCGTACCTTTATCTATGAAAAGCCAGCCCTTACTATGTTTCTTGCCCCCTTAGAGATTGGTTTTAAAGCAGTGATGAGGACCTGGTGTTCCCTTTCCATGGAAAACGTTGTTACTTCATATGTGAAATTCATTGAGGACAGTATTCCAGAAAACTTTCTCAATCGTGAAACAAAAAAATTACTTGTCGACTACTTGAATAAATCTTGGTTCAACTCAGAGCATTGGAGGCGGTCTTTTACTTCCCAGGTCATCTTCAGTGCACCTAAAGAAGCCAGAAGGAACTCTCTGCTACTCACAAACAATATAACTGAAAGAAAGTTTAAAGAAATGGACACTGCTGACTTTAATTCTCATTTAAATCATCGAATGGCCCTCTTCATTTGGAAAAGTTTAAATCAAATATTACACCTAGAGAAAGTCCTCACCCATGAATCTATAGGTAAAAGCCCCATTATATTAGACAGACAACAGCAGTTAAGAATTATAGAGAGAGGACTTTCACTGAGGGAATGTCATCAGTCAACACAAGGGTGGTTCTTCTGTTCAACCAATGTGAAGCCCACTACACAGAACCTACCCACCGATGACTTTTATTTGTCAACTGATTTAACTGTGGAGGATGAACTAGAGCTAACAGCTTCCACAACAAACATCTATGATGTTGCTGCCAGCATAGAGAGTGAACATTCATATGACAATGTGGGGAAGTGCAAAGAAATTTTGAACACCCTTTCTGTACAAGCTTGTGGTATTCTTAAGGCTGAGTTATTACGTCATGCGGCACTGTGTGACATTGAAGTACCAGAGCAATACAATCACATCTGTAATTTAAATATTGCAGTTTGCTCATGTTTATCTTTTGTTTTGAAAGGACAGCCATATTATTGTAAGCATCTTTTTGCAGCATTGTCATTTACTTTTATGGAGAGAGACCCAGAGAAACTCCTTTCCATTTACCTTGAATCTAGGCCCGAAATTCCGCAAGTTCTGTTAGATAAATGTTGCTACACCCCACCGGTGACATCCCGCAGGGTTTTCAATTGGGTTGACATTTATAAAGGTTTCTCTCATTTGGCAACTGAAGAGGAAGTAGGATTAGCAAACAAGGGGCAAATACTTTCCATTTTGCATGATATAGATACCACAGGAAGTTCTTTAGGAGGAAGACCTGCAAAGCGGGCACCGCATAATCAAGGATTTCGACGCTCAGATGGGCCACAGAAACAACAAAAATCATTGTCTGTTCCTGACTTCTCCACAGAAGACCCTTACTGCCCTAAAGTTGATTTCCCTGAAAATACCCGGGACAGACATGGAGGCCGTGAGAGAGTAAAAAATACCAAAAGGGGGTTAAATCTAGGGGATGTTATACATAAAGCATTAGGGAACTTGTGCACTAAAGAACTACTAACATCTACCCCTCTCAACATCGATAGTGATCCTGAACAGGAAATGAACCCCAGCAGTGACTCCGAAGTGACATCGAACATAGATGAGAAGACACAAGAAAGTAAATTTCCTGCCCTCAAAAATCTAGCAAAGGAGCCTCCTCGTAAAAAACAGAAAACACAAAAAGCATCTGATATCATTTGTTCACTTTGTGTTGATGAAAACAGGTTACCGTACAGATGCAGCCCTAAGCAGTCTCTTGATATGCATCTGCAGCGAAGCCATCAAAAGATGCAGATCACTTGTGCCATATGTTATGATAACCAGTTAGATCAACGTTTCAGTAATGTGACACAACTGAAAAAACACAAAGCAGACTGCCACACAATACCATCTGCAGTGCAGTCCAAGTTACAATCTGGGCTTGATCCACAACTTTTGGAAACTGATGCTTGTGTTAAAGGACAACCTGGTATTTCAAATTTAGCCATTCATAAGTTGAAATATATGAAAAATGTTACAACTAAAGCAAAGACTGCTCAACAGATGTTGGAAGACATAGCACGTGCACAAAACTTGTGTCGTGTTTGTGGATCTGTAGTGACAGAAAGTGATTGTGTGTTATGTGACGAATGCGAGGATTGCTTCCACCCACACTGTGTTTCCGTGCCAGGAGCAGAACATATGGAAAGTTGGATTTGCTTGGAATGCAGCCCTTTGTAAGTTTAATGGAAAGTGCCACAAGGGAATTCATATTATAGTTGATTTTTCTCCTCATAACCTGACAAATATCATTTCAGTATGGGGTTGTTCCAACCTGGCATATTGGTGATGGAAGTCTGGTTAGCAATTTCTTATTAATTTCATACAAATTACCTGACAAATATCATTTCAGTATGGGGTTGTTCCAACCTGGCATATTGGTGGTAAAACTTTTTTTGTTACAAATACATGTACAAAAATAGCTAACTTTCATATATATGTGGGTATATATGTGTTTCAAGCTAGTGTCACCTTACCTGACCTATATTATTTCAGTATGGGGTTGTTCCAACCTGGCATATTGATGATGAGTGGTCGGTAAGTTTCAAATCCATTATAAATCTAAAGTGAATGGAGATTATATCTGAATAGCGCAATTGTAGTGAGCAAATGTTGTTCAATCTAATGAGGGGGTTTCTAAGGGGGAATAACATATAGTTCTTATAAATGTATATGCCTTTCTGTCATAGTGGTACCATCCGTCTTCAGGTCCCTTACAGGTCGAATGGTAAAACTTTTTTTGTTATAAATACATGTACAAAAATAGCTAACTTTCATATATATCTGGGTATATATGTGTTTCAAGATAGTGTTACCTTACCTGACCTATATCATTTCAGTATGGGGTTGTTCCCACCTGGCATATTGATGATTCGTGGTCGGTAAGTTTCAAATCTATCATAAATCTAAAGTGAATGGAGATTATATCTAAATAGCGCAATTGTAAGGAATGGTGAAAGGGCACAGTCAATTTTCCCATTTCTTGGGCTATGAACCAAGTTTTAAACATTCTATCATGATATGTATTGGCACTCAAATTTTTTTGAAAGTTACACAACATTTTTAAGAAAAGAGTGAGTTATAGATGTTTATCACCGTTTTGACAGGTGAGGTCATATACATGGCAAGAACTACATTACACAATTACACAGAGGAATGTGTCAGTGCCCACAAAGTATTCTCAATTTCAAAGTAATTGGTATTTGATTGTGTGCGAAATGTGTGCAAGTGGAAGAGATTTAAAAAAAAAAGATATATCTGAAGTAATTTTACTTCCTTATAAACCACTCTGGTTCAGAGGAAATTATTTTGAAATTTAAAGTAAATGGAGATTATACCTAAATAGCAGTATTGAGGAAATGTGGTTGAATTTAAGGAGGGGGTTTTTGTAGAGTGACATACAGTTCTTTGCTTCATAGTGGTACCACCATAAATCAGGTTCCTTACAGGTCGAATGATCAAAGAGCACAGTCAAATTTCTATTTCTTGGGCTATAAACCAGGTTTGAAAAATTCTATGATATAATTGGCACTGAAATTACTGCGAAGGTTTCAGAATATTTTCAAAAAGAGTGAGTTATAGATTTCAACAGCTGAGGTCATATTCATGGTGAGAACTACATTACACAATTGCACAGGAATGTGTTGGTGCCAACACTTATGTGCACCACACACATGCAAGGGGATAGGAAAGAGGAGATATATACCTGGCTAGTGAAGCCCGATTTTCAAGAAGAAACGTTTAAAGGATAAAATTAATTTAGATCACTTACTGCAGTGCTAATGGCTTTGTTGGATACAGGAACAAATGTGTGGGACCCAAAAATCACATAGGTGGCAATTTCCAAAAGACAGTCTAATCACACTTTCCTATAGCAGATCCTGTGAAGGATGTTGGCTTTTTCTAACCCATAATCTGGTGGAATGGGCTTAGTTCAGAGGAAATCTGCTTTTTTTTCACACTTTTTCCCCTTTTCTTTTGTCATGAATCATTTCAGCATGGGGTTGACCACACCTGGCATGTTGGTGAATTCTTGACACATAGTTTAAGGTACTAACATTTGTTCCTAGGTGATAAGTTCCAGTGAATATATAGTAGCTGGAAATCTTTCATTGATGTTAAGTGGCAGCAAGAACAGGAAAGCTGCATTTCTCTTATCCCAGACCAAAACAGCCTATTTTTTTTTTTTTGGATTCTTAAGGCGTACCACTCTGCTGACGAGGCCTTGGGTATTTGCTATGGATCCCTAACACGTCAAGGGCCGAAACCAGACTGGTTTTTTTTTAAAAATTTGTGTAGGAGAAATTTGAGATGCAATTTTGGTCAACACAATTCAGGTAAAAAAAAGTATTCTAAATTTCAAAGTAATTGGTTTTCGAACATGTGCGAAATGTCTATGTAGGGACAATAAGTGATGCAACATATGTATCTACGTCAAACCATTAAAAAGAAAGTGGAAGAAATTTTAAAGAAAAAAAAAGACATCACAGATATATCTGAAGTAATTTTACTTCCTTATAAACCACTCTGGTTCAGAGGAACATGAAAGTTAAAATAGTACATTTTTTTTAAATTTTGTTTCAGGAAATGATATAGACCAGGAATATAACCTGGTTACCTTCAAGGACTGTGATAGACTGAGAATATTTTGTGTACCGTATGTGACACACATACTCATAGCCTGAAAGTCAGCGATTGTGTGTGTCTTCCTTGCTGTGAGAGCCATTTGCAATTCACAAAATACCAGCATTTCCCATCATGTCCATTCCTCAGCCATTCATTCCATTCTGCTACGGTGGTGGCAGCGGTGGATCAACACAGCCAGTTCCAGGCCATATTCCAGGTATATCATTCTTCATGGGCCCAAATAGTCTTTGTGCATCATTTTGCTATTGCAGGGTGAAATATTGCAATTGCCCGTCAATGCCCCCAGGGCCTCCTACATACTCCTCTGGGTTATAAATGAAATACATGTGAAGCATGCCCCCGGGGCATTAATGATGCAAGGTGATGCCCCCAGGGCCTGTCCTCTTCTACAGCCAATACAGCATGCCCTGGGAGCGTCACAACGTCACAATGCCATAAAACCATGATAGTCCCATTATTGGAATACTGTAGCTATGTGTTAGAAAGTGGTCTTGTAACTCTAGTTGACCACCTCGATACATTACAAAACCATTGTCTAAGGGCCTGTAAAAAAATAAGACAGCCACAGGATATACATGTAATTGATTTATTGACGTTGTGCAATGTTGATTCACTTGCCCTAAGAAGAAAACCGGTATTAGCATGTATGATGTATAAATATGTACAAGATATGGAGAATAGAATTGTCCCAGCTAGACCTCTTGGGGTTATGATAAAATAAAAATTAAGGTAAATCGACCTAGAATTGAATTATGCAGAACAAGTCCTCTATACAAAGGTAATATTGTCTGTAACCATAAACTGCCTGTATTGGTTAAACTTTCTTTTCACGGGCTGACAATTGTAAAAACTTCACCATGTTATGATATTGTTGGCCAATAAACCTGTTTAAAACTCAAATGTATGTGTCTTGATACAGTCATTTCTGTACCAATTACAGTACTTGTCACGCACCATACAGCCTCCTACTAAATATAATTAGCACATGAAGGACAAACTTTTGTGCAATAATTATGAATATAGCATTAAATGTAGAGATATAATTATCAATTATGGTTATGGCAATCAATAACTGTTATATTACCTATTATGATTTGTGAATTAATGGAACTTTATTCAAGAATGTACACATATTTTCTCCAGTACATGAAACAGTAATAATAACAATACCGTCCTACATACATATCACACACTGATTTTGTAGGCCGTGTTCAGTTTACTAAGTCCCAGGTGAGACTTGTACCCGTCAAGTTGGGGGTGCACCTGGCACTATGATATTCATCAGGAAGCAATTCTGGACATCAGGAGAGTGTCATGAATGTCTTGGCTAATAGGCAGGGGTGTTCCGATTGGTCAGCTTATGGTAGACATCAACTGGAGAAAAAAAGAAAATAACCACGGTATATAGAAAAACCTTGTCGCAGTGTGACACGGTCCGTAGCAGAATGACACTGCTTGTGTCATCAGGGCCCTCTTTACCATGCTGCTTCACCCAGATGTTGTGCCGCAGACAGATCATCTGGCTATCCTGACACCGGCAGGACAGTCGTGGTTCTACACCAATTGGGCAAGCTTACAGGAGTCAACAAGTCTCCCACAGAGTCAGTAGGAGGGTCAGAGGGTCAGGGGACATACAGGGTGGTCTCAGAATGTGTACACGACTAGCATAGTGACTGAGGACTTACAGGATTGTTACAGTTTGTGCACACAACTTACTGGGTACAGTCAGGACTCCTTACTCCGTCACACCATAATCCGCCACCCTCGTTGTGGGCCATGTAGACACAGGGAACAGAATGTATAGCATTAAATTTACTCCGTCAGATTCGATTTCTGCCTCCCTTAGGCTGTTCAGGTAGAATAAGGTTATATGTCATGGCAGATATGATCATTACTATAGAACAGAACTGAACATTTCATATTCAAGGGGGGGGGGGATGAAATACAATGTGGCTGTATTCAATGGGTGTCCACCATCTTGGATTTTGAACAGATCTGGGCCATTTTTCTTTATCTAAAAGCAAAATAACCCTTTGTTCTGTCTTGCCTTACTGCCTTTTTCTTCATATCCCTATTAAATCCTTTACATATCTTATCACTGTCGGCACTGCTGATTACACATTATTATCTATTAGAGATTTCTCTATCACCATCGTACATGGTGAGGGGGGTATGTGGTGGGGCTCTAAACTATGGGCTCTCCATCCATGTATGTGCATTTGCTTTTTCTATTGAGTTGTAGGAGAAAATGTGCTCCTGAAACCAACATGCAGCCTTGTGATCCTGTACTGGTTCTAAGTGTATAGCAACTCAGTATCAAAGTATCAAAGAGGTCAGCTAGGTTGAGCAGAAGATGAAATAAGTCTGCCACCTCTGAGACCCTCCTCCAAGAGGAACAGGGGAAGGGATTTATGGACCTGTTGATAGGGCTGTGGTTTAATGGGCAACATAGGTCCTTTAGGTTCTTCCTTGGACTATTGGAGACATTGTACCTCTAATGTTAACCCTATTACACATTCCATGCTAATATCATTATGTGAAAACTAAAACAAAATGCTGACTGACGTGAGAGATGGTTTGGTTGTGCTAGGGTTGAAGATATAGCATTATAGGTGGTAGGTGGGTTATAAGTAGGCCCTAGACTAAAAAGGAAGGTAATATTAATGTATGTGATGATCCAAATTCCAATGATAAACAGTTTTTGAATGCTAACAATTAGTCTAATGCATCCTTGGATCTTTCCATCAACCCCTAACTAATCCGTCACCCCACCCCTCGCCGAACACTCTACTATCTACCACCCTACTCCGCCATCTCAGGATCTGACCAGTGATGGCTGGGAAGAGCACATGGCGGAGTAAAGAGTCCTGACTGTACTTACAGGATGGTTACCTGGCTGCATAGAAACTTAACTATAAAGGGTGAAGCCTAATAAAATAGAAACCAAGCCAACATAATATTACTGCCTGAAATATATTCAGATGTTTATTCTAACATACCTGTAGAAGGGGTGTGTGTTACAGGCAGGCACTTGATGACAGCTGCTGGCAGCACAGTGGGTGGTCCAATGGTGGCAAGCAGACGAGAAGCACAGCTAACCCTGTAAAAAAAGGGATGAAATAAGATGGGTAGGACTGTCAGGAGGTTGACAACTGATTATCACATTAATACAAAGATAGAAGTCATTTATATATCCCTACATCCCCATTCAATGATTCAGACTCTTCAGAGTCACAATGATTAATGCTATTTTCCGTGGTTATTACCTTAACTGAAACCCTCAATTTTGAGCCAGTGAAGCCCTACATTATATACAGACACAGGAATTGCTATCAATGTCTAAATTGCATCAGAGCAGTGAAAAATCTCATGTTTATTCCAGGAATCATTTAAAGACACAACACCAGGTGGCAGCAGCACTATACTACACAAGGAAGTTTTATATATAATACTGTGTATATGAATCTCTTCATTAAAAGTTCAATAGTATAATCAATAAAGCTGTTAGTAATCTGGGTGTACATATCTTTCTAAACACTTCATGGTTAGCAGAATGATATGCATAATTCAGTAATTTATGGATATATAGAAGACCTTGATATCAATTACACCTTTTCTTTGGTTAAGGCAAAGACATCAACCATAGATCAGCAAAGTCCAATTGGAAGTTGAAGGTACCCTGCTCACAAGGCGCACCGCGAACTCGCAATTATCCTATAATACGCACCCACAATCTGATTGTTGTATAAGATGCGCCCGGGGGGGGGGGGGCACTGACTCTTTGTAGGTCACCCTCAACTGCCGCCCTACCACCCTATCGCCTAGTGATCTTGAAATCTGACCGCCCTACTTCACTGATAAGCTGGACATTGACCGCCCCCCTTTTTCCACAATCCCAAATATTGACTAGACCGCCCCCCCCCTCTTTCAAGCCTAAACCCTCCACCAAGCTGCCTAATGTACTCATGTATTTGTATGGATCAGAATTTTTCATTGTCCAGCACTGATTTTTTTTTTCATTTTCATGCCCTTATATATGGTGTATAAACAATACACTCCTTTCACGATTTAATGGAATTCCACTGCCCTGGTATTAGAGATCTAATGAGAATCCACCGCCCCCCTTTTTCGGGATCGCATGGGAATCCACTGCCACCACTCTCGAGAGTCGGGCTGCAGTCGGTATCCATTTCTGGGGCAAGTGCCCCCCCCGGGAAGATATGCCTTATACATGGGAGATTATGGTACTTACTTGTATAACACTTGGAGAAGCAGGCACGCAGAGCCTTATGTGTTAATCACGGAGAGACAGGACAGCGCCACCGAAGAAGTCAGACCTACAGCTCTTCAAACATGGCCAATGGTGAAGAGGGAAACAAAGGTGCAAGGAAATGTTTATGGGAATTACGGAGTGGCTGTGCACTAACAAGGCAACTTCTATGGGCTGTAATTACAGGGTGACATAGGACTTACATTAAGATCACACTCAACTAACATAGTGATAAAGTCCTTAATACAGGAAGGTTACAGTTCCAGGATGGCCACAGTGTTTATATGACTTCCACAGACTCACAGTGAATGTGGACTTACACAGAGATTAAAGTGTCTACACGATTGTAAATTACAGAGTGACTGGAGACTTACAGGATGGTTCCAGTGTCACAGGGCCTGCCCCACTGTCTGCACAAAGGTGATAATGCAGCTGCCGACAGTCCCCGGGGGTAGCTGACAAGATATCAGGTAGCCTGCACACCCTGAGCTTATCCTGTGAAAAGAACAAATCCTATATAATGGGCGTCGACTATAGTCGATGCTAGGCCTACGATGGTGTCGACTACAGTCGATGCTAGCCCTCAATGAGAAGTTGAAATCCCTAAAAATATGTTCATAGGTGGATCAATCCTTCCTTAATTTATTCCTTTTTAATTTTCTGAATCCAGTCGAAAATGGGTAATACAGCTCATATTCTTCTATTTCAAACAGTGATATTTGCCAATACAGTAGTTTCCTCTGTAAGAACGTACCCCTTACACATCATAACAGTCCTTACCAGCATAGATGGCCTCCATGGTGAAGCTGGTGGCATCCTTGCCATACCTCTTCGCGTATTTTTCCAACATCTGGACCTCCACCATCTGGACTTTGAACTAACCTAGGGTGCTCTAATATACCCACACATGATCTTGACAACACATTATAGTAGTAGTTTAAAGAAAACTAGTCTGGTTTGGGCCCTTAACATGTCAAGGATTCATTGCATGCATTCACCAGAACTTAGCAACTAGAAACAGATAGCCAGCTATTATGTATTCACTGGCACTTATTATCTATGAACAGCTGTTAGTACCTTAAATAAAAGTGCCTATAGATCACCAACATGTCAGGTGTGGTCAACCCCATGCTGAAGTGATCCATGGCATGAAAGTAAATTAACTAAATGATAGTGAAAGCCAGATATATTCCTGAGAATCACCAGCATGCCAGGTGTGGTCAACCCCATGCTGAAATGATCCATACTATTGAAAGAAAAGTAATGGAAGACATCATCTAGTACATTAAGCTAGATATCTTTCACCTATATGCCATGCAGCAGAAATGGTGTTAAAATTTATCTACTACGTCAGGTGATGTTCAGATAGTGTTCTGTTTTAATTGGACTGGGTCAAAAAGACCTTCAAGATCAGCACATGAAAGAGGAGTACAGCCACATGAGGAGCAGGTTATTCGAATATGCATGCAAAACTAGTGGGAAAGTATTCAACATGATGAAACACAAGAAAAAATGAGGAAAGTAGAATGTAAAAAAACTAGTCATCAATGACCACCCAGGCATGTGTATCTCCTGGGTGATGGGAAAAGAATTGTGAACGTCTATACACATATGTCATACCATGCAAGTGAGTACGTGCCGGAAAACCAAACACAGTGAACTTATATGCGAAACATTCACGTAACTTAAGAGATCCAACTTGGCTTAAATGCAGATTGTCATGGAAGAACATATATGGAATTGGCTGACCTTTTGCTAATACGACCTTAAAGGAAGGGATGAAGAAGGAAAACTCATGGGTAAGGGCTGAATTGACCAACTTAATTTTCTGAGAAGTGGCGGCTATGTCACAAAGGCGGGGAAGGATGCTTGAAATAATGATTGTAGCCTGGGGATATAAAGAAGAGGCAAGTGAGAACAACTGATGTAGCATACCCACTATTTCTTTAGGTGAATTAACAGAAATGTTGTTTGTACCCACATGAAAAATTATACATGAATACTGAGCAAAAACATGCGGATCATGGGAAATAATGGAAATGATGTCTTCTATCTTTGCCCCCCTATAACAAAAAATATCCGTATCGTTGAGGTGCCTCACATTTTGAACAATAGAGTCCCCTATTACCGCACGTGAGCACATCTGAAAAGAAAAGATAATTCATTTGTAAGAGACATATTGCATATTTGAAAAAGACACATCGGAAATAATTCAATCTCTATAGGAATACATGAAAAGATAGACAATAAAAGAATATAGGTTTCTACCTATTGTCGAACATGAGTCAGCAACAGATACAATATCAAACAATGAAAGACAAGAACTGCATATGTTATGTGGTATGGCATCAAAGTAATCTCTAAAAACAGAGAAAAACATGTATAAAACCGAACTATCCGTGACAGCACTGAATTCAATGTACCTCAACTTGGAAATCAGGTGTAGTGGCAGACATTTTGCTGTAAAAAATTGATAAATGAATATGCAGGCATCACACAATATACATTATAGAATACATTTGTGGCAAGATGACATGTCGCCAACGGTTTATTTTGAACACTCAACGGCTACCCGGAAGGTGATAGTGGGGCAGCTAATATGTATTAATGTATATCTATGGGCCCGGAGGCCTGGAGGGCCTCTGACGTAGCAGCTGAGCCCCGGTCTTTATATATGGACCCTGGTGTTTGTCGCTAGATGTCCCGCAGATGTCCCCACAGGCCCGGATCGGTGCTGCCACCTATCCGGAACCTTAGGAACACCCAGCGACTGGACTCACCCGCCACGCCAGACGGCACCCGTATATATATATAACGGTATGATACCTCTACATTATCTTAGTCAGAAATGTTCAAAAAACCTTTAAATTGACATAAAAAGTTGATTATTTATCTGTTTTATGAGGATTTTGAGTTCTTTTACTGGCCGTGAGATATGGGCTAGGGTTATGTCATGGGGGTGTGTGCGATACGGAGAACCTTTGTTAAATTTATTGGTCATCTGTATTCCACTGCTTCTAACATGAAATAACATAATGTTTAAATAAAAGGAAACACCAATAGTTCTGTGGTAACATTTTATTTCAAAATTAATAGCTGTGTTCTCTTTTCTATGCATTGCAAATAGAACTGTGCTGAAAGCACACATCAACTTTTAGGAACTTGGAAAAGTTCATTCACTTTTTTATAACCATTATCAATAACCAACTGAAAACCATATGAATACTTTCCCTGTCGGACCTACAGAAAACCCACTCTCCACAAGTGATGCCCAAGGGAAAAAGATTTCCAGTCAAAGGATTAGATTTCTTTCATTTCCTTATTTTACATTTTTTCCCCACTTTATTCAACAAAAAAATCACAAGAAATTGCCAAACAAACACAATTTGCAATGAGGTCAGTAAAGTTACAGGAACCAAACCTTTCATAGCCATTGCCCTATTCTATTTCTATGGGGTATTTAATGCCCCACAACAAGAGACTCCCTTTCAACAGTACACCAAGAGGCTTCTGCTCTGCCACCAGCCAAAAATTACCATTTTGGAACTAGATAATTTTCATTGAATTGATGTAAAGAGCAACAAACAAATAAAACACTTTTTCCCTGATGCTTTATTGGTGGTTTCAGGCTTGTACAATGATTACAATACACGAAGTAATGAGTTTTTTCCTTGGTAATGATTTTTGTATTGAAAAAACATAGAATATGCAGCAGATTTCTCCTAGATTGAACGAAGAAGAGTATCCATTTACCACACAGTTACATCCATACATCAGTCACTGTCTAAGGTTATGTGACTGTCACAATACTGATGGCCATCTAATAATGTCTAATAAAATAAGTAATTTGAAGAAATGATGGATTTCTCCTGGCATGTGGTGATGTGAGAACATAAGTCATGCAATACATGTGACAATGAAAGTAAGTTTGAGAAAAGAGGCTACAATAACTGATCTACATACAAATCTGGATTAACAAGTAGATATTTCGCCATGTAACCAATGTAAACTAACATGTAAAATCTTTGATACAGTGTTTGATGATTTCTATTGTCTTCTTGATGATATCCAAACCACCATGGGTCACCCTGTCAAAAGTTGTGGCATTAGTCTCCAGTGATCCTAACACTTGATCGAGGACCTCACTGTTGGATGTAAAAACAAAAAGAAATTAGGTAATAGCCAGATTGAGCAAATGTTCTTGGTTTCAATGGGTGCATTGTGGTTATGGTAGAATTATAGAGATATATGAAGGTACATTGCCAAACTCTACTGCACTATACAGAAAGCCGTTGACCTAAGGAAGCACTAAAATACTCAGTAATTTACTTACACACTCTGTGTCATCGCACATGCTGTATTTTCTTCTCCCCATTTCGGGAGGAGGGCGTTCCTGACGTCGGCTAATATTGTTGCTTTTTTAATGTGTTCCTCTGCTAGAGTCTCAATTGCTTGGCTAAGTAGAGCTACATCAGCTGGTTAAAAAGGTAGATTACAAGGATTATCTAATTGAATTTTTGTGCAGAAGATGGATTCTAGGTGTAAGTGCTACTTTAACATGAGGTGTCCTAAGCAGGTAGTATAACTACGGCCCAAGGTTTTGGATGAATATATATGAAAGACAAGGAATAATTATGCTGTTCTCATTCAAAGGGATTAGATGATACTATATACACTTTAACTTAATTAATGCTTGGCTAAGTAGAGCTACATCAGCTGGTTAAAAAGGTAGATAACAAGCATTATCTCATTGAATTTTTGTGCAGAAGATGGATTCTAGGTGTAAGTGCTACTTTAACATGAGGTGTCCTAAGCAGGTAGTATAACTACGGCCCAAGGTTTTGGATGAATATATATGAAAGACAAGGAATAATTATGCTGTTCTCATTCAAAGGGATTAGATGATACTATATACACTTTAACTTAATTAATGATTTATTAATGGCTTGTATTCATGTAGAATCAAAGTCAGTTACAGAGTCTTCTGTCAAACAATGTCATGAAATCATCAGATTCATCTTTTTATCCAAACAGTCACATTGTTTCATAGTTCGCCCTACAGCACAGAGGTGCATTCCCTTCAGCAAGTGGATGTGAACTGGCTGGCTCCGCAGACTCCGGGCTATATTTATAGATAGCATGCAGCCCGGGGCGCCACCCAGTGGCATGTGGTGGAACCTCCGTGCTGCACCGCGAACCGTGCCACATCAGCCGATGCTGGACTGCTACAATAATATACAGAAACCTACCTTCTAACAGTACAGAAAATGGTGTTGCGGGTTTCGATTTCTCTTCTCCAGCAATCATCTTCACCAGCCTGCCCAGTTGTTCCATGCCTTGATTTTCTCCTGGATGTCAATAGTACAAAGGGTTGGTAAATCAGTTTAAGAGTTAAGGTTCAATGCAGGTTTATTGAGTAGGTTGAGGTCTATGCAGAATATTTTGTAAGTGTAGAGGTTCGACTCAATAAGTTAGATTAAATCATAACGAGAGAAGTTTCCGGGTAGGCAACCGAACATTATTACAGAAGCATTCGTCACATACGATCACAGCCTTAAAGGACTACATGCTGCCAGAGCATTCGGTTACCCTTTCAGGTAACGACCAGGTTGAGCAATGGTTAGGACCACTACTGATGAGTATGGGGGTGGAACCGCCCTTATATAGGGAAAAAGCCAGCGAAACTCAGACCTGCCACGTGACGTGTGGCGGACGACTGGTAGGCCCCCTGGTGTAGTGGATACAAACCCAGAGGCAGGTGCTGCCACCTGCCATCCGGATTCCCCCACCACACCTAAAGACCTAGGTCTGAGTCTCACGGGTGCATGAACGTACGAGTGTAATAATATAAATACCATACCCCTACATAAGTAATATGAACATTTAAAGATTTAGTTGTGCAGACATTAGATCCGAGAGCTGGGTAGCCAAGTTGGATAAAAAAAAAGAATACTTTGTCAACACTAATAGGGATAAGTTATAGCGCATAACAAAATTGGGGATTAAGCTGATTTAATTTGACAAGGGAGGTGTACCTGTATTTCTAGACTTTCCCATAACAATAAGCTTTGCCAGTGTCTTGGTGTTCTTAAGTGATTCAGGCGGGGACACACGCCGCATAAGTTCACTTCCTGTGAAGATGTGAGATGTTGGGACAGCATTGACTGGATCAGTATCAAACTTGCTTGGGACACGTCGCAGGTCTAAGGTTAGAGAAAAACATAAATTCATGCATGTTGCATTGTACTCCCGTACTAATGGATGTCAATGCTTCCAGGACATTTATATATTATTGTATTACATAATTAAAGAGAAGAATGGGAAAATAAATGGCAATAATGATGCCCCAGGGGCATAAACTGACAGGGTAGGAAGTTGGACAATGCCCCCAGGGCATCCATGGTTTGAGGGATGCCCCAGGGGCATATACTGACAGATTTACAAGGACAGGTGGTTTGCAGATACCCCGAGGGCATCCATGGTGTGAATGGTGCTCTCGGGGCATGCTGCAGGTGTTAACTATTAGCACCTTATGGTTCATGGCATCTTATGCCCCAGGGGAATACAGCAAATACACAAACTGCAGGCAGAAAATTTGGTTAAAAAAACATTTGTAATTTTTCTTTGAATTTGTTTAAACCTTAATCGAAGAAGTTGAGTAAAATGTTTCATGATTTATTTCTTAGTATGTATACAAAGAGAGATACATATTGAGTGGCATGCACAAGAACAAGATTAATTGTAATGCGTTCATAGAATAAGAATCAAAGGGAAAACATACTTGCATTATTAAGAGCTTGAATGTCACCAATCGCTGCCCAATCGTCCATGCCTGCCTCTACATTGAGTGAAAAATGAGTTACAATTGGAATTCCATAAATATTTTTACATTCATTCAGGGGTATTTAAAAACTGCATGTCTGAAAGAGCTAGCCAAGTATTCATACTTACGCTGCTTGTCTGTCACAGCAGTATTCCAATGAATGGATGACCTGCCATGAACATATACATTTATGACTAGGCAACACACCAGTCACCTATATCGCTTGCTGAACTATTAGACTAATAGCTCTGAGAGATATCCTCCTTTGGTGGTCTATTGAGTTCCAGACACCAGGCTAGTAAATCCATTTAAAGGTAATGATCTTAGCAAGAAGAGCTTAAAATGGCTAAGTGGTGCAAAGTAAATAAATGTTTGATACAAAACACTATCCCATCACCACAAATCCATAACCAGTAATATACATGTCATATATACTCACAAGATAGCTACTCCGTCTGCAGTAAAAATTTGCATTCTTTAAGATACATTCTTTCAGTATGGGATACACTATAGTCTATTCATGACATGGAATTTAGGATACTCAATCATGCATCACAACCAAAAATGGGCATGATGCATTAATGTATCAGAATCCCTTAAAGGGTTAAGAATGTTATTTGGCTTTAAAACCTTGGATTGTTCTAGTTTAAGAAATATCATGAGAGGTAACAAGTTGTTCAGAGCAAAAATCATAATATTTAATGTATTTCACTTTTGCAAAAAGTTATGGTATATTTCACTAAAATTGACAAAAAGGAACCAAAAAATGTCGGAAAGTACAGCACATATAAAAATATTGTTTGAGGGATGTAGCCTTGTCAATTTTCACATATTTAGGGGTGTTCTGTAGACATTGTTTTTCAAAATGATTCACAGCCAGGAGTGCCTTTACAAAACTTACCTATAGTTACCTTTACTTTGAGATGTACCTTAAACACAAGATGTGTCTAATACACAGCAGTTTACAGTACTGCGTAGTTTGAAAAAGAAACACTCTAATGAGATTTTTGATGGGTGGGTTATGAAAACTTTTGGAGTGGCCTAAAGAAGAGCATACAAAGAAAGATGTGATATTAGTTTTTTGATAGAAATAGATTTGAAGAATAAAATCATTGTACACTTACGCCCTTTGACTTTTTCTTTATGGTTGGGGATTACGACTGGTACATCTGTTTCAGCATTGATTGTCTCTACCTCTACCTCTGCATGGGTGATTTTGTCGGCCTCTGCATTGGCATTGACTAATTTCTTGGCCTTGGCATCTGGCTTTTTTTTCTGCTTGGGCTCTGAAGTTTTCTTGGCCTTGCCATCAAAAAATTTCTTTGGTACATCTGTTTCAGCATTGGTTGTCTCTACCTCTACCTCCGCATGGATGATTTTGTCGGCCTCTACATCGGCATTGACTAATTTCTCGGCCTCCATCACAGCCATTTTCTTGGCCTTGGCATCTGGCTTTTTTTTCTGCTTGGCCTTTGAAGTTTTCTTGGCCTTGCCACCCAAAAATTTCTTTGGTACGTCTGTTTCAGCAGTGGTTGTCTCTACCTCTACCTCTGCATGGGTGATTTTGTCGGCCTCTACATTGGCATTGACTAAGTTCTCGGCCTCCATCACAGCCAATTTCTTGGCCTTGGCATCTGGCTTCCTCGACATATCTTTCTGCTTGGCCTCTGAAGTTTTCTTGGCCTTGCCATCCAAAAACTTTTTCCCCTTCCTCACCTCAGCCTCTGCCATTTTTTTTGACACAGCATCGCCCTTTATATTGCCTTGTGCTTTCTTTTTGGTCACTCCACCAGTCTTCTCGATGGCCTCTGGTGAGTCTTTTGGTGGGGGGTGGATGATGGCTTGTGTTGAATATACAGTCGCATCATTCTTTGTAAGAAGAAAGAGAAGGTAGTTAAGAATCACTACATCTTTTAACAGGATATAATTATGATTGCATTACCTTCATAACCTCATGCGATAGGACATTTTTACAACAAAAAATGCAAAGAGAAATTAGAAATTAAACTTTTTAAGAGAGTTATCTGGCCGTCATGAGCCAACTGTCTACAACAAACACCTTAAATGCTCTTGTATAATCAGGAGCGAATAAGAGATTCAACTTACCATCAACTTCCTTAACTTTAATGGAGGAGAGTCATGGATCCGTGATGATGGTTTGATACGACGTCCACAAGAAGACATGCGGAACTCCATTATCTGAAAATGATGAGGAAAAAGAAAAATGACTTTGTTTATTTCATTCTTAAGTTTGAACTAACAAGTATGAATTCTTTAATACACGTTGGGTAGACGTATATACCTGTCTGATGTCAGAGAACTAATGGAGGCCCTGGGCATCGACTGTCCCTACTCTAGGCTATATGACTACTGCATGCCCCGGGGGCATTGCTGGCACCAGGGCCTCATCCCTACTCCTCTATGTTATAGACAACTACTGCATGCCCCGGGGGCATTGTTGGTGCCGTCAATGCCCCCGAGGCCTCATCCCTACTCCTCTATGTTATATACAACTACTGCACGCCCCGGTGGCATTGTTGCTGCCGTCAATGCCCCCGGGGCCTCATCCCTACTCCTCTATGACATAGACAACTACTGCATGCCCCGGGGGCATTGCTGGTGCCGTCAATGCCCCTGGGGCCTCATCCCTACTCCTCTATGTTCTAGACAACTACTGCATGCCCCGGAGGCATTGTTGGTGCTGTCAATGCCCCCGGGGCCTCATCCCTACTCCTCTATGTTATATACAACTACTGCATGCCCCGGTGGCATTGTTGGTGCCGTCAATGCCCCCGGGGCCTCATCCCTACTCCTCTATGACATAGACAACTACTGCATGCCCCGGGGGCATTGTTGGTGCCGTCAATGCCCCCGGGGCCTCATCCCTACTCCTCTATGACATAGACAACTACTGCATGCCCCGGGGGCATTGCTGGTGCCGTCAATGCCCCCGGGGCCTCATCCCTACTCCTCTATGTTATAGACAACTACTGCATGCCCCGGTGGCATGGCTGGTGCCGTCAATGCCCCTGGGGCCTCATCCCTACTCCTCTATGTTATATACAACTCCTGCATGCCCCGGGGGCATTGCTAGCACCACGGCCTCATCCCTACTCCTCTATGTCATTGTTGGTGCCGTCAATGCCCCCGGGGCCTTGTCCCTACTCCTCTATGTTATAGACAACTACTGCATGCCCCGGTGGCATTGTTGGTGCCGTCAATGCCCCCGAGGCCTCATCCCTACTCCTCTATGACATAGACAACTACTGCATGCCCCGGTGGCATTGTTGGTGCCGTCAATGCCCCCGGGGCCTCATCCCTACTCCTCTATGTTCTAGACAACTACTGCATGCCCCGGGGGCATTGCTGGTGCCGTCAATGCCCCTGGGGCCTCATCCCTACTCCTCTATGTTCTAGACAACTACTGCATGCCCCGGAGGCATTGTTGGTGCTGTCAATGCCCCCTGGGCCTCATCCCTACTCCTCTATGTTATAGACAACTACTGCATGCCCCGGTGGCATGGCTGGTGCCGTCAATGCCCCTGGGGCCTCATTCCTACTCCTTTATGTTATGTACAACTACTGCATGCCCCGGTGGCATTGTTAGTGCCGTCAATGCCCCCGGGGCCTCATCCCTACTCCTCTATGTTATATACAACTACTGCATGCCCCGGTGGCATTGTTGGTGCCGTCAATGCCCCCGGGGCCTCATCCGTACTCCTCTATGTGCTAGACAACTACTGCATGCCCCGGAGGCATTGTTGGTGCTGTCAATGCCCCCGGGGCCTCATCCCTACTCCTCTATGACATAGACAACTACTGCATGCCCCGGGGGCATTGCTGGTGCCGTCAATGCCCCCGGGGCCTCATCCCTACTCCTCTATGTTATATACAACTACTGCATGCCCTGGGGGCATTTTTGGTGCCGTCAATGCCCCCGAGGCCTCATCCCTACTCCTCTATGACATAGACAACTACTGCATGCCCCGGGGGCATTGTTGGTGCCGTCAATGCCCCAGGGGCCTCATCCCTACTCCTCTATGTTCTAGACAACTACTGCATGCCCCGGAGGCATTGTTGGTGCTGTCAATGCCCCCGGGGCCTCATCCCTACTCCTCTATGTTATATACAACTACTGCATGCCCCGGTGGCATTGTTGGTGCCGTCAATGCCCCCGGGGCCTCATCCCTACTCCTCTATGACATAGACAACTACTGCATGCCCCGGGGGCATTGTTGGTGCCGTCAATGCCCCCGGGGCCTCATCCCTACTCCTCTATGTTATAGACAACTACTGCATGCCCCGGTGGCATGGCTGGTGCCGTCAATGCCCCTGGGGCCTCATCCCTACTCCTCTATGTTATATACAACTCCTGCATGCCCCGGGGGCATTGCTAGCACCACGGCCTCATCCCTACTCCTCTATGTCATTGTTGCTGCCGTCAATGCCCCCGGGGCCTCATCCCTACTCCTCTATGACATAGACAACTACTGCATGCCCCGGGGGCATTGCTGGTGCCGTCAATGCCCCTGGGGCCTCATCCCTACTCCTCTATGTTCTAGACAACTACTGCATGCCCCGGAGGCATTGTTGGTGCTGTCAATGCCCCCTGGGCCTCATCCCTACTCCTCTATGTTATAGACAACTACTGCATGCCCCGGTGGCATGGCTGGTGCCGTCAATGCCCCTGGGGCCTCATCCCTACTCCTTTATGTTATGTACAACTACTGCATGCCCCGGTGGCATTGTTGGTGCCGTCAATGCCCCCGGGGCCTCATCCCTACTCCTCTATGTTCTAGACAACTACTGCATGCCCCGGAGGCATTGTTGGTGCTGTCAATGCCCCCTGGGCCTCATCCCTACTCCTCTATGTTATATACAACTACTGCACGCCCCGGTGGCATTGTTGCTGCCGTCAATGCCCCCGGGGCCTCATCCCTACTCCTCTATGACATAGACAACTACTGCATGCCCCGGGGGCATTGCTGGTGCCGTCAATGCCCCTGGGGCCTCATCCCTACTCCTCTATGTTCTAGACAACTACTGCATGCCCCGGAGGCATTGTTGGTGCTGTCAATGCCCCCTGGGCCTCATCCCTACTCCTCTATGTTATAGACAACTACTGCATGCCCCGGTGGCATGGCTGGTGCCGTCAATGCCCCTGGGGCCTCATCCCTACTCCTTTATGTTATGTACAACTACTGCATGCCCCGGTGGCATTGTTGGTGCCGTCAATGCCCCCGGGGCCTCATCCCTACTCCTCTATGTTATATACAACTACTGCATGCCCCGGTGGCATTGTTGGTGCCGTCAATGCCCCCGGGGCCTCATCCGTACTCCTCTATGTTCTAGACAACTACTGCATGCCCCGGAGGCATTGTTGGTGCTGTCAATGCCCCCGGGGCCTCATCCCTACTCCTCTATGACATAGACAACTACTGCATGCCCCGGGGGCATTGCTGGTGCCGTCAATGCCCCCGGGGCCTCATCCCTACTCCTCTATGTTATATACAACTACTGCATGCCCTGGGGGCATTTTTGGTGCCGTCAATGCCCCCGAGGCCTCATCCCTACTCCTCTATGACATAGACAACTACTGCATGCCCCGGGGGCATTGTTGGTGCCGTCAATGCCCCCGGGGCCTCATCCCTACTCCTCTATGACATAGACAACTACTGCATGCCCCGGTGGCATTGTTGGTGCCGTCAATGCCCCCGGGGCCTCATTCCTACTCCTCTATGTTATATACAACTACTGCATGCCCTGGGGGCATTTTTGGTGCCGTCAATGCCCCCGAGGCCTCATCCCTACTCCTCTATGACATAGACAACTACTGCATGCCCCGGTGGGATTGTTGGTGCCGTCAATGCCCCCGGGGCCTTATCCCTACTCCTCTATGTTCTAGACAACTACTGCATGCCCCGGAGGCATTGTTGGTGCTGTCAATGCCCCCTGGGCCTCATCCCTACTCCTCTATGTTATAGACAACTACTGCATGCCCCGGTGGCATGGCTGGTGCCGTCAATGCCCCTGGGGCCTCATCCCTACTCCTTTATGTTATGTACAACTACTGCATGCCCCGGTGGCATTGTTGGTGCCGTCAATGCCCCCGGGGCCTCATCCCTACTCCTCTATGTTATATACAACTACTGCATGCCCTGGGGGCATTTTTGGTGCCGTCAATGCCCCCGGGGCCTCATCCCTACTCCTCTATGTTCTAGACAACTACTGCATGCCCCGGAGGCATTGTTGGTGCTGTCAATGCCCCCGGGGCCTCATCCCTACTCCTCTATGACATAGACAACTACTGCATGCCCCGGGGGCATTGCTGGTGCCGTCAATGCCCCCGGGGCCTCATCCCTACTCCTCTATGTTATATACAACTACTGCATGCCCTGGGGGCATTTTTGGTGCCGTCAATGCCCCCGAGGCCTCATCCCTACTCCTCTATGACATAGACAACTACTGCATGCCCCGGGGGCATTGTTGGTGCCGTCAATGCCCCCGGGGCCTCATCCCTACTCCTCTATGTTATAGACAACTACTGCATGCCCCGGAGGCATTGTTGGTGCTGTCAATGCCCCCGGGGCCTCATCCCTACTCCTCTATGACATAGACAACTACTGCATGCCCCGGGGGCATTGCTGGTGCCGTCAATGCCCCCGGGGCCTCATCCCTACTCCTCTATGTTATATACAACTACTGCATGCCCTGGGGGCATTTTTGGTGCCGTCAATGCCCCCGAGGCCTCATCCCTACTCCTCTATGACATAGACAACTACTGCATGCCCCGGGGGCATTGTTGGTGCCGTCAATGCCCCCGGGGCCTCATCCCTACTCCTCTATGTTATAGACAACTACTGCATGCCCCGGTGGCATGGCTGGTGCCGTCAATGCCCCTGGGGCCTCATCCCTACTCCTCTATGACATAGACAACTACTGCATGCCCCGGGGGCATTGTTGCTACCGTCAATGCCCCCGGGGCCTCGTCCCTACTCCTCTAGGCTACAGACAACCTTTGAAGTGGTCAATATTGATCAACAGGAGGGGGGTGGAGGGCCAAAATTTTGTGCACCCCCGCGCAAGGTGCGGAGAACACAAGCAACCCTATTTTTAAAAAATGATGATTCCCTGGTAAATAATGATTGAGTGAGTGAGTAATAGATGTTTAACGCCATTTCCATATTCATGGCGAGAACATTACACAATTTCACAAAGGAATGTGTCAGTGCCCACGCATATGTGCACCACACACATCCTGAGGGGATAGGAAAGATGAGAATTAGACCCTTTTAAGTGGGCTAGGGAAGCCCGGGTAAATAATGACAACTCTCATAGAGTCATGCGAGTCATACCAAACCCTGGCCAAAACTTGGCAGAAAATAATGTTATACAGAATAGAAATACACAAGTACACAAATGATGAAGCAACAAATGATTTAGACCCTAGATCTAGTTCAAACTTATAGTAAAGACTATAATATCACTAAGCAAAGTGAGTGCTTATTATTTATCATCAGGGTGAGGGCAGGGGAGGGGGGCAGATTTTCATGCTGATGTGCTGAAATTTTTTGTGCCCCCCCTTGATGACAGTCAACATTTTTTTGTGTCCCCTTGACAGAGGTGTGGAGAATTTTTCAGGCCCCTCTTTGATCTACGGTAGCATGCAGGGTTTTTTAAGGCCCCCTCTAAGGGGGCCTAGCATGACCAATTTCAACATGGGTACCGCTTCAAAGATCGCTCACAAATTCGTGAGTACCAGCTAAAAAATTGCGGCACCCTGATTGGTCAGCGATTGGTCAAGGGGTGGCGACGTGACTTGCTAAGGCAGGTATGTCTTAGCCATGCTAGCCCCCCTTTAAGACAGACCAAAGTTTTTTATGCCCCCCTCAAGAGGTCCAAAATTTTTTACCCCCCCTCAAAACCACCACATCCCCCCTTAATAAATAATGACCACTCCCTTATTTGTCAATGAGGGAGGGGGTTGAGGGAAAATGAAAAAATCAGACCCTCTGAGGGGGGTGGTAAAAAATTTTGACCCCTCTTTAATGTGGCCTAAAAAATTCTCCCCTTCAGGTTCTTGATTTAAGTTTGCAGAATGCCCATAGACATACACCTGAGGATCATCTGTATCCGCTACTGCTGTTCACCTACGGGAGTGGAAAGGGAGTAGAATAGAGCTACGAAAGTGGCTACTTAGGCCTTCGCATGAAGGGGGTCATTTGTCAAACAATTCAAATCATTTTATAACTAGCAGCAACTTCTACATGGTCACAATGAGTCTTCTGTGCAATTCTGAGAGAAAACTTTTGTGCAGTTGCAGAGAACGAGAATATTCCTATAGGGAGCCTAAGTCTCGCAATAAACTATGTCGTAAAAAAATTTCTGATTTGGAACTAAAATGACCAATATTTGAATTTACCTGGAGGCCCACCATATATAAAATTTTAAGGCTCAACTCTCATTCTTAAAAAAGTTATGCTAGGCTTAAAATATTCCCCTATCCTTCAAGCCTGCGGGTGATAATATGCTGAGCACAGAATCCGTGCGCACATGACGTGACTTCGCCTCCCTATAGACCTAGGCTTTAAGGGGTCATTTTGTCAAAAAATTCAAATCATTCTGTAACTAGCAGCGACTTCTGCAATGGGTACAAGGAGTCTTCTGTGCAATTCTGAGAAAAAGATTTTGAGCAGTTGCGGAGAACGACTTGATTTAAGTTCCAAGAATGCCCATAGACCCAGGCTTGAAGGGCATCATTTTGTCAAAAAATTCAAATCACTCTGTAACTAGCAGCGACTTGTTCACAAGGAGTCTTCTGTGAAATTCTGAGAGAAAACTTTAGAGTGGTTGCAGAAAATGACTCAATTGAAGTCTGGAGAATGCCCATAGGCCTAGACTTGAAGGGGGTCATTTTGTCGAAATATTCAAATCATTCTGTAACTAGCAGCGACTTCTGCAAGGGTCACAAGGAGTCTTTTGTTAAATTCTGAATGGTTTCATAATGGCATAAATAGATAGAACTAAACGACCGTGGTGTACGAGGTGGTCGATCCACCACGAGACAACTCCCGAGGGGTGGATAGGCCACCGAGGATACCAGGGGAGTTTAGTTCTATATTTATTTTATGTTATTAGAGGGTTTAAATAAGGAAATATTATCAAAATCCGTTACCGTAGTGCCCCGTACGAGCGGCGGTCCGCCATTTTGAATGTTTACATGCACCCAGAATGAGGCTGCAGTGGTGGATCTGCTGCTGTGGTGGATCGACACACGTTACGCCACTGGGGGTGTGGCGATCGGCCGCGCAATGCTATCTCTACGGGAAGAAGTTATTCATATAAAATAAATCTCCAAGTGCCCCCCCCCTCCCCCAGCATGTGTTGGCATCTCTGGTAGGACGGGAAGGGGAGACCGCTCACGGGAATGTTGCTAACGGTGTAATGGGTCGGTGGGCACGGCCTGCACACTAGTGAGTCGGCCTCAGGACTGGTCATGCCCGAAATCTAGGCCAGCAGACGATGTGTTGTATTTGGAAAATATGGTTATTTAGAGAACTGTCAACTATAACAATGACTTGCCAATAGAAGAGCAACAATGGATCAGTGTAAATGAGAACTGAGTGTTCTTACCTTCTATGAATATGGTGGAAAAATGTTGGTGATGGTTTATGGAGAAGGTGTTTGAAATGCGGGAAAATAGAAGTGACCTTGACCTTTATGAGGGAAAGACTAAGAGAAATGTATGAGTGAATCGAGGGACAAACTGTTTTATGTTTGTGTTAAACATTGAGTGAGAACATGAAAATATACAATATGGAAGAAAAATATGTATGTTGCATGAGATGCAGATAAAGATTTGTGTCAGATGTGACGTGACAATTTGCGGACTATTTGAGGCAAGGCGGAGGAGTAAAATGGGGCACAGCACTGCGCGGAATGGGTGGCGACGCGTGTGCGTGCAGGCGGGCGCATGCCCTGGGGGCATAGTCAAGGCTACGAAGTTGCGTCCTGCCTATTACTCACTCACTCACTACTGCCCAAAAACAGCGGGGTTGGCGCAGGGTGATGTTTCAGAAAAAGGGGTGGAGGCGGGGGCAAAAATCTGATTTTTTACCCCTTTTAGAGCATAATAGAGAGTGATAATTTTTTAACAATGGGATGGGGGGGGGGGGTTCGCGCGGATGCAAGAAAAACTTTTGACCCCCCCCCCCCACTCTTGATGAGCAGGAGGGGGGTTGACTGAGTATCGTCTGTGTCACGGGTGGGCCGTTCACAGACTGACGTCGCTCTATTGACAAAGGAAGGGTTTCAACAAATGTTCTCTTACGATTGTTATTTTCGACTGCTTCTTGGCCATGAATCAATGAAAAATAACATACTTTACTTGTCTGACAAGGGATGTCATCAGCAGATCGATGGTGTGTATTTCCGACTTTTGAGGTAACATTTGATTCTTGGCAAAAGTTTTAGCCCCCCCCCCTCCATTTTCCTCATTTTCTGACCCCAGATGTGTAAATTTTAACCCCCCCTCTGTTTTCCTCATTTTCTGACCCCAGAGCTATATATTTTAGACCCCCCCCCTACGTTTTCCTCATTTCCTGACCCCAGAGCTGTAAGTTTTAGCCCCCCCCTACGTTTTCCTCATTTCCTGACCCCAGAGCTGTAAATTTTAACCCTGCGCGTTACAATAGGCTAAAAGGGGACGTTCGCGCGCGATTTTTGTCCCTTATGGGGGGGGTCGAAAAAATTTTACCCCCTCCAGAGGGGGGGGTCGAAATTTTTTTGGCGCGTCCGCGCGCAAACCCACCAGCCCCCCCTGTTGTTAAAAAATGATCACTCCCTAAGATAGAATGCTTTTTATATTGACAAAGTTTTTAGGGGTAACTTTGACCCAATATTTGGTTGTGAAAAAATGAGAAATATACTACCATAGGGAATCCGCTGCAGGGAATCCCTTGTGGGCCAATGTTGCCCCGAAGTAAGGGTAACTTTGCCCCAACCTATTTTGATGTGAATCTAGTACTTGCTGGACACAAAATCTTAAAATTTCACATACATCTGAAAGATACTAACTAAAACTCAAACTAATGGTAGTTATTTCTCCAATAATTGCACTCCTATCATGCTGATTTTTCAGAAATATCCAAAAAGTGGGCCAAAGTATCCCCATTTTACGGTACTTAACGAGGAAAACCTACTTCTCTCGATCGAAAATCCAGCGGAGGATAGCGTCTCTAGTAACGTATTTGTGCTGTTTACCGCCTTTCCGGCAAAAACAACAACGGCAAAAGTTGCGCACGGCTATGCACACGTTGGAACGGTTTCGAAGATTGGGGGACCGCGCCGTCAACTTACCGCCTATTGCGCGCAGAACGACATAAATGCGTACAGCGCCGACTTGCGGGTCCAGGGGATATTAGTCTATGAAGCGGCCATGTTTACATGGGTCATTTCCGGCGTGTTAGCAGGTGCGCGGATATAACGCCGCAAAGAAAAATAATTCTAAACAGAAATCGAATAAAAAGTCCTAATACGTCTTGACACTTAAAAGAAAAACATTACACAAATGATGCCATAATAATTATAGGCTAGCTATTATTCCGTTTGTGTTGCGACTGGGTCAAAACTAGTATTTGTACCATTTTCTTCCGCGAGGACCTACTTTCTCCGCCATCTTGGATTGTTGACATCGGTTTCCTGGCTCCGCAGCTGAAAGATTCTGGAACCTTGACATTTCTGTTAAATTTACGTGCTTTTTAGCTGATATATCCGTGAGGATACCACAGAAATCACCAAAATGCCTCCAGGAACACCCCAGGCTATCATGGATGGCTTCAAATTGTATCCTTTGCTCGTATCTGACTAAATATCGGAGATGGACAGCAGTCACTCAGTCAAACATCAGTCAGTCACAACACAGGTCAGGACAAATTTATAGGGAAAATCGATCTAGCCAGATCAATGTCTAGGTATGTCACTAAAAATTGAAAAGCTGTCTGATCTCTTAGCTTTTAGCACAGCCTTTAGAGGCACATGTTAGTAATAATATGCTTTTGGAATTTTTCATTTAAAGTGAAAATTGATGAAGTTATGGTGGTTTTCATGATCGAAAGTGGGCATTTTTTTCGTCATCATTTTAAGGTAAACTGTACAAAGAAGGAACAAGTGTGGCCTATCCATAATTTTAGTCTGATTTTCAAACTTGCTGTATCATGGAAAAGCTTACATCCCCTGAAAGCCTGGAACTTTGCCATCACAATGCAGTTCATCCCAGGTCATTCTGACCAAAAGAAGTGGAAATATCAATTTTTAAAGATAAAAAGTTAGTAAAATCCCTTAATTTGGGCAGAAATTATTAATCACAAATTTCTGCTGATCCTAAAAAACTATGTGCTCAATGATAGATTTTCTTCATATTTGGCAGAGATGATGCTAATACCATATACTACCTCTTCTATATGTTTTTGAATGACTTCCTATATTCCTTCATGTATTTGATCAGGGGGTATTGATTACATTGACCTAATTAAGGTGACAATTAATTAACTAATTAGAGTTGTGAAAAAAATCAAACACTAAATTGAAGGAAAATTTGTGTACTTGGGGTACAAATTCTCAGGCAGTTAAACCCTCCAATATTTCCCATGGTTATAAGCTGATCACTGAGACCTGTCCCTGCACAAACCTTCCAAGCCTGGCACATTTTTCCATGACGCAGTCCAGGCTCATATCAGCCCCAATGCTGACATACCTACAATGTCGACAACCAGGATATGTTATTGTTGTGTGATATGGAATCTGTCGTAAATCGTAATCAGTGTATTTAAGATAATCTTTATAAATTTCAGAAATATCACTTAATACTTCATAAATAAAGCTATAGGTACCTTTCAGTTGAGAAAATTGAAATGTCATTAGAGTAGAGCAGAGAGGCTCCTATTATCGGCAGGGCCCTATTATCAGCAGTTTTGATCAATCTGAGGTCCTAAACCAATGTTACTAAGACCTGGGAGAGTGTACCAAAGGTACAAAGCTAATTGATTGCATCCAGCACACATATAAATAGCTACTTCACATAAATCACATGTAAAGCCGACTTTTTCTTCTTTGAGAATTATCTGGGTCAAATCCCTTACAGCCTAATTGCCTAATATTTTGTAATCTGTACACTGGAAAACATAGCCTACTATTTTATTAATGAGCTAAATCTAAAGGAATATAGGTCAATGTGCTGATAATAGGTGCTTATAATAGGTCAGAAAAAATAACAAATGCTGAATGAACAGTTATGATATCTCAAGGCCACAGAGTGGAAAAATTCCGAAAATTACCACTCTCCATGTTTGGCATCTATTAGATTTCATATATCTAAAACCTTACATCTGCTTGAGGATTTACCCTTAAGGTGCTGATTATAGGGTCCACTACTCCATATCAAATTTATGATTTATACCGGTATTGACACTATTGTTAGGCACTTCAACAAAAAAATTAAACTGAATACAGAAAGATCCATGTGATTGAGGCCATTGAGATGTTTTTAAATCTTTTGGAATTTTGTTTATATCTTGTATTGACATTAATACTGTTGAAGCAGAGATACAGGGCAAATAGTACCAAAATATTGAGGCAAGTACCACTATAGTAATGGTAGAAAAGGTGTTACAATATCTGTCATGTGAGTCCAGCTGAACAGTGTGCCCAGTGTGTGGCAGCATGTACTGGTGGTAATTTTCTCTGTTTTCACTTGATATCTAAGGGAATGGAAAGTAATGTTCTAGTGATCAGATCTAAATAGAGTTTAGTTTTCTATGATATTTAGAATGGTAGCTTTCAGTTGATATCTTCAATCCATTTCCAAATTGATTCTAACTACCGGTAGTTGTAAAATACTAATAAAAAATCGTAATATGGCGGCTCTACACACAGCCATTTTTTTCTATTGTTTCATTTTTTGGTCCATTAGGCAAAGTCATAAATGCATGGAATTATACATGCTGCTAGTTTATTATGCACTTTAACTGTGTCTGATATTAGTATGTTTGTGTCTCCAGTGGTCCCCGGTCATAAGCCGGATTTTTTTTTTCTATTTTGGGCCCAAACCGGCTTCTAAAGTCCCCCCCGGCTTATGACCGTTTTTTTTTACTATAGAATAAAGAGAAAATGGGGAAAATTTGACACCAAAACCGGCTTATAGGATCTTCCTGAACTCGCCCCCCGGCTTATGACCGGGGCCGGCTTATGACCGGGGATTTGTTTTTCAAAGCTTCAATATTACCTTTATACTAAAGTCATTGTAAAACACTTAATAAATGGAATTTTTTCTCCCAGATTTCGCTGGTGGGTACCTTGATATCTAAACTGTAAGGATAACTATTAAAATACAAGAAAAATACCTTAATAGAACCCTAAATCGGCGATATCGGCAAGGTCACGATTATCAGCCACACTCCCACCTAGCAGAAAGTGTCAACCCAGTGTGCCAGCTTTTCTCACCCTCCACAGTGGCTTTATCAAAGTGCCTACTATTGTGAATGTGAACTGTTTATATTGTGTATTCATGTCTAAGGGGAAAAATTGTTGCATCCTGACTTAGAGAATGGGGCGGAGATGTAAAAAACTTTTGACCCGCCTCAGCCAAATTAAACACCCCCACCTTAGGCTCAGGTCGGGTAGATGGAACAGACCTAACTAGCGTGTATCTACGCTGGCAGTAGGGTCTGGTCTCTTTGCACTGGTCCAACTTCCCACCATCTTTTTGAGTCTCAGGAGCAAGGCATGGTACTCAGGAATGCCTCTTTATAATGCGTGGATACTGAAGTTCTTACCAAACCTGCATTTGTCCAGTGCCTGTAGTAATACATGTCTGTCTACAACCGTTTGTATTTCCACACCGTTTCACTGCCAGCAATCCTCCATATTTTCTCACTTTGTTACGTTGCCACTAGAGTGATAGTTATGCCCTGTAACCCGCCTCCCCCGCGGGGGGAAGTGGTTACGGGGCAGGAAGGTGCTGGCTCTGCCTACTGCTGGTACTGACCCCAGTACTGCCACATGTACAGTGTAATAACATTGCACTGACTTGACAATCTCCAGGACCCTGGGGGCCCACAGGGAGCCTGTGGTGCCATGGTGATGATGCATTATCGTTGACTGATGACAATGATCACCCTGGAGACCACCTTGCCAACAGAAGTTGATAAGGTGAGGCGAGTATGGCAACCACGCCAGTTACAGCAAGGTAGTGTTGAGGTGTGGACGGCCGACCCCATTGTCCTCCGTGACTTGACAGTCTAGTTAAACACTGCACTGTGAACGACCATTGCATATGTAAATTAGCCACCATTCCCCTTGACAAGATACAGGAAGTGTGAACACCCCTGTTACTAGTCCCAACTCAGACACAAAACAGCTGGATTCACTTAATTTCTGTACATGTAACTTCAACTAAGAAAGGTAGTGGGAGATTCATGTTGGGTGATTCTGGGGGAGCATTTTTATTTGTCAAATTCCATCAATTCTGAACAAAACGATGCTTTGCTTTCCTTCCAGCCCACAGTACCATAGACCTATTGCCAACAGCTATGATAATAAGGCGTCGGTGAGCTGACTACACTAGTCTACAGGGAATTAAAAGAAAATTAGCTCATTTTTAGCAAAAAAAAAAGCCTGGGTAGTACTATGCCAGTCAATGGATCAAAGAGGGGCTTGACAATTTTTCATGCCTCTGGCATGGGGTTAAAAAAATTTCGACCACCTTTGGGGGGGGGAGTGGGGCATAAAAATGATCACGCATCTGCATGAAAACTCACCCCCTCACCACCCTACACCCCATTTGATAAATTGTGACCACTGCCCTAGATCTACCTACCCTAGTACTTTGCAACCCCTTTTTTTGTTGGCCGAATGTCATATAGCAAAAAATGCTGTCAAAATCCCTGCACCCTTGTATGTTCATATATAGACCTTTTTCAGTGAATGTGTATTCACAGCCTCGGCGGCCCTGGTCGAGATCCTAAGTGTAAACTCTAACTGCAGTGTAGGGGGAAGGCTTACTGTACCGATCTACTAGCCTGTATAAAATCCTGATTTTCTCTAAATCCTGAAGCTCGATCAAAAAAATCCTTTTCAACACTAATACTAGAGATAGAGGGGAGTATGTGGAACTAAGAATTGTGAATGTCCAATTTATATAAATATTGAAAATCTTAAATAGAAATAGAAGGATGGTCTGTGTGAGATTTGACAGTGAGTGGATAGCTTTACTGTGGCGATCTTCTACCCTTTACTAAATAGCGATTTTCTTCTAATCCTGAGGCTTCATCAAAAAATCCTTTTCAACACTAATACTAGAGATATAGGGGAGTATGTGAAACTAATAATTATTAAGGTCTGATTTATATGAATATTAAAAATCTAATGTGGAAGAGGAATTTTGTCCAACTTGAGTGAGGCAAGTGCACATTCTTCCACTTCCACATAAAATTTTCAACATCTACATAAATCAGACATTTATAATTCTTAGTTCCGCATACTCCCCTCTATCTCTAGTATTAGTGTTGAAAAGGATTTTTTTGATCGAGCTTCAGGATCTCTAGCATTAGTGGTGACAAGTTTTTTTTTATCAAGCCTCAGGATTGGAGAAAATCGGGATTTAGTAAAGGGTAGTACATCGCCACTATACATTCTCTATGGGTAGTGTGGGTTGGGGTTCCAGCAGGGGATCTCCAGCACCTCTCCAGAGCAAGGTGTGATGTCATGTGAAAAAACTATATCTGAAGTTCCGATACAGTACTACCGAGTTTGTAATGCCTTAACTTCTCATAGAAACTGGATGAATCTACGAGACGCAGACTCTGGGAAAATCCTCTGGCAAGGAAGTGAAGATCTGTAAGTATTTCACATCACATATCTTATCTAAACAGCTGTAGCTTGAAATGTAACATTGCTACCGTAAACTCCCGTGTATAAGACGTGTCCTCTACGCCAAACAAAATGCTGGTGCGTCTTATAGGATGTACTGAAATTGGGGGTGCGTCTTATACGAGGGGTAATTTTACTATAGAAATGTACTGGATTGACAAAAATCACCCCTAAGAGGTGCGTCTTATACGCGAAAATGCATGTGCTGAGTTTGGGGTGCATCCTATACGCGCAGCGCGTCTTCTACGCGGGAGAATACGGTAGTTTCAGGTGGTGCTTACTATCATATATTTGAGTATACTAAATATTTTGTTAGCCTTTTGGTAGGAAAAAAAATATTTTGGGGCTCATGGAGAAAATGGGCAAAACTTCCCCACCACGTGCATCATGCCAACCAATGGAAATGATGCATTGATGCACCGACCAAAAGGCATGATGCACGCCTGCATCAGCGGCCCTTAACGAGTTAACCTTTTAAAGGCCTCTGATGCAGGAGTGCATCATGCCCATTGGTCGTCATGATGCACCAATGAAGTGCTGACGAGTCTGCTAGCCAGCACTTCATTTGAGCATCATGCCGACCCTACAGGGTTGATACCGATACTCCTGGAGGGTTGGCATGATGCTCCAATGAAGTGAGACTGCTCACCAGCACTTCATTGGTGCATCATCATGCCGACTCTATGGGATTGATACAAAAACTCCCTTAGGGTCGGTATGATGTTCCAATAAAGTGCTGGCCAACACTTCATTGGTGCATCATGATGACCAGACGAGCATGATGCAGTAATGCATCTAGATCAGCGGCCCTTAAATGGTAAAGGAGTTAACAGCCTGGCTGTAAACACCGTTTGGAGTATTGACGTGTGTATGGGGTAGTTAGGTGCATGTAATAAGATACCGGGGTCTGTATTGATTAGATAATAACGCACTGTATCTGTAGTGACGGTGTACTAATGCGCTATTTATCTAATATTTTACCATCTTTTTTTTTTCACAGATCGACGACAGGCGTAGAACATGAAGGTAAGAACTCTTAATGCCTGCCATTTTTATGCTAAATAGATAAAAAAAAGAAAGATCACAACTCTTTATTACCGTAACACCTGGAGTGTAAGCTTCAGGTAATTGTACTTGAAAGTGTCCTTTGATTGGTTGAAGAGGGGGAGGGGTTGTTGTGTGTAAGATCCCTCGTATAAGCCCCACCCGTCAGCTGAGGTCAGGGTAAACTACTTTATTTTTTGGGATGGACCTACAAGCAGCATCAACGATCGGTCAACTTTTGGACGCAGATTCTTGCGCTGCAAGTTTAGTGCAGCCAGTAAACTTTGACTGCTTTCCTGTAAGACAGAAAAGGAAACATGAATACCGTAAACTCCCGTGTATAAGACGCGTCCTCTAGGCCAAACAAAATGCTGGTGCATCTTATAGGATTTTCAAAAGTTGGGTGTGCGTCTTATACGAGGGGTAATTTTACTATAGAACAGTACTGGATTTACAAAATTGAGCATTAAAATGTGTGTCTTATACGCGAAAATGCATGTGCTGAGTTTGGGGTGCGTCTTATACGCGCAAAGCGTCTTCTACGCGGGAGATTACGGTAAATGGTTTAAGAGCCGCAGCATCTATGCAGGATTTTATGGTGTACCAGAGAGAGTGGAGGGTTTACATCAATGCAATACATCACAGTGCACTGACAATAGCTTATATCTTAATGTATCCCCATTAGCTATCAAATAGAGCCTACCTGTGGTAAAGAAACATCAAAGTTTTGTATCATTTATGGCACGTGCAGAGTATGTGTTAAAAGGTGCGTATTGGTTTGATGCATAGTTAATTATTCCCGTAAAACCTAATATTGAAGTGGCACCCATGACCCGTACTCTATGACAGTAATAAAGTGCCCATTTTCAAGCCCCAGATGCAGCTTATAGCTTTCTGTCAAACTCAGGGTGCGGCTTATAGGAGGTACTTTATGGTAGGCCTTGTTATACCAGTATGGCCCTAGATGCCGCATAAACTCAGGGTGCAGCTTATAGGAGGTACTTTATGGTAGGTGTTGTTATACCAGTATGGCTCTAGGTGCTGCTTAAACTCAGGGTGCGGCTTATAGGATGTACTTTATGGTAGGCCTTGTTATACCAGGATGGCCCTAGATGCCGCATAAACTCAGTTGCACCTTATAGGAGGTACTTTATGGTAGGCGGTGTTATAACAGTATGGCTCTAGGTGCTGCTTAAACTCAGGGTGCGGCTTATAGGATGTACTTTATGGTAGGCCTTGTTATACCAGGATGGCTCCAGGTGCTGCATAAACTCAGGGTGCACCTTATAGGAGGTACTTTATGGTATACCTTGTTATACCAGTATGGCTCTAGGGGGTGCATAAACTCAGGGTGCGGCTTATAGGAGGTACTTTATGGTAGGTGTTGTTATACCAGTATGGCTCTAGGTGCTGCTTAAACTCAGGGTGCACCTTATAGGAGGTACTTTATGGTATACCTTGTTATACCAGTATGGCTCTAGGGGGTGCATAAACTCAGGGTGCAGCTTATAGGAGGTACTTTATGGTAGGTGTTGTTATACCAGTATGGCTCTAGGTGCTGCATAAACTCAGGGTGCAGCTTATAGGAGGTACTTTATGGTAGGCCTTGTTATACCAGTATGGCTCTAGGTGCTGCTTAATCTCAGGGTGCACCTTATAGGAGGTACTTTATGGTAGGTGTTGTTATACCAGTATGGCTCTAGGTGCTGCTTAAACTCAGGGTGCAGCTTATAGGAGGTACTTTATGGTAGGCCTTGTTATACCAGTATGGCTCTAGGTGCTGCTTAATCTCAGGGTGCACCTTATAGGAGGTACTTTATGGTAGGTGTTGTTATACCAGTATGGCTCTAGGTGCTGCTTAAACTCAGGGTGCAGCTTATAGGAGGTACTTTATGGTAGGCGGTGTTATACCAGTATGGCTCTAGGTGCTGCTTAAACTCAGGGTGCAGCTTATAGGAGGTACTTTATGGTAGGCCTTGTTATACCAGTATGGCTCTAGGTGCTGCTTAAACTCAGGGTGCAGCTTATAGGAGGTACTTTATGGTAGGCCTTGTTATACCAGTATGGCTCTAGGTGCTGCTTAATCTCAGGGTGCACCTTATAGGAGGTACTTTATGGTAGGTGTTGTTATACCAGTATGGCTCTAGGTGCTGCTTAAACTCAGGGTGCAGCTTATAGGAGGTACTTTATGGTAGGCCTTGTTATACCAGTATGGCTCTAGGTGCTGCTTAAACTCAGGGTGCAGCTTATAGGAGGTACTTTATGGTAGGTGTTGTTATACCAGTATGGCTCTAGGTGCTGCTTAAACTCAGGGTGCAGCTTATAGGAGGTACTTTATGGTAGGCCTTGTTATACCAGTATGGCTCTAGGTGCTGCTTAAACTCAGGGTGCAGCTTATAGGAGGTACTTTATGGTAGGTGTTGTTATACCAGTATGGCTCTAGGTGCTGCTTAAACTCAGGGTGCAGCTTATAGGATGTACTTTATGGTAGGCCTTGTTATACCAGTATGGCTCTAGGTGCTGCTTAAACTCAGGGTGCACCTTATAGGAGGTACTTTATGGTAGGTGTTGTTATACCAGTATGGCTCTAGGTGCTGCTTAAACTCAGGGTGCAGCTTATAGGAGGTACTTTATGGTAGGCCTTGTTATACCAGTATGGCTCTAGGTGCTGCTTAATCTCAGGGTGCACCTTTTAGGAGGTACTTTATGGTAGGTGTTGTTATACCAGTATGGCTCTAGGTGCTGCTTAAACTCAGGGTGCAGCTTATAGGAGGTACTTTATGGTAGGTGTTGTTATACCAGTATGGCTCTAGGTGCTGCTTAAACTCAGGGTGCAGCTTATAGGAGGTACTTTATGGTAGGCCTTGTTATACCAGTATGGCTCTAGGTGCTGCTTAATCTCAGGGTGCACCTTATAGGAGGTACTTTATGGTAGGCCTTGTTATACCAGTATGGCTCTAGGTGCTGCTTAAACTCAGGGTGCAGCTTATAGGAGGTACTTTATGGTAGGTGTTGTTATACCAGTATGGCTCTAGGTGCTGCTTAAACTCAGGGTGCAGCTTATAGGATGTACTTTATGGTAGGCCTTGTTATACCAGTATGGCTCTAGGTGCTGCTTAAACTCAGGGTGCAGCTTATAGGAGGTACTTTATGGTATACATTGTTATACCAGTATGGCTCATGTGTCTTGCCTAAACTCAGGGTCCATCTTATTCAAGGTGCGCCTTATACATGAATATATACAATAGCACTAAGATCAATACCACTTGGCACCACCAGAGGTCACCACAGTCGTACCTACCTTTGATGTCACCCATGGTGTACTGTCAGAACCCGCGTGCAACATACCGTAAATTCTCTGATGTAATCCACACCCCAGTGTTCTCCACACATAGAAAGAACACAGGCGGGGTTCCCGTGTGTTTTCAGTGCCGCCCGTGTGCTTTAGCTAAAAAGCACCACTTTCCAGGAGACTTTCTACGCTTTCTACACTTTTTTTAATTTTGCAAATCGGACAATTAGAACAGAAGTTAGGGCTGAAAAAGTAAAATTTGGTTGAAAAATTCTAACAGAATCTATTCTTTTGCCATTTATAATATAATTTTCAAAATTCTCTCATGAGACATCCCTATGATTTGCCGCTATGATCCACACACCACTTGTGTTTGAAAATTACCTGTATGCTTTTTTCATCCTGTGGAGAACCCTGACACCCAAAACTCTAGGGGGAGGTATAAGCTTCACCTGATGCTTGAAAATACACGAAGTACCGTAATCTCCCACGTATAAGACGCAGCTCGCGTATAAGGCGCATCCCCAACTAAGATAATGCAATTCCACGTATAAGGCGCACCTCTAAGGGCAGATTTTTGTTACTTTAGTACTGTTCTATAGTAAAATTACCCCCCCCCTATAAGGCGCACCCAAAACTCAAGGCAATGTCCCTCCCACGTATAAGACTCAAGGCAATGTCCCTCCCACGTATAAGACTCAGCAGCATTTTGTTTGGCGTATAAGACGCGCCTTATACGCGGGAGATTACAGTAGTTTTAGAACTGTTACCGTAATCTCCCGCGTATAAGGTGCACCCCGCCTATAAGGCGCACCTCGAGTTTTAGGATTTGGCCAGAAAAATGAAAAATTCATAACTTCTTTTCTACTGAATGAATATTCAAAATTTAAAAAGCTGTGTGTTTCTTGGACCCCCTGGACCCCATATGCTGCTGATTGGATTATATGGGAGTGTCACGTGTCAAATAAAAGGTCTTGGTGTCCCCCTTATGGATCCAGGGAGAACTAAACCCCCGCCCCCCCATATAAGACGCACCTACCGATACTATAAGATGCACTCATTCTTTGGACCAATGCTATAAGCCGCCAGGATAACCTGGTTCTGGTATAAGCCTGGGGTATAAGCCACACTTAGACAAGGTACCGTAATCTCCCGCGTAGAAGACGTGCCACGCGTATAAGACACACCCCAAACTCAGCACATACATTTTCGCGTATAAGAAGCACAATTTAATGCTCAATTTTGTAAATCCAGTACTGTTCTATAGTAAAATTACCCCTCGTATAAGATGCACACCCAACTTGAGAGAAAGCTATAAGACCCCCCAGCATTTTGTTTGGCGTAGAGGACGCGTCTTATACGCGGGAGTTCACGGTAATTTACGGTATTACCCACCTAGGCCTCCTGCATCTGATAGAATAAGCCCCAGTCAGGGTGCGTCTTATACTACATAGGCAGGCTACTTTAGCTGTAGTACAGACTAAACCCCTTTAAAATCACAATGCTCAGCTGTAATACCTACTCATTTAGCATTTCTTTCAACTCATGGTGCGCCTTATACGCGGGATGCACCTTATACATGAGGTATTACGGTATAAAGCCAACTGGTAACCATAGCAACCAGGTGTGTTAAATGTGTACAGAGGGGTTTGGATAGGGCAGGGGGGTAAAAGAAATATCAGATATCGTGACAGCAGTGCCGCGGGGACGGGGGGGGGTGCGAGGAAGGACCACTTAGAATGATCTGTAGCTTAAAATCACAATACCCAGTCAGGGTGCGTCTTATACTACATAGGCAGGCTACTTTAGCTGTAGAAGAGACTAAACCCCTGTAAAATCACAATACCCAGTCAGTCTGTTTGGATAGGGCAGGGGGGTAAAAGAAATATCAGATATTGTGACAGCAGTGCCGCGGGGACGGGGGGGGGGGCTGCGAGGAAGGACCACTTAGAATGATCTGTAGCTTAAAATCACAATACCCAGTCAGGGTGCGTCTTATACTACATAGGCAGTCTACTTTAGCTGTAGAAGAGACTAAACCCTGTAAAATCACAATACCCAGTCAGTCTGTTTGGATAGGGCAGGGGGGTAAAAGAAATATCAGATATCGTGACAGCAGTGCCGCGGGGATGGGGGGGGGGGGCTGCGAGGAAAGACCACTTAGAATGATCTGTAGCTTCTAAGTTATATGCAAGCTACTACTTTGGATTCCTATACCGTAACATTTAGGGCCGAGTCATTTACAGTCAGTCATCACTTCCTCGATCCTCTCCTCAGATCCCTCACTACCTGAGACAGAAAATCTGGAACTACCGTAATCTCCCGCCTAGAAGGCGCAGCTCGCATAGAAGGCGCACCCCTAACTCAGCAAGGCCTGGTTCATGTAGAAGGCGCACCTATTGCTGTTGGGTTGATATTTATGGTCACAGCTTTTCACACCTTCCCATGCCCTCACACCTTCCTATGCGGCCTGAGCTTCCCTAGCCCACTTAAAAGGGTCTACTTCTCATCTTTCCTATCCCCTCAGGATGTGTGTGGTGCACATATGCACGGGCACTGACACATTCCTCTGTGAAATTGTGTAATGTCGTTCTCGCCATGAATATGACCTTAGCTGTCGAAATGGCGTTAAACATCTATTACTCACTCACTCACTCCTATGCGGCCCTCACACCCTCCCATGTCGCGGTAACACCTCAGTAAGGCTTTTCTCACCCATTTAGGGGAGCCATTTAGGGTTATAGAGTGCACATTGCATTTCAGTGATGTGTCCAAAAGTCCAGTTTTCCTGGTTTTTGTCGGCCAGTAAGTGGCATCTCTGCATTTGTATTCTTTCCAAATTGACATTTATCTATACACCTCGTATAAGGCGCACCCCTAACTCAGGCCTATCCTATAAGGCGCACCTTGGATCTGATTCACGTATAAGACGCGCCTTATATGCGGGAGATTACGGTACCTCTATATTTCCTATTATATTTGGACTTAACTCCTCAGATAATTTGCTTCCTCAGACATTTTTCCTTGCATTTTTCATATCTGAGGAAGCAAGGGTGGGCTGTATTGCTAGGTGGGGGGGGGGGGGGCTTGTTAAGTGCTGGTAAGACTGTGTGCCAGCACTTCATTGGTGCATCATGACGACCAATGGGCATGATGCATTAATGAATTAGCGGCCTTTAACCGGTTAAAGGTGTCATGGCTACACCTGTGTCGTTTGTCAACTCACCTGACATCGCGCTTCATCCGAATCAGTGAACTCTAGCTCCCATTTTATCACCTGCAGACGTGATATAATAGACATGGCTTCTCTCGCTTAAAAAAGAGAAATACCGTAAACTCCCGCATATAAGACGCGTCCTCTACGCCAAACAAATGCCTTGTGCGTCTAATAGGATGTACTGAAATTGGGGGTGCATCTTATACGAGGGGTAATTTTACTATAGAAATGTACTGAATTTACAAAATTGAGCATTAAAATGTGCGTCTTATACGCAAAAATGCATGTGCTATGTTTGGGGTGCGTCTTATACGCGCAGCGCGTCTTCTACGCGGGAGATTACGGTACTTGAAAAGAAAGTGCTTAATCACGAGAAAATGACCGAGCAAAACAGGATGCAGCTTGCCGATTACCATAAAATCCCTGGTATAAGCCACACCCTAAGTTTGACTAGAAAGCTATAAGCCACACATGGAATTTGAAAATGGGCACTATATTACTGTCCTATAGTGCCGCACCCTGAGTACAGGTACCGCGTATAAGACGCGTCTTATACGCCAAACAAAGGCCAGGTGCGTCTTATAGGATTTCCACAAGAAGTGGGTGCGTCTTATACGCGATGTATATTTATTGTAGAAATGTACTAATCTTACAAAAATCACCCCTGAAAGGTGCATCTTATATGTGAACCAGCCTTTGCTGAGTTTGGGGTGCGTCTTATACGCGGGAGATTACGGTAGATGTTATACCGACTTAGCAGAATTTATTATCAGCCAATGACATAATTCGAACTATTCACCACGGGCCTCTCGGGGGCTATCTGATAGCTCTTATAAGTAGAACACACTGATAACAAGCTCCAGCAATGGCTGCAGCAATGGCGGCGCCCGTTGGACAATCCGCTACCTTGGTAAAAGCTGTACATATATCATATATGTTGGTTCGCAATATTCCATATCCATTCTAATGATAAGTTCACCTGTGCAGAAATTAATTGTTGGATATTCAAAACCGCAATACAAAAAATAATTCTAATAAGCACACTTCAGAAGACTAAAAATCATTGTTTCTGTCCTAAAAATACTTATTTTTACACTTAATTTGCATGATTTAACACCAGGGTGTGTGCTTTTTAGAGCAGAAAGAATACAGTAGGCTGCGGTTTATGCAAGGGAATTTACAATATGGGGCCATCCATAAATGACAGCATGCAAAAGTTGACCATTTTTTACCCCTCCTCCCTCGTCATGTTTTTCGCCAATTTTGCAATGTTGAAGGTATATGGAAAATTAATTCCGTCATGCTGGGCCAGACCCCTATCCAGCATGACGTCATTTCTGAATGGCCCCCATGGTATGTGAGGTTTTACGGTAGGAGAAGGCGGGTGGCATTGATTATGCGATGGCGACAAGCAAATATATACTCCTGTCAGACACTGGTGCCAACACAGGCGAACAGGCAGACAGAAAGGGCATGCGGGGACTACTGCATGGAGGATCCTTGTCTCGACACATTTATGATATATTGTGGCACTTCTTTAAAGGGATAGACACATCCTATATTAAAGGCACATACCGTAATATAAGCCAGATTTTTTTTCTTCTATTTTTGACCAAAACTGGTTTCTAAATTTCCCCCAAAGTCTACCCCCGGCTTATGACCGGGGTTTTATTACTATAGAATAAAGAGAAAATGGTTAAAATTTGACCCCAAAACCGGCTTCTAATATTTCTTCAAACTCTACCCCCGGCTTATGACTGGGGTTTTACGGTATATCTTGTCCTTATCTGTGTGTTTAATCCAATGGTGTACTATTGGTAATCATCTAACACCATTTTTGTAGCTAACTACATGAGATGGATGTGTTTCTGTGTACACATTATATAGACCGACCATGGTGAGGGGCCAGGAAAGAGGATATAGACAAAGGTTCATGAGAATTGGTCACCTCAGAGTTATCACACTCGGTGATCACCCCCGCCGGATAATGGGATGGAATTCTATGTACTCTAGTGGCCTGTTTAACCGCCCGATTGCCCCTGGCACATACTTGGGAAATGCACTTTATTTGAATACTCGGCCGAATCCTCATTTTAGTGGAGATAAGATACTGTAAATTCTCTCATATAAGCCGCACCCCCGACTTTGATGCTACCGTACTCTCCCGCGTATAAGACGCAGTGCGCGTATAAGATGCACCTAGAGTTTTGGAAAATTCTCAAAAAAAAGAAAAATTAATAACTGGTTCTACTGAATGAATTTTCAAAATTCAAAAACCTATGTGTAGCTTGAGCCCCCCGGACCCCTCTGGGCCCCCTTATATCTTATTATGACAAAGGGGGCATGTAACATATCAAAAGAAAGGTCTTGATGTCCCCCTTGTGGATCCAATGAGAACTAAAACCCACGTATAAGACGCGGCTTATACGCGGGAGATTACGGTATTCTAAGGGATTAGATACCCCTATAAGCCACACCCAGACTTTGTGCTAAATCTGTAAGCCTCACTTTGATTTTGGTTCTGGTACCAGCCGCAGCTTATACGAGAGAATTTACGGTAAGCTTGTATAAAGGACATTGGCTTTCCTTCAGGGGTCCATTCAACCAAAGAAAGCTAAATTTATAAATCTGGCAGATGTGACCTTTTATCTCGTTGGTCCAGCTGGAGTTACAACCTTCTTGTCCTAAGGTGAAAATTTACAGATGTGGTAATGTGATGACAAGAGATCCGTTAGGTATAAGATGTGCCGGGTACTTCCAGGATATTGGGGATACGCAACATATATATTTAATGTCCTAACGGTCGTACACAACCTGCCCGAGAAAAGGTACTGATTTGATTACGGCTCATTAACCTCATAGAACCTCATATTATTAAGATGTTATTGCCTTTGAAGTACCTAAATTTTCTCAAACTACGGTAGAACAAGCTGCTTATTTCGGCTTATAGGATGTTCCCAAAGTCGGTGTGTGGCTTACACAAGGGATTTTGTCAACATATTATAGTACAAGAGTGATGCCTATCTAAAACTGCTTACTTGCAAAGATACACCAATGAAGTGCTGGTGAGTCTGCTTACCAGCACTTCATTGGTGCATCATGCCCATTGGTTGTCATGATGCCCCAATGAAGTGCTGGTGAGTCTGCTCACCAGCACTTCATTGGAGCATCATGTCGACCCTCCGGGAGCGTATCAACCCTGTAGGGTCAGCATGATGCATGAATGCAGCCCTGGTGAGTTACTCACCATGGCTACATAAATGCATCATGCATTCATGCATTAGCATTTAACCCCTTCTACCCCATAAAGCAGGATATGCACCCAAATACCATAGAGCAAAGAAAATCCACTATAGCACAGAATTCATATTGAACTGCCGATTTTCAAAGCCTAGATGAGGCTTATAGCATATCCGCAAACTCAGGGTGCGGCTTATATGAGGGTGCGGCTTATATGAGGGTGCGGCTTATATGAGGGTGCGGCTTATATGAGGGTGCAGCTTATACGAGGGCGAGGCTTATACGAGGGTGCAGCTTATACGAGGGCGAGGCTTATATGAGAGGATTTACGCCCAAGTTGTCCAAAATCAAGCCACAGGTGTGCCTTGTAGGATGTGTCCACACTTGGTGTAAGTCTAATCGCAGTGTATTACGATTGTAAGGTTCATTTCATTGCCATAACAAAAGCTTATGTATCGTATTGAAATAATCTTTGTCGTTTGTACCATAGACGTAATCTTTCTCTCCCCTTTTCCAGCCCGTGTACCAAAGAAGATATTAAAATGCAGAGCGGTGTCTCGGGAGATCAACTTCTCATCCAAAGAACAGATGGAGCGTTTCCGTCTTGAACAAAGAGTTATGTTCAAGGGGCGATGTTTGGAAGGTAAGACCATGCCTTTTTCTATAATCTATAGTAATGAAATCCCGGTCATAAGCCTGAGGTAGACTTTGGCAAGAAGTTAGAAGCCGATTTTTGTCCAAAAATATGTTTGAAAAGAGAAAAAAAAAAGATTGGCTTATGACCGGGGTTTTATGGTATAACGGGGGGGGGGGGGTCGGCTCCTGAATGAGGTATCAAATCCATTACTAATATATCTTAGAAATAAGTTTTATGAAAAGGAAAAAAAAAAAAATTGAATAAGGGGGGGGGGAAATTACTTTAAGATTTGCTTTTAACAGAAGGGGGTCGGCTTATAAGGGGTAGATAATTTGTGTATTGCAGGGTTCTCCGCAGATTCAAAAATCACACCGTAAACCCCGAGCGAGACAATGTACGAAAATCATGCAAACTTTCAATATAATAATTATGTGTTTGATGCCCTATATAGTGATAAATGGTTGTTAAGATATTCATATTAGGAAATTTGCCCATCCTTTTCACAGGAAATTACATATTTTGACCCAGAAAAAGTGCTAAAAGGGGAATAACTTTGGTTCTAATTGATGGATTTTCTAAATTCAAAAACCTACAGAGAGCTAAGTTGACACCGGCAGCGATTCTGGGGTTATTTGACACCGGCACTAGTAAAAATTACGCCGGCGGCCGGGCGGTATCATTGCAGTGTGAGGAGAACCCTGTATTGGATGTCAATATTTAGAGAGGTTCTTTTCCATGTGTACTATATGGGCTTCCCTAGCCCACTTAAAAGGGTCTATATCTCCTCTTTTCTATCCCCTCAGATGTGTGTGGTGCATATATGCGCGGGCACTGACACATTCCTCTGAAATTGTGTAATGTAGTTCTCGCCATGAATATGACCTTAGCTGTCGAAATGGCGTTAAACATCTATTACTCACTCACTCCATGTGTACTATAAATGATGTATCAATGTTTGTTACAGAGTGGTTCTTTGAGTTTGGCTTCGTTATACCAGAGTCGACAAACACGTGGCAGTCGGTGATAGAAGCAGCCCCAGAAAATCAAATGATGCCCGCTAGTGTTCTCAAGTAAGATTCATTGCTCATGTAATTTTGTCTCATTTGACACCTTACTCTCTTCATTGTAAGTTAGCGCTGATGATTTGTGCATCATACACTTAGGTCGTCATGATGCACCAATGATGCGCTGGTGAGCCTGCTTGACAGCACTTCATTGGAGCATCATACCATACCTCCGGGACTGTATCAATCCCTCAGGGTCGGCATGATGTACCGTAATCTCCCGTGTATAAGGCGCAGCCCGCGTATAAGGCGCACCTAGAGTTTTGGAAAATTCTCAAAAAAATGAAAAATTCATAACTTTGGTTCTACTGAATGAATTTTCAAAATTCAAAAACCTATGGGTAGCTTGGGCCACCTTGGGCCCTCCTGGGCCCCATTTTGTCCTATTTTGACCAAGGGGGCATGTAAGATATCAAAAGAAAGGTCTTGTTGTCCCCCTTGTGGATCCAATGAGAACTAAAACCCCTCGTATAAGATGCGCCTTATACGCGGGAGATTACGGTAGCCTTGACTAATGAGTGTGATGCTTTAGTGTATTAACAACTTCAGAAATCCTCTCTTAAACATAGACACAAATAAATTAAATCAAATCTTGGAAATATGTTTTACTCTGAGTTAACCAAAAAATTGATATCAATTAATAAGGGTCGTCATGATGCACCAATGATGCGCTGGTGAGCTTGATGGCACTTCATTGGAGCATCATACCGTAATCTCCCGCGTATAAGGCGCAGCCCGCGTATAAGGCGCACCTAGAGTTTGAAAATATTGCCAAAATAATGAAAAATTCATATCTTTGGTTCTACTGAATGGATTTTAAAAATTTAAAAAGCTACATGTACCTAGGGTCCCCCAGACCCCTCTGGCCCACATTATGTCCTATTAGGACTTAGGGGAAGTGTTTCATATCAAAAGAAAGGTCTTGGTATCCCCCTTGTGGATTTGGGGATAACTAAAACCCCTCGTATAAGACGCGCCTTATACGCGGGAGATTACGGTACCATACCTCCGGGACTGTATCAATCCGTTAGGGTCGGCATAATGTAGCCTTGACTAATGAGTGTGATGCTTTAGAGTATTAACAACTTCAGAAATCCTCTCTTAAACATAGACACAAATAAATTGAATCAAATCTTGGAAATATGTTTTACTCTGAGTTAACCAAAAAATTGATATAAATTAATTAACTCGAAAAGCGAGTTATAAGGAGACAGCCCTGCCTTTTCAGTCATTTTGGTGGTGCAAATATGTATAAAAAGAGATGGAAATTTTATATATAAGAGGCAGAATTACTTGATGAATTTGTAGTGCCATTAAAGGAGGAGATGTAGGGGTCTTTTATCAACTTTCCTGCCTTTTTTTGTAATGTGGTGTGAATAGCGCAGTTTTGGTGGGAGTTATGCAGATAGTGGCTTGTTGGTGCGAATAACCTGGGTCAGGGAGTGCCTGACTCGATGGCGTCCCCTCTAGAGGACGGCGTGACAGCCAACTCATGGGAGCCACAGGCTTTTCACTTTTTGAGTTATCAGCAATTTACATTGCTGCATTATATTTAACTTTTCATCATTAACATGGCTAAGCATCCAGTATTTCAGTAAAATTTGTGTAATACATGAACCGACTATGTAGATGATGAAAAATGTTAAAAAATGATTATGAATTAATTTTTTCTCTTTACCAGTGGAAATGTCATCATAGAAACCAGATTTTACGATGCTGATATTCTTGTGAGCACCTCTCGTGTGCGGATATTCTACGTCTAGCACCTACCTCATCCTGCCTCTACCTCCACCTCATGGGGAAACCACCGCGTCCTTCAAGTACACTCATCTCACACTGAGCCTGTAACGGCTGCTACTGCACGAGTGCATCATGACCGTTGGTTTTCATGATGCACTAATGAAGTGCTGGTATCATTGATACACTCCCGCAGTCCTCATGATGCACCAATGAAGTGCATCATGCCGACCAATGGGCATGATGCACTCCTGCATCAGCTGGCTTTAATTTAAGGATACAAAGATGTGATGACACAACTCACCAGTCGATCTGTCATCTTGATATTGCGCCTTTAAAATGATGAACGTTGATTTACACGGCGGCGCGCTGCCTTATTAGACACTGTTAACTCTTTGTCGTTCATTTCACCGCTACCCCCGCCTATCACTGTACCACCTCTGCCTATACTCCACATATGCAGCTATTCACACTATACCAGGAATTTCTGAATTTGCTGTAAATATTTCTAGTCTGAAATATGTAAAAAGAAAAAAATCCTGTACTTTATTTTAATCGGTTAATGAGTGGCATCTCTGGTGGTACTTTCACTGAGTCGATATCTGGAACTAGATTTGACAAGTTATGTTATCATTGTGTAGAAGAACCTGAACTTTATTTTAAGTCGTTAATATTGCATTTTGTCGGTTACGACCCTTGACAACAGGATGTGATTTATCTAATATATTTGATTCCTGTCAAATAGTTCGGGTGAAGCAAGATTTGGCGCTATCCTGCTTTAATGTTAAAACAGTCAGAGTGTATGATGTCCATCAGTTGTTGTGATGCTTTAATGCAGCCGTGGTGAGTAAGCGCCAGGGCTTCATTCATGCATCATGACGACCTAAGGGTGTGATCATTTTTTAACAACAAGGGGGGGGGTTGTGCACAGATGCGTGGAAAAAATTTCGACCCCCCCCCCCCTTTTAGCCTATAATAACCCGGAGGGTTTTCCACTGAAAACAGGTGAAATTATTTTGCCCCCCCCCCTCAGAGGTGTTGAAAAATTCTGACCCCCCCCCCCCGGTCAAGGGGTTGAAGAAATTCTGACCCCCCCCTTTAAACCCACCAGCCCCCCCCCCTGTTGTTAAAAGATGATGACTCGCTAATTGGATTCATATAATATAGTACAGTCTTTAGAGGGCCAATGTCAAACTTATATTGTGATATTTATTCTAAATAATCTTAAAACATGAGAATATAACAAAATCTCAGTCCTGGCTGGTCAGGAAATGGAATTGTATAAAACACAGCCATGCAAACTGACTATAAGACTATAAGCCGCACCTGGGGCCTGAACATGGAAAGTTTAGCACTGATCTTTGTGGTTAAGTATGTTGTATAAGCCACACCCAAACTTACCGTAAAACCTCAGTCATAAGCCGACCTCAGTCATTAGCCGAGGGTGGACTTTGAAGAAATGATATAAGCTGATTTTCGGGCTTGATATTAACTATTTTCTTTTTTTTCTGTAGTAATGAGAGCCCTGTTACAAGCCTGGGATGGACTTTTATTTAGATGCCAATTTTGACCAAAAATAGCAACAACAAAAAAGATTGGCTTATGACCTGGGTTTTACAGGTATATCATTGTATGTTTATTTGTCGGAGTTTGTGGTTTATGAAATATAAACCCCCATACTAGTCCAGAGATAGTATGTTAGAAGTGCAGCCGAAGTGATGGAAAATTTACCCAATGTTCTCTATACACGTATGCCCAAGTAGAAATAATGTTTAAGAAGTTATTGTTCCTTTGGAAAAAATCACAAATCAACAGTTTACGAAATGGTATAATTTTGAAGCTTCTGAAATTTCAAAATGTTAAAAGTTGAGAAAGTGCCAGTCTGAAAGTCACCGTAAAACTTTTTAAAGACGACAAAGTTCTTCAGTGCATCATTTGTTGTCATGATACTTGAAAGCAGCCAGTGATGCATTCGTGCATCATGCCGTCCGTACATATTGGACAGCGTGAATTCACACTCGTATAAGCGCACCTAGAGGAGCTGTATATGTAGCTAGGGGTTTATTTTCAAAGTTGTAAAAAAATATGGAGAAAAAAGGCCATTATAGATATATACTACTAAATGTGTCCATGTACATTGTATTGTGTAATTTAATATATCCAAGCAACTTTGTGAACTAACCCCAAGTCTGGGTTATATCATTTTAGGAATGGCTTAGGCTTAATGCAAAATATAAAGAATTCGTTTAAATGAAGTTAATCGTTACAGTTTCATGCCAAGTTAGAGCGAAAAGCACTGTTTTCTTTATTCAATCAATTAATCAGAAATGCTACAAACATTTCCTCTTTCTTGCCATTGCCTTTCGGTTCCACACGGCTCGATATATGGTAGCGACCATTGGTATGATATGTTGATACAATATGGTTCATAAATGGTTGAAAGAAGACACCAATAGCTTAGTCTATGGTCTGTTTGGAGAAATCTGTGTTTGGGGAAATCCCTTACATCAGAAAGTGATATGTATTTATTATGCTATAAATTTGTTTATAGTTAGCACAATATAAAGCAGGCTGTTAAATACCGTAATCTCTCGCGTATAAGGCGCACCTCGCGTATAAGGCGCACCTAGAGTTGAAGAATATTGTCAAAAAAATAAAAAAATCATAACTTTGGTTCTACTGAATGGATTTTCAAAATTCAAAAAGCTATGTGTAGCTAGGGCCCCCCACACCCCCCTGAACCCCCCTATGTTATTTTTTGAGTTAGGGGGGAGTGTAGCATATCAAAATAAAGCTCTTGGTCTCCCCCTTGTGGATCCAGGAAGACCTAAAACCCCTCGTATAAGACGCGCCTTTTACGCGGGAGATTACGGTAGGGGCCCATTCTTCTTCATGATACATGAATGTAGCCCTGGCGAGTAACTCACCATGGCGAGTTACTCACCAGGGCTTCATAACTCCCACGTAGAAGGTGCGTCTTCTACGCCAAACAAAATGCTGCTGGGTCTTATACGCAGGAGGGGCATTGCCTGGAGTTTGGGGTTATAGGGCCTTATAGGGGGAGGGGGTATTTTTAATATAGAACAGTACTAAATGACAAAAATTTGCCCTCAGGGGGCACCTTCTACGAGAAACAGCCCCCCTGTGAGTTGGGGGGGGGGGCGCCTTATACGCGAGCTGCGCCTTATATGCGGGAGATTACGGTGTATCATACCAACCAAACCTGTGGGTTTGATACACTCCTGGAGGGTTGGCATGATGCTCCAATGAAATGCTCTTAATAGCTAAATGGTAAATGACGGGGGACCACCCTTGAAAGTAGGTCATGAGGAGTGCGTTAGGTTGCTAACTTTTATCTCTTACTACGTCTGCCCACATGCCAGATTCTTTTGAAGATTCAGAGAAAGGGTGACTTAATGTTACAATTTTAGGGAGCATATTTAAAGGTTTATTTTGGGGGATTGCAGATGCAAAAATTTGATTGGGGTCCGGGGGCAGGTTAGTTCTTAACTCTATGTCCGTTTTTCAGTGGTACCGAACGCACCGTTCATGACCTGCTTTTGGGACTGGTCCCCCGTCATTTACCTTAAAAGTGCTGCGAAATGCTGGTGAGCCGACTGCTTGCAAGCACTTCATGAGTGCATCATGACAACCAGTGGGCATGATGCACTCACTCCTGCCAAAGCAGCCCGTACAGGATTAACAATAGTTTCTTATAATGTTGTGTTTTGTAGGCACTGAGACCATATAGAAAAGTCTAAAGGAGTTTTGTATTATTTGTGCCTTATTCGTAATGTCATTTGTCGTTTCATATATCGCTAGCAACAGAAAGAGACGTCCCTGATTATAATTGTTATCGATGCTTGAAGATTAATTACTTACATCCCTTACTTCCATCACAAATGCCCCAAAATGAGTGACCTTCATGGGTCACTAATGTAGAAGCGGATCATGCCCATAGAGTGGTATGATGCACCAACGAACTTCCGATGATTCTGCTTGCCGGCATTTCAGTGATTCCTGATGCAGGCCCTCTGTGGGTGTATCAAACCTGTAGGGTCGTCATGATGCATCGATGCATCATGACGACCAATGGGCATGATGCATCCATGCATCATGACGACCAATGGGCATGATGCATCCATGCATCATGACGACCAATGGGCATGCCAATGGGCATGATGCATTCATGTTTCAAGACGACTAATGGGCATGATGCATTCATGCATCATGACGACCACCTTAAAAATGACCGCCTTAAAAATGATGTCAACCGATTGTATCCCTGATACACCAATGCAGCACTGGCAAGCGATTCACTTGCACATCGTGGGTGCATCATGACAATGCTTCTGGAGTGCATCAACCTCATAGGGTCTACATGATACATTAATGCAGCAGTCAGTTACTCGCCAGAGCTGTATTTACACATTAAATGGCTCTTATGTTACTATAAGACAAAACGTCCACAAATGATTGTCAATACTAGCGAGCAAATATTGAGACCAGACCAACAGAATTGCCTCACGACAGTTTCATGCGGTTAAGATTGTAGAGAGCAAATGTCGAGAAAGCAAAGTGAAAAACTAAATGGGGGTAGAAGGACATTTTTTAGTGCCTCCCACGCCGCTACGCGGCGGTACCGCGAAGCGGTACGGGAGTGCGCTATGATGATTGCATTTGCCCCATGTGATGAGGTCTCACAATACAAAATTAGGCCTACTGAATACCGACATTAACGGCGGGAGGCGTTTTTTTACGCGGTCACAACCGCATTTCTTGTTAGTTCAACCATTTGCAATAGATGGCTCCTCTGTTCCTTACCCTATACAAGGACTGCTCAGTGCTTCAATTACCTCTGTGCCTTGGTTGTCATGATGCATGAATGCAGCTCTGGCGAGTAACACACCAGTGTCTGAATTTATCTCTCTGACCGTTGGCAGCATGTCGATGGTGAGCACATTGCATTAAAAAAAAGAGAGAAAGTACTGTGACAGTGAGGCCTTTAATTTACCCCGTACGAGCCCCATATTGAGTTGATGTATAATTTGAGTCTTTATGATGCATTAGTGCATCATACTGAACCTATGGGCATGATGCACATTTGAAGAGCACTGCATTGGTGCATCATGTCGACCAAGGAGCAGGATATTGCAACATGATGCAGCCTGAGGCTTACCGTGAACATTCCACCGACACATAATTATTATGTATCCGTCCATAAATATTTCTTACCATAACTTGATGTTATATTGTGCTATTTGAGTGACGTATGTTATGTTGTTCTAAGTAAAGGCCGCTGATGCATTAATGCATCATACCCATTGATGGGCATGATGCACCAATGAAGTGCTTGCAAGACTGCTCGCCAACACTTCATTGGTGCATCATGCCGGCCCTCTGGGAGTTTCTTTATCAACCCCGTAGGGTCATCATGATGCATGAATGCAGCCCTGGCGAGTTACTCGTCAGGGCTGCATTCATGCATCATGATGACCAATGGGCGTGATACAGTCCTGCATCAGCGGCCTTAAAGGGGTTAAGTTGTTGTACAAAGTAGAATCGGTTTCCGTCGTTATGACGGAGACGTCATGTAGCGTAGTCACTCCATGCTCCGGCACCTCACACATACACGGAGTGCACTATGTAGGGTGTTTGAAAAATAAAAACATATTTCTTACACGAAACATTGTTTTGTTTGAATTTACTAATTTCGAATATTATATCTAAATATTATCAGGCAGCCTTAATTCATACCTCAATCATGAGAAAATAAAAATAAATTGAGTTTCGAATGAACCGATCACAACAATGTGATTTGAACACCTACCGTAATCTCCCGCGTATAAGACGCGTCTTATACGAGGGGTTTTAGTTCTCCTTGGATCCACAAGGGGGACACCAAGACCTTTCTTTTGATATGTTACATGTCATAATAGGGCATAAGGGGGCCCAAGCTACACACAGGTTTTTAAATTTTGAGAATTTTCCAAAACTCTAGGTGCGTCTTATACTCGGGAGATTACGGTACTGACCAGATTAGGTGTGATTGTCACTGCCCCCTAGTGGTGTACAGGTGAATCTATACATGTAAAGTTATGTCTCAATATATCGGTCTTCAAAAAGTCGGCTGATTCACTAACCAGCCACTAATCACCCTGAACAGATTGAATTATAACCATTATATTCTATTGTAATTCTGATTTAAAGAACCAGTCAATTTTTATCTGAAACGGAGGTGGCTGGGTAAGTGAGACATGACTTTAGTACCTGGCAGTACACAAGTATTAAGTATAACATATCCCACTAGCATCATATATACTCACACAGACAGGAGAACAAGACAGAACGATAAGATGGTTTTCTTCTAAAGGAGGTATAGACTTCAATCATTCAAAAAAAAACTTTATAGAGATTTAAAAGTGTGGAACAAATTACCATATGAGATCCAGTATATAACAATGAAGGAAACATTTAAAAAGTGAAACGGCACAGATATGAAAGGTATGAAGGAGAAATATATGCAAGAGATGAGAACTAGAAGGCAGTAAACTCACTTACGAGTAAAGACCTAATGAGTTTTTGCTTTTCAGAGCTAAATATTGAATTTTGTGTGGGGCATTAAAGAACTAATGCCCCACACAAAACTCTAATTATTAGTCATTCTTTTTTGTTTATCCCCCTACACCAAAGGAGATGGCGAGTGGTCCATCTGTACCTCATGCTTTTCAAAGCGAAATATGTGTTAACCTGTTCACTATCATCAAATGTAAATAATTTCATCCCTGTTCATATTGTCTATAGAAATGTTCTTAAAGACAAACGCTACCCGGTACATAGAAGCCACCTGGTGGCAGAATTTAATCAGTTATACTATTGTAGGGGCTCGTGGAGCGTCGTATATGGTTTTAGCTCCCTATTTGAGAGGGCAGGTCAGTCGGTGTGGTTAGCACCGGTAGGACCAGAGGTCACCTAATCCCAATATACATCCAACATCACAGAGCTCCTTATCTAAATCAAATGAGTGATAACATCTTTATCCCATAATTAGGGGTAACAAAAGGATGTGTATTCTGCATATGTACATAGAGAGAACTAAACGACCGAGGTGTACGAGGTGGCTGATCCACCACAAGGGGAGACATCCCCCGAGGGGTGGATCAGCCACCGAGGACACCAGGGGAGTTTAGTTCTCTATTTATTTTATGTTTTTAGGATGTTTAATTAACTGAAAATTAACAAACTCCGTTACCGTAGTTCACCGTACGAGCGCCGGTCCACCATTTTGAATGTTTACATGCATCCGGAACAAGGCTGCGGTACTGGATCGGCCGCTGTGGTGGATCGGCATACGTTGCGCCACTGGGGGTGTGGCGATCAGCCCTGCAATGCTATCTCTATGGGAACAAGTTATTCACATAAAATAATGCCCGGTACTGAGTGGAGCGGCGTCGTTTGGTGCCGCCAGTGGCCGTCATGTGCAGTGCATGAGGCCGATGTGTTATCTGCTTAGAGCAGTCAAAACCAACGTAACCCGGTAGTAGATGAGAACCCCCCCCCCACCCCTGGGGAATGTGTGATGGACCTGTAGATTACGGCACATAACCTACAGGTCCATGGAGGTTTTCTCACTTATTCTCTCTTATGAACCGAAATATAGACACAATATAACAATAGACACAATTTCCTAATTCGTTTTTGATTTAAATTGAATGGGATTCGAACCTGCACATTCAAGATGCATTGTGGTAAGGACGTCTACCTGATGATATAGCCTTGCAGGTTTGGACTATTATTCTACCTCTAAGAATAAGTGGTAGAGAGGAGGAATCACACGCCATGTTATCTCACCTTACCTCTAAGAATAAAGCATATGGAAATCATATATCTGTATGATTCAGTATAGAGGCCAAGTGGAGCCACCATCTTGAATTTCGCTGGTTGAGCTAAAACCCACTGATAAGACATACCATGATGGGTACCTTGTCCCTGGTTAACATCCACACTGATAAGATGGGACATGCTGGTCCCATCTTACCAGTGTGTGTCGCCGGAACCAGCTCCAGACCTACTAGTGGCCAATAGCACTGAACCCTGTATGCCCACGAGCATGGCATACAATATCCCGTGAGCCACGCCCCTGTACGCCACGCCCAATGCAGCAAAAGTACAGCAGATCCTCTCTAATTTGCTCTGCATTTTCAGCTCTAAAATATCTACATTGATGGATTTTCAAAATTCAAAAACTAAAATGAATGTGAAGCAATAGGGAATTTGATGCAAGAAAGAAGGCTTCGTTATTCTGACTTGATCATGTGGTTTATAGCCACGAACTGCACTCGATCGAATGTAAAATCGCTTGGTGTTGTTCTTATAGGTAGAATAAAACAAAAACACAACGTGTGGGAAATACAGAGGCTGATGGGCTTAATGGGCTCCTTCACACTCAAGGTCGCTCACACCTCACTCCTTCACACTCTGGGCGCTATTGGCCACTAGCTGGTCTGGAGCTGGTTCCGGCGACACACACTGATAAGATGGGACCAGCATGTCCCTGGAAGTGGATGTTAACCAGGGACAAGGTACCCATCATGGTATGTCTTATCTGTAGGTATTACCTCAACCAGCGAAATTCAAAATGGTGGCTCCACTAGGCCTCCATACTGAATCCATACAGAACACCATTGCCCAGGCCTCCCCTAGCCTCACCCCATCACAAGCATATTTGCTGGGTTATGCCCAATCGAAGCTCATGCCTCACAGCGCATGCATGGGCCAATGAATGGCCCACTCAGGTCAATATTTCATCAGAATTAAATGAAATATAGCTATTCTATGATAAAGGATACCTTCTATTGATTAGGAAATGAGTAATGGAAACCTGCCCTGGGTTTATTTCATAGGTTGATTTTCGGTCAATAGAGGTGGATGTATATATATATATATATATATATATATATATATATATATATATATATATATATATATATATATATATATAATGCATCAGCAGCCCTAAAATGAGGATGTGAAGGGTGGGGGGTCCCCCATGTCACATGTCAATTTTAAAAAACGGTCATGGCACTTGTCACTTAAATCCCCATGTCCCCTGTCACCTCTAAGAGCCTATCATGTCCCATGTCGAATTTAAGAAAGCACCTATGTCATGTCACTAATTTCTTTGCCTCATGTCACTAAGGCCCATGTCACATGTAGATTTTAAGAAATGGCCATGTCACCATGTCGAATTTAGTGGTCCATACCCATTAATGAGGATGTGAAGGGAGGGGTCCCACAGGAGATGTGCTACACCAATTAATGACTTTATTTGGCCACTTGTAAAGTATACAGTACATGTATACATGTTTATAACCTATCCTTTAACATTGTTCTAGGCCTACATATTGCCTAACATCTTTAACTCATTAGTGTTCGTGTGAACAAAGGCCTAGATATCTGTATCACAGAGGGTTTACAGAAGGGAATTCCTCATCTTAGTTAAACTACATCCCATCAAGTCATACGATGTTATTGACCGATGCACCAAGGTGATATACATACTGTTGTCGTGGATCATTTTTCAACATTTTTCAAGCTCTGGTAGCTCTGCTAATGTATTAATGCATCTGGTTAATTGGTCATCACAATGCATGAATGCAATTTCAGAAATCAATTTACAAGGGTTACATTCATGCATCATGACAACCCTGCAGGGTGTACGAGGCTGAAGGGTGGGCAGGGTACACCATTGAAGTGTGTCCTAACAGGGGTGTCTAGATGGGGGGTCCCCATGTCCCTTGTCGATTTTAAGAAAAGCCCATGTCAAATGTCACTAAATTTGTATTTTCCTCTGTCCTTGTCACTAAGCTCCATGTCACATGTTGATTTTAAGAAAAGTCCATGTCCCCTGTCACTATCTTTTTTGTCCCATGTCCTTGTCCCTAGAAGCTCTATGTCCCTTGTCGATTTTAAGAAAAGGCCATGTCACACTGTCGATTTTAGGGGTCTAGACCCATTAACACTCATGTTAGCACTTTGTTATTGCATCAAGCATTATAACATTTCAGAACGCTTTTGGGTGCCCAACCTGGATAATCTGAGTGCATTTATCACAGGATAGAGGCACTGAGAGTTGACACTTGCATATTGACAGTGTTCTTTTTCTATACTATTCTTATGTGTGACAGCAGCTCAGGTTTAGCTTTGACAGTGGTTCATACAGGAAAAGCTCAGCATGGGTGGGACTGGAACCCAGGATCTTCTGATCCAAAGTTCTTCATGCTATCCATTAGGCCACAGGGCTGGACAATATTCCTGGGTTAGATGAGTCTTATGTCTGGGACCCTATGGATACCATATATATGTTTGTATGTCAGTGAATGCAGAATGCATTCTGATGCATTCTTATGCATCCTAAAGGTGTAAAAGCAATGTGTGATGATTATGCTTGCACACATGCCTTTTAGGTACTTGATAGAGGCATCTTATATTACATTCCTATAGTAACTAGAACACTTCTTTTGCCTCTCCTGCAAAACTTAAAAAAAATGCATATACAACCTTCTTGCACTAAGGTGATGATATCAAGTTCAGAAATGCATCCTAGTACAAGTACCGTAATCTCCCGCGTATAAGACGCGCTGCGCGTATAAGACGCACCCCAAACTCAGCACATGCATTTTCGCGTATAAGACACACCTCTTAGGTACCAATTTTGTAAATTCAGTACATTTCTATAGTAAAATTACCCCTCGTATAAGATGCACCCCCAATTTCAGTACATCCTATAAGACCCCCCAGCATTTTGTTTGGCGTAGAGGACGTGTCTTATACACGGGAGATTACGGTAATGTGATTAGGGAGTACCTGAAAACAATAGTCAGGAACCAACAGGTTTGTCATAGCTTGAGGCACATCATATACTCTTATGTCCAATTAGGGAAGAAGATTATGAATATTACGCCCGCTTTGTGGGTTTTATTTCAGGTATTGAGAAGCGAAATCTAATCAGGACTACACCCATGCTGTGTAACCAGTAACATATATCTAAGGTGTGGCCATTTCAGCTGTCAAAAGGCATTGGCCAATTACAGAAAAGTAGAAAGCCAGCGGGGGGGGGGGGGGGGCACTCCGCCTTGGTTTGGATAAAACTCCGCTTTTGACACTGAGCAGCACAGGCTATTGCAGTGTCAGTAAGGGAACAAAATAAGTCTGTCAATTGAATAAAATTTAGACATTAGGGAGCCATTTGTGCCTATTATGACTTATAGACACGTAAATAACTCACCTAAATTTATCGCAAATAGATCAATTACATATTTCAATTATATATCTCATGGCGAGATACTCCCAAAGAACGTTATATCAAGTAAACAAGAGCCGAATAAAAGAGGCCATTGTTATCTGGCTTGAAAATATCTGGCTTTAAATATGCTTTATAAGGGTGATGTCATTTGGCAGAAAAATAGCGTCTGTATAGTTTTGCGGTTGATACCTACAACCCTGGAGCCAGTGCCCCCCCAGGGGTAGACTATGGTATTCATATAAGTTTACTGCTGTCAGAAGCAGTCGCCTTGCATGTAGGAAGCAGACACAAACAGGTCAACTACAAGGCACTGGTACATGTACGTCTACCCACTACGTAGGAGGACACCTGACCCACGGTACGTCAGGCATATGACATAAGGGATTAGAAAGACAATATGCCGGACCTCAGTCCACCATAGGCATTACTGATCAAAAGAACATTTCACCACTGAAAATATCAACCTAGTGGGAACAGGGACTATATGCATGGTATTTGTTCATACTATAATTATTTAGATTTCCATCCTGGCATTTTACATTCAAGAACTGATTCAACACTGATGTGGACAACATTATTGAAAACAAAAAACACCTTAATCGCTGCAAATAAGGCAACGTCTTTAGGTTTTGAGCATCAGTCATTTAGACACAGATCACATGTCCCCTGTTGATCTCCCCTGACACTTGAAGAACTCATCACAGGCAGAGAAGATACCTTTAGACATCCACTGTAAAGGAAATCATTCAATCATGACAAAACTAATATTTGACATTAGTATATATTGTACCAGAATGATTCAGGGGACTGCTGCAGTGATCCTGAATCTGCTCACAATAATTTGCATGGTGAAGTATGAGAGCCTTTGGAACTCAGCCGGTGTATTGGTGACAAGCCTAGCTGTCAGTGATGCCCTGCATGGCATTGTTATGTATACATTGCCTGTCCGGACATCTGGTCCAGTACCTTGCATTGTTAGCTATGTAGGAGTGGTATTCACAGTCCAAGTACAGTTGATCAATTTCTGCCTTGTTGCTCTGGAAAGACGGAACTCAATCCTGACTCAATTTGACACCAGCAGAAGGTGGAAAGTTAAGAAGGTGGTCATAATTGTGATTATAGTCTGGCTTCTTCTGGCTGCCCTGAACGTCATCTTTATGCTTATCTTCATAATGATGCCACATCCAGGTGGTGTGCAAGGTCAGTGCATACTAAATGAAGGAGATGGTGCAAAACCTAACCAGAATGCTCTAATCTACATTGGCTTCACCATAGTTTTGTTCTTGCTTACTCTTATTATAGTTACAATAACCTATGGTTCTATAGCCCGCATCGTGATAAGAAGCCAAAACCAAGTAACTTCAAACCAGCCAATTACAGTCCAACAAAGAGAAAGACGGAAGGCAGACCTAAGCATCACTAAAATGATGGCATTGGTTGTCGGTGTTTTCTTTACACTGTACATTCCATCAGTCATCTCTCTCATCTTCATGACCCCTACAGCTCCATTCTGGCAATACGCTCTCCACGACATCACCCTGAACATCCTGGATGTCAACTTCTGGATCAATCCTCTAATATATGTGTGGAGGAACAAGAAATTCAAGAGAGCATTCAGCAGTCTATTTTCTGGCTGCAGATTTTGTTGTCAGACAGAGACTAACCCTAATGTGGACATTGACATCATTTCACAGCACATGGCTGCTCAAGGTCTAGCAGGTACACCTCCTAGACATCAAATGATTACCTTGTCCAACTTTCTCAAACAGGAAGGAGATGCACCAGAATCGAGTGTAACAGGAAGCGTAGGTTCCACGAGGTTTCTGGAGGTCCAAGCTTTAGAGTCTCCCCGTGCAGTACTAGCACCGAGAATCACAAGCATGACACTACCAGAGTTTCTACAAGAGGATATGCAGGCACAATTTAATGGAAGTGGGACATCAGCAACTACCATTACTACAATTGGTAACACTGAAAAACAGAGATTACCAAATGTGAAATGAAGGGACTGACTTAATGCTATACCAAAATCTGACCAAAATTCTTTTCCATTGCTCAACATTGTGAGTTTTTGAATGAGCAGAATCTGTGAACATTTATTCCTTTCAAGGTCTCCTGAAGTACATCATGTTCATTAGTCATCATCATGCACTTGATAAAATGCTAATAAGTCTGATCAGCAGAGCTTCAATAGTGCATCATGCTGACCCTCGGGTACTCAGCATGATGCAAACATGCATCAACAACCTTTAAAGCGGTCTCTGCCATGTAAATCTGGCGCATTCAACGTCATGATATTTCAATTGGCTGCCTCTCTTTTCAAAAATATGCACATTTTAGAAAACATATTATCATTTCATGTTTGTTTGTCAGTGCAGAAGATAAACCTGTTTGATGGTAATAAAGCTTAAACAATTGCTAGTAGTATGTCCTCAAAAGATCTTTTATTATTTTCTTCTTTGGTCTCTACTTGTCTCTTTTCCCTTTACCAATCTTATGACCGAGGAAATAGAGTAAATCTCCCCAGTAATTTAACTGTTATTATTGTGTTATGGTAAATATAATATAATTAAAATATGTGTATTAGTGGAGGTACCGCTTACACCCCTATTCCTCCAGCATTCACTGGAGCCGCCCCGTAGGAGTGGTATGTCTCACTCACCTATCAAATTTTGTGTTGTGCTTCGTTACACCAACACACCAGCCTGTACTGGGTTTGGTGTACTCTAGTTTTTTTCTGGTTAAGTGTTTATTGATGTTGTAATGAAAGGCGGTAAAGGCTAAATTATATATACTGTGTCTTTCTTCATCCATATGTTGTATTATTTCCCCCCTTGGTTATTAGGGCGCAAGCTAGTACTACAATAAATCCCTACAATAATTCAATTGGGAGTTTGTTATGTAATGGGGATCAGAGGTTTTCTCTTGAAAGGTGAAATAAATCTGAACTGGGACCATACAGGGAAATACAGTGATGGAGTGATAAGACTTGTCTATGTTGTCATATAAGTACTGAGCTGAGCTTTGTTATGAGAGGTCATCTGAAACTGATGGGTTATTGCAGGAGGGGGGGGGGCGACCAGTACTTCGGTGCTATCTCGTGGCAACTGTAACATTCATGATTGGATAGTTCCCATAACCCATCGGGAGGCTATTGCGAAAAGAATCAGAAGCGGATTCTCACTGTCGTAACTCACCTTTCAGTTCCTGGCTGTTCAGCCACATCCCACCTTACTCTCAGAATCAATCCTCTTAGTGTGAGTCATACTACTGGGAAGCATTCCCCAATTCATGAAAACTTAAGAATCAATTCTACAACCTATTACCTTGCTGCAAACCAGGGGAGAAGTCATTGCCTGAGGGTAGTCATTTCCCATTTGGGAATACCTCCGGCAGAATTGAATTACTGTCCTTTCGCAACACCCTCCTGAGCTCCAGTCTCCAGTGGTCAATGTAGAAAACCCTGGCTAACACATTTACATCCAACAAGATGTTACGTCTAGAATTGATCTATTGTCTCACATGATATTTCGTTAGTACACCATATAATTATAGGAGTACTAATCCTATGTATCAGTAAAAGAATCATGATATATTTGTTTTCTAAGGGTTGTCTCCCATCTAAAGGCGAGGCTGACAAAGGCAGCCTTGGTGCACAAACCCAGCAGGAGAGAGGCCATAAACTCCAGGGTGGTAGCCCTAGAGACTCATATAGGGTTACTTTATATATTAATTACTAGTGGTTATATTAGGGTCAGTTTGACATCACAAATGAGTGAAAGTATCTTGTATCAGTAAGGGAGTCTGTTTCCTAGGAGGCAATATAACAGTTCATTACCAAGGTGTTAACTGCTAATCAGCTGATATTGCCATCAGTAACAGTAAGCACCCCAACGGTATGGGGGCTCACCTTCAGATGAGGGACAACCTTTACCTTGCCAATCACTCCAGGTGTAAATGTCAGCTTTGAAAGACAACTACATTGTGTCTAGGTTGTACTACTCCTACTCCCTCCCATCCCCATCAATTTACTCTGTTATCATCCTCCCATTTCCCTCCATGTCTGCCCAATCCAGCTCTACCTAACCCTCCCCTTCCCCTCCACTCTCCCTTCTTCCATCACACTTCCCTTCCTCCTTATCTCCCACGCTTGCTCCCCCACCCCATCCCCCCTCTTCTCTCCTATTCTGAATTATTCAAGTCATGGTAGTTAACATACTAAGAAGTCCACTATCCCATGCAGCAAGCCCACATGGGGCCAAAATGGAGGAGGTGGTTTAAAGCTGGCAGAATTCAGTACATGGCTTTAGTTTTGTTTGTACAGGTACGCCAGCCAAGTAAGGAACTTACAAGGGACTGCCTGTGGTGCCCTTAACCTACAAAACTGGCTTCATCCTAAACAGTAGTTCTAATTTGGAGCTTAATAGTGTCTTAACTCCATAACTTCTGATAAAAAGCAGGAAATCCACAAAAAAGCGTTAAACCTTGATCTCGCGACATCCATGAGTACTTATATTTACAAAGTTGAACTCAAATCAATGCAAAATGTCAATAACTATGATGTAAATCTACATTTTGATTTACTTTCCAACCAAAAAAATGACTGGCTAAACAATTTCGAATGTGGCTTATTACAATATGGAGAAAATCACCAAATTGACTAAGAGAAACCAAGCCCTAGCATTATCCTAGAATGTTTTTTTTTTCTCTTCATAACACTGTACAACAAAATTTCACTTTTCGAAAAAAAAAAAACAGCTGAAACCCACTAATTCATGTATTTTGACCTGGGGAATTCAAAAATAACATCAATTTTTTGCTGGTGGCTCTCAATTTTGAAATACCCATAATACCTAGAATTGCCCTTTTTCATCCTCGGTAGTCAAATCCATATTAGTGCAAACTGTACAAACACCCGGTTTCAGGTTTATTTTTTATTACCATTTAAAAACCCATATCTAATGAATTATTTATCCTTTGACTCAGTAATATGCAGTAAAAGTACTAAATATGCTTGAAATGTTACCTAGATAACACTTGTTCGGGACTGCCTTGCCTGTCTCTTGTACACAATGTTTGGGCTCATCCCACATTAGACCCCATTACTAGCCTGCTAGAAGAAAAGGTAACCACTATCTTTGGTAGTATTTTTAACGACTTTAATGAAAGGGAGCCAACGGCAACCTACTTGACGATGATTCGTGGCTATTGGTCATAAGGTGTATAGCACGACATGAGGACAATAGTAAGTGATGTTCATCAATTTCTCATTCAATATGAGTCAAAATACCCAGGAACTCTGATCTGCAGATGACAGGAATAGTCCCTAGCTTTGTTGACATTTTTCCACCACGTGAAAAGGCCAGAAGGAGGGGAAATACAATGAAAATGTCAAATAACTTATTGGCGAATACAAACCCATGTATCGTAAATAATACCAATACGTATCCCAATACTTTAGTCTACGTGAGTTCAGAATCTTACTAAACATATATAGATAGAACTAAACGACCGTGGTGTACGAGGTGGCCGATCCACCACGAGGGGGAGACCCCCCCGCCGAGGGGTGGATCAGCCACCGAGGACACCAGGGGAGTTTAGTTCTATATTTATTTTATGTTTTTAGAGGTTTAAATAAGGAAAAATTATCAAAATCCGGTACCGTAGTTCCCCGTAAAAGCGCCGATCCGCCATTTTGAATGTTTACATGCACCCAGAACGAGGCTGCAGTGGTGGATCGGCCGCTGTGGTGGATCGGCACACGTTACGCCACTGGGGGTGTGCGGATCGGCTCCCTAATGCTATCTCTACGGGAAGAAGTTATTCACATAAAATAAAAAAATAAGTATCTATAAATATGCTGAAATACCCTCCAGCAGTATCCATTCTACTGCTGTGTTATGAGACTTATTGGATTTGATGTGCAGGACCCTATTTCTTAACTTGGTGTGACTAGACTGTACCAAATCTTACCCAGTGTGAGGATATCATACTGGTTAGTCATTCTTCTTAGATCAGAATATATTAAATTTAACCCTAAAAACTCAAGATATAAGAAGAATGGTTAAATAATTTTTATCCTATAATCTCCTGTATCCAAAAAAAAGACCAAAAATGACCCAGGTGCCCACTTTCGGTGGACTGACCCAAGTACAAATCTAAATCATTTGGCAAATCTATGCTTTTTTGTCACAAACCTCAAACTACCGCCCATATAGCAGGTCAAAAACTGGTCAGAAAGCGTTGTCAGAAACCTTCATTTCCTATTTGCCTCACTTATATGAGACATAGCCGGAAGGAGATTATAGTGCACCCAGCACCTGTCATTCAAGGTTGGGCTCAGTGTAATCATCAAGTAGGATTTGAAAAAGACAGGTAGTGGCACTGCTCAAATTACATATTAAAGCATTGATAATGGCTGTATCCATTCTACTGCTGTGTTATGAGACTTATTGGATTTGATGTGCAGGACCCTATTTCTTAACTTGGTGTGACTAGACTGTACCAAATCTTACTCAGTGTGAAGGTGTCATCGATTCATACCACAGAATAAAGATTTCCTAAATTCACGTCTTTGTTCACACATAGCCAGCATTGGATGAGCATGACAAGTATTTGCCATATGGCTCAAGAGGCATATGGTTTTTATAAGGCCAAATGGCTCATTCAATCCAACACCGGTATTTGTTACACGATCAGAAGACATCGTTCTATTCATTTCACCATATCATGATGCTGTATTGGCAATTTTGATGTTGAATTGGCGATATTTTGATGTGAGATCAGTGAAAATGTTGTTTACGTTGCCATTACCATATCACGTGATCAGCTGCTTGCTGAACTCTGATTGGCTGATGCAAATGAGGGGGTGTGGCTTAATCAAATCCTGGATTCTGATTGGTTCAGAGCTTAACCATACCAAGTGATCGGTTGATATGCTTTGACATACCAGAGACTCATACAAACTTAAAACCTAAGCTTTTTTTATTCCTTTGTGAATTGACAGGAAAGATGGATTTGGTTACCAGAGAGTGTCATAAAAGCTTAATTATTCTTCTTATATCAGAATATTCTTTTAACCCTAAACGGTTTCTTTTTTACTTTATTTTTATTACCACTTTTTGGGCAACAATAAGTTTACAATTTGACAACTTTTTTCTCATTTTTTGCCCAGTTTGATAGGAGGTCCACACAGAGTAGCATACATGTATGTAGTTTTACTAGTTTGAGAAATGCCCTCCAGTGTAAGGCATATGATAAGGCAGTAATTGATGACAATAGCCAGGGCTCAACAGGTGGCACTGTATTCATGCTGTACCAGAATTGATACTCTGTCAAAGCTCGAGGCACATCCTTTTGTGAAATGTAACTAGAAGAGACCATAGACGGCCATTATCTGTGAGTATTCTTTGAGGCATTGAAAAGAAAGGTGCCATCAGGATATTACCCTGGTGGATCTGATCACATATATTGAAGATGAACAAATGGTGTGGTCATCTCAGACGTCAAAAGACAGGAGCCAATGACAGGCAGGAGCCAATGACAGGCAAGGAACCAAGCTGCTGTGCATAGACAACTTTGTTGCTGCCATCAGATCAGCTACTCCCACATGCACCTGCTATGTAGGAGGACACCTGGTCCATGGAGCTGAGACATACACCACCCACTTATCGACAAAAGGGAATCCAGAACCAAGTTGTCACTTAGTGGACCTCCTCAGGTGATCAGAGGCATTGAAGACCAGAGGCAAACTACAGACAATAAGGCCTACACATGTGGAATAATAAGAGAGTAATGAATGGGCTAACGGGCACCGAAGTCAGTGTATCGTAGGATATCATAACGAGTGGAGTGCCGATATCCAGGATATCAGCACTCCTAGGACCTGCAATATCGACAGGTATCAGAATGGGAATATCCTGAAAAAGCACGCAAAATCACAGAGGTCGTGTAATAATGCTAAATAACACATTTTGACCAAGACACCCAAAGCCTGGCTTTATACACTTAAGGACTGAAGGAAGGAAGCAATCTCACCACATGACAAGAAGGACCCTTTAGAGACCACAACACATTATTTTAGTGACACAGCTGGAAACAAAATAATCAAATCATGACAAAACTAATATTTGACATTAGTATATATTGTACCAGAATGCTGCAGGGGACTGCTGCAGTGTTCCTGAATCTGCTGACAATAATCTGTATGGTGAAGTATGAGGGCCTTTGGAACCCAGTCGGTGTATTAGTAACAAGCCTAGCAGTCAGCGACCTGTTACATGGCTTGCTGATGTACACATTGCCCTTACGAACCTATGGTTCAACACCTTGCATCATTAGCTACACTGGGGCTGTATTCACTATCCAAGTGCAGTTGATAAATTTCTGTCTTGTTGCTCTAGAAAGGCGGAATTCGCTCCTCGCTCAATTTGACTCGAGCAGAAAATGGAAAATTAAGAAGGTGGGAAATATTGTGATTATAGTTTGGGTACTTCTGGCCGCCCTGAATGTAGTCTTTGTGCTGCTCTTCACTCTAACTGATACCAGAGGACAGTGTGCACAGAATACAGCAGAAAATGAGAAGAATGACCCACTTACTCTTGTCTATGCCGGTATCAGCATTGTTTTCTTCTCGGTAGCTCTAATTATTGTTGCCATGACTTACAGTTCAATAGCCCGTATTGTGATCAAAAGCCAAAACCAGGTAACTTCAAACCAGCCAATTACAGTCCAACAAAGAGAGAGACGGAAGGCAGACCTACGCATCACCAAAATGATGGCATTGGTTGTCGGTGTCTTCTTTACACTGTATATTCCATCAGTCATCTCTCTCATCTTCATGACCCCTACAGCTCCATTCTGGCAATACGCTCTTCACCACATCACTCTGAACATCTTGGATGTCAACTTCTGGATCAATCCTCTAATATATGTGTGGAGGAACAAACAATTCAAGAGGGCCTTTAGCAGTTTATTTTCTGGCTGCAAACTCAGTTGTAGAACAGAGACTAACCCTACTGCCAACGTTGACACCATTTCACAACATGTGAACTCTCTCGCTGCAGCACCTGTTCAGATGGTTCTGTTGCCAGGCCATGATGTTGTATCCCTGCCCAGCTATCTCCAGGAGGATGTACATGTGATGGAAAATAGTGCAACAGAAAGTATGGCTTTCATAAGGGTCATAGAAGTTCAGGCTGCTCAAACTCCCAGTGCAATATCATCATCGCCCCTTGCCTTTGGGGCACAACTCCCCGGAACATGCATATCAGAGACTTTGCACTGTGCAAATGGTCAACCTGGAAAACAGACATTCCCAATTAGTGATTGAAGTGACTGACTTAATGTGAACTTACCACCCCAACCTGCCCTGAGGTTTGGTTCCAGAATCTACTGAAGGTAAGCATTTAGATTTGCTTAATGTAGATCTGGCAGATTCTATGGTACTTTGGTACACTCTCCCCCGAGCGGGCCCCTATATGGACTCATATATCTAAAATGAAAGCCATGCTATTTTGTAATTTTCCACAAGGTCTAGGTGCACCATTTGTGTTAGATGCACCCTATAGGCTTGGTATTATGGTATACACACTGTACAACTGCATCAAAAGCGGCTTTTTGTAGATCCACATTATTGTATGTGACCTTTGAGAAATATACCCAGGGGTGCTTAGATGTCCAATACTGGCTTTATCATATAGCTGACGTTCAAGCAACCGGATATAACTTAGACATGTTTTCTACATGACACATCTTATAGACTGCCTTTGTCTCCTTCTCTACTTAACTGTGTGAGTGCCAAAAAATATATGAAAGCATCATGACCAATGGTCAGCGTGATGCACCAAATTCATGCACTGAAAAACTGAGAGGCATGAAACTAGTCAGTGCAGACGACTTTAAGTCCTTAGGTTGACGATACCTAAAACTACAACTTTAGGTCGTCAAAGTGACGACTTTAGGTCATCATCCTGACCATCTAAGTTGTCAGTATGATGACTTTCTATTGTCAGTATGACAAGTTTAGGTTGTCATTTGACCTTGACCTTGACCTAAACTCGTCTGTATTGACGAGTTTTAGGCGGCGGCATGTTTTCTGTGTGTGATGTTCTCCAACATTGCAGTGACATTAGTGAAGTAGGGCATAGAACTAAAGTACAACTTGAAAGAATGCCCCCATAATCATCTCATGTATTTTTTTTCTTCATGTCATTATGACCATGACACCATGTCAAATTCAGCGGTTCACATCTATTCCAGTCCATGATCTATTCCAATTGCACTTTCCAATTGATTCATTTTTTCAAAAAAGGGATACATTCTTAAGTAAACTTGCTGTCATGTTTTTAGACACTATTGATACACATAAGACCCTATGGGCATTCAAATGGCATATAGATATCTCTAATGTATCTATAGTGATCAAAAATGAACTGAAAAAATATGTACAGGTAAAGTGGTCTAGTTAGGATAAGAAATACCATTAAAATAGAAAATTGATGAGTTTTGATTTCTGCCACCAGGTGGCTTCTGTGTACCGGTCAGCATTTGTCTTTAACGGGCCACTTTAGTATATGCTCCTTTGTAACCTCAGGGTCTCTCACCCCAGAGTAGCAGGTATCACCATTTACCTGCATCATTCAAAGCTGACAGGGTTTGATGGGCTTTAACTACCATAATCTCCCGCGTATAAGGCGTACCCTGCCTATAAGACGCACCTGGAGTTTTAGGATTTGGCCTGAAAAATGACAAATTCATAACTAATTTTCTACTTAATGAATTTAAAAAGATGTGTGTTTCTTGGACCCCCAGGACCCCTCTGGAACACATATGCTGCTGATTGGGTTACATGGGAGTGTTACATATCAAAAGAAAGGTCTTGGTTTCCCCCTTGTGGATCCAGGGAGTACAAAAAAAACGTATAAGATGCGCCTTATAGCAGGAGATTACGGTATTCACTTAGAAGGCCCTAGCAACCTACCATTTCATTTGTGTAACTGGTATATCTGGAAAGGCACTTTAGTCCCTTGTTTGAAATTCAAACATTTATTCATTATTTCTACATATATCAATTGGAATAACACTGACATAGGTGATTTTGGCCATGAATATCAAATGTATGTATTGTGCTGCTTGAAGCTGGAATTTCAGAACAGCCAGCAGTTGATGCTACTTGGGGGCACTGCAGTTTATAGGATATGTAAGTAGCCTAATTGCCTCAGGGTCTTCTGTCTGTGCTACACAGCTCCTTCTGGTACTCCGGAAGCAGAGTGGGTACGCGGGTGTACCTTTTACCATGTTGATCCACATATGATGTTCTAAGACTTGATGCATTAATATTGATGATCTGATACTTGTACATAAAGAAGTTATGGAGGACTCAGGAAAATTGTTAGGCTCTCGGAACGTGTGATTTGCGTTATGTACCAATTTTGTTAAATCATGCCCTGCCAATGGACCTCTGTTTTTAAGACCAAATTGAATTTGTATTGTGTTATGTAACAGCAGGTCTACCAAGATTTTGTTACGAAAGTCACATGGAACTGAACTGATATGATGTTAACCCAATATTGGTATTGTAATTAATCAAGGAAAACATGAACTTTACGGAGACCAATGCTTCAGCTAAAGCTTCTAGGCATTCCTGTTTGATTATTTGTGAACTGTAGATTGTGGAATAAATTTGATAAGTTTATTTGAATAACATTTGTATGTTCTATATTCAAAGGGGTGACATTGTTTTGTTTTACAAAAGGAAGAGAGATTTCATCCCCAAATAGTGAATTTGTATAGGGATTGAGGAAATTGTAGTAAGAGCATTAACTTAGGTTCCCTATGATGTCATTAGAATTTTAACTATGATTGTTTTGATTTGGCAGGTTCTTTTTCCCCAACTTACTGGAGGCCCAAATAGTTATGCCCAAATGAGAACAAAATGGTTGTTAAAAGTTCCTCTCTAAAACTGTAGAATTTGCGGACAAAGGCTTAGTGGTTTATAGGTCTTATAGAAGCATGTATGTAATACTACTAGTGGGCTTCTAAAGGACATATTAAGATAAGCTTCAGGCAGGAGATGGCAGGTGGAAAGTGTTTTGGACACCAATGTTCAATGTTGTTTGGCCTGTCGTCTGACACCTCTGTGCTACAAAGATATGACATGCCTTATTCTTTGATATAAGTAATCCCCACCATCCAGGGCTCCACCTGTGGCACGTGGACATCTACATTACTTGATACATACTCTTTCCCTTATTCTCTCTGTTACTATTCAGATTTGGAACCAAGGAAACAAGCAGAATGGATAGTTCACTGCAAAATAAAAAGTGGATCAATGTTAGAATAGAAGGTCAATTCAATTAAATTTCAAAGATTTTATTACATACGCTACAAATGCATTATGTCTGGCTGTAATATTGGGTTGGGTGACATGAACCCTGGAGACTTAATCATACTTATACCGTATATCAATGTGACCTTATAGACAATCGTCTCATATTCATACATGTCTTTTGTGGGTAAGGTACTTACATATACACATATTGACCTATGTATAGGACATATTTAGGTACAAAGCCTTCCTGTGAACTATATGTATATTCACAAAGTTGATTGACATATAGTAATAATGATATATTCCAACATATTTATCAATTTGCTATATAATGTAGGTACGTAATGCATTTTTATAATGAACTACATGGATACAATGTACCAATACACTAGGGTGACTATGGCATCTACATCCAACATTAACATAGTAGTGTACATGACAATGATGACATCCGGATGCTGTAAATTGACACTTTTACAATACCCTGATCACAGAACTCATCAGTATTAGATAACAAATAGACATGATTTAGCAGGGTATAATTCTTTAAAGATGCATATCAAATACAATCAGGATTGTTATTAGTTATATCATTGTTAAATATAGGCATAAAAAAAATGAAAGTAAGAATCTACAAGGAGATCACTATAACTGTGATAAGTTCGACAAGTACTTGCTCACTGTCCACTTGGATGCACTAACTTAAACGCAGACTGTTCTGGATTGCATTTTGGCATGTTACCCTTTGTCAAATAGACATCACCAAGAAGACTATGCATCCACAACACTCCCCCAAAACATGCTTCATAAAACTATCATCATTAACTCCTGCACAAATTGTTAATGCCTAGGCTCTCTGGAAGGTAAGACAAAAAGCATTCTTTCGAATATATAATCAAGGGGACATTAGTGTGACTGTATATTGTAATTAGAGAATTAAGGTAAGAATATGGAATAACAGTCATAGACAATCACTTAAAGATGAACTACAGACTGATTGGTTGAGGTAAGTAAGCGTCACTATGTTTACAATCATGGGTACAATAGTGCAACTCTACATCATGACGCAAAGATAAAGATAAGAATGAGCAATAACAGTCTCATATAGTGGACAATCATGAACTCATGGCTCATGGATTAAGGAAGGTAAAGAACAGAAGGTCACATTATTCTAAAGCCTGGGAAGAGAAATATTTTAACTTCAAGAAGATCACCACATGAGTAGTCATACATATGACCATTTCCTTCAGTTTCTATGAATAGAAAGTGAAAATTTCACCTCCTCCCTCCAACCCCCCTTTACTTCCCAGAATTCCACCGCGAAGACACATTACATTATGGCAGCTCTCTGTCCTGCTGGAAGTAACCTGTAGCCAGGCATGTGCACCGATGCTAATACATATTCACGAGGAACACTTTCCTGCCATGCTCAGTGTATATCATAAACCAGAAGAGGAAAGCCCTTACTGATACCATACATTTTCCTTGACAACATAGGAAAAGGCTTATTTCTACTGGCTACTCTTGCTGATAGAATCAGGAACCTGAGAAACTTGTGGTATCTCAACTCAAGTATGAACAGATTAATTTCTCTACCTGAGGCATTATGGACACTGGCTCAATTACAGATATTAGATAGATCTAAGCTATACAAGGATAAACACATTGCCTGCAGAGATTGCCAAACTGACTCAGTTATGGTGGTAAGATATATCGGGTAATATATTATGGACAGTCCCTGAAGGCATCTGGAATCTGCCTCAGGTACTGCTCAAACTGTGATGAGGCATAACGTGACCTGGCATTTTTACTCTGCAATTTGTATACATTAATTATTTTTCTGAACTTAAGTCCAAGTCAATGGCAAGAGTTTCAGTACCATTATGTGTAATACTTTTGTACAGAATTGACCAATGAGTTTGAATTTCAGTTTGAAACATTTTTTTTTATTGTACAAGACTATTCAAATGGTCTTCCTTTTACAGTATAATGAGGTTGACCAAACCATTGTTATTCATATGATATATCCCAGTAATAATGTAAGCTATCATGAATAAGTATGCTTGATTCTATTAAGAATTAAGATTATCATTCAATTATCCTTGAACATCTCCAATCAAATGGAACAATATTCAAAGGGGATGGCCTAGCATTAACAATCAAACATCATTATTTGTTCTAGTTAATCACCTACAGTCACAGAAAAGTGTCTTCCTCCAGAGGGTTTATATTCTATATACTTTTTACATCAATCAACTTCACTGAATATGTCATGTCCTATTTATATTGGCTTTGTCAGCAATAAACAACATTCCTCTAACTTACAAATTGACAGGTATTTCATTATTTAGCGTTTAATGTATGTTATGGGAACGCACGAGTGGGTTTATGGGTTAATATTAATCCACGACCGCGCAGCCTAAACCCACGAGTGCGTTCCTATAACATACATTAAGGCATTTATCTCACATTTTTCTCCATCCCTATTTTGTATTAATTTCTTACCTTATAACCCTGTATTTAATGAAGGAGAAGACATTTTGTAAGTGCATGCTATCCGCATGGTTTGCCAAGCCGTCGTGGCCATGTTGTGACTCTGCCCGACATACCTCCACCTTTACACACATTTTTCGGGTAGAATCCAAGCATGTACTTCCTGTACTTCTAGCACCGCCAAATATACGATCTCTAGTTGGTGTTCGCCTACATTTTGTCTCAATTTTCTTATAAATAAATAAGAATCCATTGATTTTCCATAGGGATATGTGTCGGCACCAGCCCCGTCTGGCCATTCCTTGCTCGACCCGTATTTGACCCAGTTCTTCAGCCGAAAGTATGTCAGGTTACATCCGGGCACCTACCCGCTTCGCTAAACAAGACGGAATGGCCGTCTGTGTTGGATCGCTATGTAAAATCATTGAATTCTTATTTATAAGAAAATGGAGAAATTAGGCATGGCATGTTCATCTAGGATATCTAAGGATGTTTCCCTGTTAATAACTCCACCTGGCACTGTTGGATTCTATGCTAACAAGGTGTGTAAACATCAGATATGTCGGAAAACTTTTTCAAATCCTTTATGTACATTGGTTTCTAGCACCAGTCGGCTTGGTATAGTGGACAGCGAGCTCGTCTCCTGCCACAGCGGCCAGGGTATTATTCCCATAGAGCCCAACATGGTTTCAAGTGGAAATGTATGGCGAGGGTAACTTTGTATCCTTCTCCAATATATTAACATGCTCAGGTTCCAACCAAGATGGTCTTGGAAAAAAAAGAAGTCTCAGAGTGCGGTTAAACCCCGATAACGGAACGGGGTTATGACCAAAAAAGCACGCTGTGGGGCCAGAATTGTGAGATAATCTTTGATATAATGACCAATGCTAACTATCTATCAGCTCAAACTGTGGTGTGACCTTAGAATGTACCATGCGACAGTATTAGCTCCGAAGCTCTTACCTCAACTTGAGAAAATGCAGTAATCTAGATTATAACACTGCTGGGCGAAGTCAGAGTGGATTATACTGAATGCTGCGTTCTGATTGGCTGATTGACCGTGCATTATCCAGATGGATAATGCACTCCTGGCAAAGGAGAACTTTATCTCACCTTTAGACTTCATGTGTCAGGTGGCTGATGGGTGATTTTTCTGTGTTATAACGGGAATAATGCACTTGGTCATGGCTGTGGTCATGCTCTAGACTTTATTCAGACATTGAGGGGCCTTCTAGGAAAATGCAGTATGTAAAGCTGATATCCTAACAATCTCATTGATACCTAGACATTACAGGACCTTTAGAACTATTAACCTAGGTGCAATCATGGAAGAGGACAGGCTAATACTGGATGATGAGATCAATGTAAAAAAGAAATGAAGCTGCTAACTGGAATTTGAGTTCAAGACTGTTCTAAAAGTCATAGAGGTTGATGAGGAGGTTTGTAGTAGAAGCTCTGAATGGTATGGTATATCAGTGATGCTACTGTGTGAGACAGACCAGAGGAGGGAAAGGGAAGGGGTCATCCTATACCACCAGTTCCTCTATAGTGATATCTTCTATAAATGCCATCTTACAACAAGAGAATTCCAGTCAACTCGTCCACCACCATAGTCGTCCACTACCAACTCGTCCACCAGAAAAGTCATCCGCCACCAACTCATCCACCAGAGAAGTCGTCCAGCAGCAAAGTCATCCACCCCATATAGTATCTAAGTGCCGTACAGTATTTGCTGCCCAGGTTATTGGACCTACATTTATGTGGCTATCCGGGTAAAATTCTTAGACATTTTTCAACCGTGTGGAAATGAAAATGCAAGCCCAGTCTCCTCCTACTACCCATATTTCTCCGCCTCTCTATGCGCCAGACCCTTGCCCTCCCCCCTGGCTTTCCCACACACGCTACCCCCCTCCCTTCCACCTTCCCCACTCCATGGTCCCAGCCCCTTCATCACACACCTTCTCAATAGTGTCCAGCCTTTTGCCCTCCCCATAAGCCTCAATAAAGAGGAGAGTCCCGAAATATCCCAATTGGACTGGTCTTGACTATGCTGGATATAGGAATATATTAAAGTCATCCCTGATTTCTATGTCCAAAGTTGTATGCATTCCTATACATATATTAACTTATCATTTAAGAGCATTTCACTGGAATGCCAAGTGTTACAATTTTTCCATAATGGTTATGATTTGTAGACCAATTTCAACACTTGCAGTTTCCCTTTTTTTGAAAGCAAAGCTTTATTGGTTGATCCAATTGAATAAAATGTTTGCCACATACACACATAAGAGTACACATGGTAGTTTTAAACATTTGGCTTTTAGTATTCTCCACTGAAGCACTTCTTGTGTTTTGCTGGATATATAACCTATCATCACCCCTATAGTGGGATTCATCCAACTTGTAATTGTAGGATCCAACATCCATAAGGTCTATGATGTTATGTCAAGGTGAATATCGATGCCCCATTGACAATGCACTGAGACCGCGTATTGTACCCCTGCGTTAAATAACCGGCGCCAAATCCGCACGATGACGTCATAGGTCCACCGCGCATGCGCAGCCATTTTGAAACGTAAACAAACAAGATGGCGGCACACGGCATTTCGCATTGGTGGTAGGTGAAGATTAGTTAATTTTGAATGATATCGATGAAATATCAATTGATTTCCCACTCAAACACCTTGACATAAATGTAAAGATGAACTCTGAGCAGTTTGAGCTTCCTGTTTCTTCACTCACGTGTCCGGCCCACTCCGCACTCGGCCTACCGGCCTCGTGCGGAACGGGCCGGACACGCTCGTGAAGAAACGGTCAGCTCAAACTGCTCATCGTTCACCTTTACCATTTTACTTTTGTGAAATTTAGGAGGAAACACCTACATATGTTTCTCATACTGAACCTCAGCATAGAATATATTGGCCATCACTCGAGTAAGTCAAATCAACCTTTGACAGTCAAATCTATGACACTGACAGATTCTATTTAGGTACTGTCATTTGAAAGGTATGAAGACCTTTTTTGACTTCTGACTTGTACTGAGCCTGGGCATGGAATACATCCCCAGTCAGTGAAGTAAGTAACATATTGAGATAATGACCCATGTAAATATACAGCAAGATTCTGTGATTTAGTACAGTTAACATCCACACCAAGTGAGATAAAGTCTTGTGATATGGCCGCTATAACTGTACACTATGGTGTGAAGGTAAAGGTGTGAATTCGGAAACACTCTTTCTGACCTCTGGAGGTTAATTCCAAACATCCTGGGATCGCAACCTCAGTGATCTTAGGAATTATTCTACCTTATCCTATTAAGCGATCCTAAGATTAGACTGCGTTCACATTTCCTAGCCAGCACTAAGATCGCATCGATCTTAGCCTCAGCCCTCCTACACTATTCGAAGAAGTACTGACTGGGCACAGGGGTAAGAGTCCCAAAATAAAGGAATAGCTGTGGAGCCACTCTTCTTCACAACAGTGTTTATACCATCGTTCCCCGTCCCCATATGGGCTAACAAAAGAGTACAGGGTGCAGTTGACCCCCATACAGTATTCAAGAGTTGTTCCCATGAATGTATGATTTATGTTTGCCTATTAGAAGCATTGTGCCCTCCCCCCAGGACAAAGAGAGAGAAGGGAAGAATTACCTTACAGTGCACTTAATGCATGAGTAGCCCTAAGGGCCCTCAAGGACAATCAGCAAATGTCCTCCCTCCCCTCTATATGTATGCAGCAGGCTATTCACTCGTTTGATCAGGAGTGTTCCCTGTAAGTGCTCTTGTACTCAGGTGAAACCACTATGCAATTCTTTCACTA